>CM046448.1:81186915-81544101 GCA_025506515.1 Flaveria trinervia
GTTATAGCTCATTGCTCAAGGAGACAACCTAGCAACACAAGCTAGTGTTGAACTCAGACCTTATACTTCCCAACCTCCAAAAAGGCCTCAAATTACCCTCACTTACAAAAGAAAATCCAAACAAACCCTTGCTCAAGCTATTGACTCTTTGTAGGCCCCCATACACTTACCCATACAGGAGGAAGTGGATACTAGACCTTCTACTTTTCCAGAGGAGCAAACCACTCCCATATCATCGAGGATCAGTGTTACGGTTCCTCATGCTCAGCCTGATGAGCTCACAAGCCCAATTGCCTTAAGCCTTCACTCTGAGTCTCAACACTCAGGTGAACAACCTTCAGGGGACAGTTACCATCCCCAGCTCTAGACTTAAAGCACCCTATTCCCAACCTTGACTTCTATACTGATGAAGATTTAGGTTTCAGTGAGTACCATGAGTCTCTCTATTCCTCTCCTATTCAAAGAGATATGAATGATCCTGAGTCACCATGTCTAGCCCATATCAGTCACCTATTACTGAGGTAGATACTTCTAAACATGTTTAGATTATCCATATGGAAGAGGGTCTCACTTGAGCAAGTGATTACATCATTCAAACTCCAACCATGGCAACTCACCCCATTAACACTTCAACTGAAGTTATCAATGAGCAGAGGAAAACCAGAAACCAAGAACTTCATGTTGGTAGTGAGAGAGAAGACTTTGATCCAGTTCTATCATCCCCCTATGATTCTTCTCATGAAGATAAGGGGAATCTGAGGCTAAAGGTAAAAAACTATCCATACTCAGCATCTTCCTCTAGTTCACATTGATGTTGACTCTATAGATTCCTTCATTTAGAGTCTTTTTGATGAAGGTATACTAAAGGCAATGTCATCTCCACCTCCAAAAACTTCCAACTATATCATAGGGTGGATGTATAAGCAAACAGAAGAGCCCTTATTTTTCAAAGCGTTCAGGGCAGCAAAAAGTCTTCAATTTTCTGACCTTGAACTACTATGAAGGTCTTCACCTGATCAACATGCCACTTGTCAATCGAAGCCAATCTAGACAAGTTGATAGGATGGCACAAAGGTTTCATCATAGAATTATTGAAGAGTTTAGTCTAAGAATGAGATAAAGGCAATTAGGTAATACTATTGGTCAACTGGATGTTGAGGCAAACCATAAGATTAGATTCGAAGAGGAAACCTTGACTAAAGGCCTAGTAGTAGAGCCTAAGAGCCCTGTCACACGTACAACTACTTCAGCAATTCATTCCCTCACCGAAGCACCTGCTACTGAAGGTGTATCAGAGGCTATAACAAGCAATTAAGGCCAAAGCTCTCTCCACCCTGTATCACAAAGGTCTATGAGTGACAAAGGGATAAGGAAAATGACTTTTGAGGAGATTGAGGAGGAGAGAGAGAGGAAAAGGAAGATAAGGGGATAAAGTTCCTCTAGGTCTGCAAGATTCATGGAAGACGCAATCCGAGCTGCCCCCACACCAAACACTCAAGATGATGAGTTGAGGCCAGTCAGGATAACTTACCTGCAAACCAGGAACTATGAAATTGGTGAGATTATATCTCTCCCCATAGAGGAACTTAATGAACTCACTGACATGGAAGTGTCAAGAGAGAAAAAGGAAGTAGAGGATGCAGAGATACTTCTCCTAATCAAAAAGAGAAAAGACAAAAGAGATTGTATAAGCATGTACCCACTATCTCCCTAGTTCATGAAAGTCCTAGACAAGAGGCTGTGGCTCCACAAGAACCTTAGGTAGACAAAGAGACTGACATGATCAATATGATCAACTACCTGAGTGCCACATGCCTAGACCAAGCATCTCCACTTCTTCCCTTGCCCTTTGAGTACATAGACTTTAAGTATCTCAAACACATTGAGCTTCAAGTACTCAAGGAACAAAATGCAACAAAAAGAAAAATGAGGGAAGATGCAGCCAGGTCAAGAACTATCAACTAGAAGAGCTTGAAGAAGTCTGCACACAGACAAAGGATAATGAGCTTCTTGAAGCTGTATGGATTCTCTGGAAGGAGACTTGGCCATATGTCTCTATCCATAATGGACGAGCATATCAGGGTAATCAAGCAGAAGATCAAAAGAGGAGAGCTACTTGACTTACACTCCCTTCCAAGTGAAGTTCTTCTTGAAGTGGAGGTTAAAGTTGAACAACCTGAGACAACACAACCTGAACCTCCCATTGAGCCTTAGCAAGCTTCGTCTTCTTATCCATAGCCGGGTAAAACTCCCTCTCTAAACCTGTGAGGGAGGAACAACCAACTGAGCAAGACAAGACTGATCAACAAGGTGTTGCAGACAAGTCTTCTTAGTTAAAGTCATCAAAGTGGAGGAAAATGATGGCTTCTACACAACAGTCAAAGACGAAGAAAAAGTCTAAACCATCCACCTCCATACGTCAGGTGAGTAAGATAAACCTAAGGAAGTGCATAAAGAGGCAACCCAATCAACTCCAATTCAAGTAGCTCCTTTTGCTTCTAAGAGACCCCTCATATCCTGGACCTTCACAACTAATCTAGAAAGATGGCATGTGCCTAGAGATCAAGGTAGTGTGAATGTATACATATGGCATGACTTATTTAACATACCTTTGTACGATCTCTTTGAGATGATAAGATACTATGAAAGTCTGAGTGATCCTGACCATCTAATGAAGAAGGATCTGGTCATCATCATGATGAGGGTTGTAAACTGATGAAGATATTCAACTGTTTTGGTAGCATCAGCCTAGGGGGAATTTTTAAGGATTCCAACAAGTCAGATGCAGTCAAAACATTCAAAGCATCCAAAGTCTATCTGCATGCATGCACTAAAGTAGAAATGCTTGGGAAGTTTTACATCTTACACAAGAAATATTCTATATGTAAAATCTTTCGAAATCAAGACCAATATTTTACGAAACCAAATATGAAGTCTTCCAAAGCTTCAAATACAAAGTCTTCCGAAGCTAGTTTATGAAGAACGATTTCTTTTGAAGACTTTTATGCAAATGCTATTATCTGATGTATTTTTCCATAAAGATGGACCACCTTTCCGCTGTAACTCTGTTTGTCTCACCAACTTTCACAAGTTGTTGAAAAGGTCCATGCTTTTGGTAAACTGTACATTGAGGTCCTGAGTCTGATCTTTCTATTTTATGTACTTAATCCTTTTTGTAATATATTAGGATGTGAGCTATGGCATGTCATAGTCACAAGTCAAAAGGAAATTTGCCTTTTGACTCTACATTTGATTTTGTTGTCTAGTCTTATGTGTCTAGCTGGCTTTCATAGAATGGTTGGTTGTACGATGCATTATATGTATCTCAAGTACTTGTAACTTTTCACAATGCTTAGTAACACTTTGTAATAGAACTTGAGAAGCAATATACAACATTCGTAAAAACCAAATACTTGTGTTGTTTGCTATCTTGTTTTGTCTCTCTTTAACTTGTTTCTTAGCATCCTTTACTTTAGTTAACCGGTTCCCTATTTCATCTTTTAAGTGTTCTAAAGAAGTCTCCTCATTTGTGTTGTTATGTTGTAAATTGCATTACCCCTTCTAATGGTCCTACTGACCTCACATCCCAAGCACCTCTTTAGCTATCGCTGGAGATAAGATGATTCCTAATGAAATGGTTGACTATTCTAAGGATGATTGTAAGAAGATTAACATAGATCGGAAGGCCATGACCATTCTCCAAACTACCTGTCCATACTCCATATACACATTCTTCAAGAATTGCAAAACTGCTAAACAACTCTAGGAAGCACCGAAGCTTATGTATAAGGGGTCTAGTGGAGCTAAAAGAAATAGGAAGGAACAAATGAAATAGTAGTTCAAGAACTTCGCAACAAGTCAGGTGAAACTATGACTCAAAAATACTTTCCGTGCTTTGTCAGTTGGAACTCATGAATGTCTTTAATGAAATGGTACATGATGTCAATGTGCTTTGTCTAGGAGTGCTTGACCAGATTCTCTCTTAAGATATTTAGAAATGGCTGGTGCATTCAAAAAACCTAAGTGGTTCGTTCATGCATTCGCATGGCATTTAGTAGAAGTTGCTTTAGAAGTTTCATACTTAACATAAAAATATATTCTGAGTATGAAATCTTCCGAAGCCAAGACCAATATGTTCCAAAGCCAAAAGCGAAGTCTTCTGAAGCTTCAAAGACAGAGTCTTCCGAAGCCAATGAAGTGAAGACCGATTTCTTATGAACACTTTAAAGAACATGCTTTCTTTGAGGTACTTTTGCAAAAATCTGAACCACTTTCTGCTGCTACTCTAAAGACTCACGAACTTATACAAGTTGTTGAAAAGGATTATGCTTTTGCAATTGTACATTGAGTTCTTGAGTCTATAACTTTCTACTTTATGTACTTTCATCTTTTTTGTAATATATTAGGATGTGAACTATGGCATTTCATATTCACTAGTTGCTAAATCGTTATTTCTGATTCATTGAGCTTAGATCTTAGGATTCATCTCGTTCCGATCTAGAAATCAAAATTAAGATGGGTGGACGTGTGTTAATAAAATAATAAAGAGATGGATATAATAATGTTATGATTTCTTTGATGTTAATAAACAATTTATAATGAGAATCATAGATGGCTGGTGAAAGCAAACCCACTCAAATGAGAGGATTTCTCATTGGGTGGTGACTTACACCATGAGAAACATACACAAAAGAGTCACACTTACAAAAATGCACTAGTGGGTCTATTTATATTATTGTTAAAACATGACCTAATTTTGACTTTCTAATTGTCTTGATGTTGACTTTGTCATGTTGAATTGTCTTGTATTGTTATTTTTGTTATGATAAACCTGGTCTGTGAACTTGTACAATGAGATCTTCGGTTGGCTGTAATTATGATTTGGTAAGCTTCAATTTATTCAATTGTTAAACCCCAACACTAGTCAAAAGGGAAATCTACCTTTTGATTTTACATTGATCATGTTTTCTAGATTAGTGTTTCCAACTAACTTTCAAAGTATGGCCGGTTGTACGATATATTATAAAGTACCTTAAGTCTTGGTTCTCCATTTGATCTGTTAAATGTTCTAACACTCTCCTCATTGTTAGACCGATTGTATTGATCAACCCTTTAATAGTCCTGGAATAGGTAGGAGAGCATTCCAAACTCCTGATTGTAAGAACTCACCATCTTAGATCCCTTAGTCTCACAAAATACTTAACATCTCAAATGGGAGCTCTCACAAAGTACCATGACAGAGTCCCCACTGGTCACTCCCAAACACTTAAATACTTGGTGCTAAAGAATGGAAGGCTTTATTAAGTCTCAAGACTCCAGGATGTGAGAGTCTGTTGTGTCTAGACCTTACAAACCAATCACCTCTCTAGCTGTTGCTAGGGGTGGTATGATACCAAAGGAGATGGCTGACTATTCTAAAGAAGACATGAAGAAAATTGACATAGATCAGAAAGCCATGACCAACATCCAAACTGCTCTTCCAAACTCCATATACAGAGGCTTCAAGAAGTGAAAGACAACCAAGGAACTATGGGATGCACTGAAGCTCATGTATAAGGGGTCCACTCAAGCAAAAGAGAACAAGAATGATCTTTTGAAGCAGTAGTTTGAGAACTTCACCTACAACATAGGTGAAACCATGACTGAACAATACTTCAGGTATGTTGAGATTGTGTGTTTGATCTAGTTCTAATTGGTCTAGATTCATTGTATTTGCTTAGAACTTTAATCAAGATTTGTAATAAACTCTGGTACATCTTTCTTCTGTTTGTAATGAATACATAGGTTAACCCCAATATATGTTGTTTTATGTGTGATTGCAGGAATAAAATTACATTTAGTCAATTTTCAAATTTTACTATGGGTAAAAACTATCTACGAATGAACACTTTGTACCTCGGTAGATAGTCTGTTGGAACAACAAAGGGTTTGTGCATCCAAGGATCTTCTACAGAAGAATAGTTTGCTATGGATGAAGTCAAGGAATTTCTACAAAAGATGAAATACTTGTGGAAGTCGAAATCTTGTACTGTAGAGCAAATGTCCTATGGAAGCCCAAGTCCTACGGAAAAACAAAGGCACTTGTTTTTACATCACCAAGTACATCAAGTCAAGAATATAAAGACTAAATGATGTCATAAAGTCAAAACAGTGGACGACTTTAACATAGTCAAAGAATATGACATCATGATATTCTCTGTGTAATTGTTTTACCATGATAAGAAAATTACTGTTACCCTAGCAGTAAATCCTTGAGCCTCTAAATACAAGGCATAGGCTCATAATTTTAGGCATCTATCATTACATCCATCAATATATCAATCAATCACAAAACCTAATTGCTAGTTATCATAAACATATGATTAAACACTAGCAACCACAACAATATTTACACCAAATCATCAATAGACTCATAGCCATCAACAACAACAATTAATATTTGTTCAATTGTAATGGTTAAGCAGTTTTAATGACATATTTTTGAATCAATCATGTTTGTTCATTTGTATTGTTCTTCATTTTAGTTCATATTAAAATTTTATTTCATCATCAATCAATTAAACAACGAATAATTGTGATTCCGTGACCACTATTCGATTCAATCTAACATGGCAATTCATGACTGCAATCCTAGGATTCAAAGGTGGTATTAGAGATAAGTGCTCATTGATCTAGATCAATTGATCTGTCAGTTTCATATTTGTTTAATTGATTGTTTATATCATTAGATCTACCAAATTTCTGATTAGATCTATTGACTTTGAGTAAAATTGCATTTGAGTGTTCATAATGACATGAGAGTTCATAACTTAGATTCAAGGATGTTATTGAATGAATTAGTCAACATACAAGTTGAGTTAAGCTAATTGATAGCTAACAAAAGAATTATACTCAACAATTTGGTGTAAATCAATGTAATATCATGAAACCCTGATTTATCATTCGATGAGTACTGTTTCATTTCTCGACAAACATTAATCTACATCAACATTGATTTGATTTGTAGATCTGTGTTATTGATCAATAATCACCAGTTGTTCAATTAAATTAAACAAAAACAAATCATTAAACATCCTCAATTTGAAATCTGTTAAGAATTTCTTAAGAGGATTGACTAATTTTTTTTATTGTAATGACTTAATTAATTGATAATTAAGAGTTATTCACTACTTATATCATTTACGAAAGGATTCTATTTTTAATTGATAATTACCTCATTAACTAAAATGAGTAATTCACTGGGTGGTCATTATATCAACCTCCAGAGTTGGAAAAAAAGTTGATTTGAAATCTTGAAAAATCAAGTCTAGGAATCATGTGAACTACACTGATTCTAATAAATAGGTGTCCATTACACAAGGTCTTTACATTCCACTAACAGTTAGATCTGATTAAAAGGACAACAATCAACCCATAAGCCTGAAGGACTTATGAGTGGAAGATGCAAAGAAGGTCAAAGTTGATATTAAAGCATATACTATGCTTAGTATAGCTATAACTTAAGATCTCTTAATCAAATGTGGAAATTACAAAACATCAAACTCCCTATGGAAGATTCTTTCCACTCTTTGTGAAGGGAGTGATAAAATCAGAAGCATAAGGAAGGATAATTTTTGCTCACAATATGAAACATTCTATCATATTGAGGGTGAATCTGTTCCTCAACAACTCCACAGATTTAATGAATTGGTGATTGAGATGAACATCGTGAAATTAAAATATGCCAATGAGGAGTTAAACAAGAAGATGCTCCACACTTTACCTGAAACTTGGACTCAAATAATATCCATGTTCAAGCATACCCTTGAGCTTAAAACTATTAGGTTAGAAACATTGGTAGCTAAGGTGGAAGCACTTGAAGTAGATGACAAATGAAGAAACAGGAGTGTCAAAACACATTTCTCCATACCAGTTCAAAGAAACTAAAAGTGTTGGAAATGCTTTTATTTCCAATCATGATGATGTAAGATCTTGTGCTTTGAGTGATGATAAGGATGAAGTTGGATTTTATGCTTCAAGGCCATTCAAATCAAACTCTCAAAGCAATTCGTTAAAGGAGAGAGGAAGACATGATGAAAGAAAAAGTTGATCTACTATATCAGCAAAAGCACCCTCCTCCAACAACAACAATCAGCATCCCTAAGCCTATAAATACAAGGCATAGGCTCACTCTTTTAGGCATCTAATCCATCAATATATCAATCCATCACAGAACCCTAATTGCTAGTGATCATAACCCTATGATCAAACCCTAGCAACCACAACAATATTTACACCAAATCATATAAAGATTCGTAGCTATTAACAAAAACAATTATTATTTGTTCAATTGTAATCGTTAAACAGTTTTAATGAAGTACTTTTGAATCAATTGTGCTTGTTCATTTATTGTGTTCATTTGTTTTTTTCTTTATTATTAATTCATATTATAATTTTTATTTTATCATCAATCAATTAAACAACAAATAGTGGTAATTCCGCGATCACTATTCGATTCAATCTTACCTAATAATTCCAAACTGTGATCCTAGGTTTCAGAGGTGGTATCAGAGCTAAGGGTTCATTGATCAAATTCAATTAATCTATCAGTGTTAAATTGTTTTAATTGATTTCTTATATCATTAAATCTACTATAATTTTAATTAGATCTATTGATTTTGAGTAAAATTACTTTTAAGTGTTGATAATGACATAAGAGTTCATAACTCAGATTCAGGGGTGTTATTGAATAATCAAGATACAAGGTTGATTTAAGCTAATCGATAGCCAACAAAGGAATTCTACTCAACAATTTAGTGTAAATAAAATTATAATCATGAAACCTTGATTTGTCATTCGACGAGTACTGTTTCATTGTTCGACTAACATTAATCTACATCAACATCGATTCAATTCATAGTTCTATGTTATTATTCGATAAACACTGGTTGTTCAATCAAATTGAACAAACATATCAACAAAAATCCTCAATTTGAAATCTGTTTAGAAATCCATAAGAGGATTTACTTTATTTACTATAACGTCTTACTTAACTAATAATTAAGAGTTTCTCATTAGTTAGATCATTTAATAATTGACTCTATTTTTAATGATAATTAACATATTAATAAAGTGAGTAATTCACTTGGTGGATCATCATATCAACCTCTAGAGTTGAAAAAGTTGATTTCTATTAGGACCGTTGCGTACGGAGTACTAACTCATTCTGTGTGTATACCAACTAAAATAGTGCGTAATCCTATTTGATTGGCGATCCAATCAGGGAGAACACAGTTTAGATCAGTCTAACAATTAATGAAACGTTAATAATGATTAGAGAACAATCAACTGCGATCTATGAACTTGGAACAGGTTTTCTTGAGTCTCTGGACGGCTAGGGTATGATTATGTGCATAGGTATTCGAATTGTTATGTTTTTCCATGAATTAGGTGGTATTTATAGGTTAGGGTCTTCCAATCGTACGACTGTACCATTAGCATGGTTTAGTCTTGTGATTGATACATGTGATTGAGCCATCCGCACGACTAAAGGTCCAGTCGTGCGACTGAGTAAATCTTATGTCTCAATCGGGTGACTGATCCAGTCTCTTGGTTCAGTCGTGCGATTGGTCAATTAGCATGAAGTATTCATGTGTATGGTCTCTTAGCATGGTCCATTCGCATGAGAACTTCACACCATTAAGTTTGAACATGTTTCTCAATCATTTTTTACTAAGAATTACGGTCAACAACCACAAACATATATAGTTAGTTCACTATAAGTTATCATATAATAGACAATGAAATATTAAACATTATAAGCATCAACTACACATTGTATTTCATTCATACCCATTCAATTACATATATGTAAGACATGATAGACATTTTACATTAAGCTCCTAAACTAGGTACATATGTATCAACAAACTCCCCTTTGGACCTAGTTTACATCTTGTACTTTTCCTCTCTTGTAACACCGGCATGTATCTCGAATGCAAAACAGAGTCTTATCACATTCTGAAACTGGAGGGCTTGTATGATATCCTACGAGTCATAGAATAGTTGCCACTTGAATAAGGTATTTACATGATCAACAGACAAGTTGGTTAGCCACATAGGGTCAAACACCCGGATTCTATCCATTTGGCTCTCCAGTTGTAAGACTATGATTGCTTCACCTGTTCTGCAATTGTAGTACCACCACTTGAAGTGTGGAGTGAAGTCCTGTGGCATTTCCATTAAAAGGATTTTGGACATTGTACGTAGAGGACTCCACTTCAGCACTACCTTAGGCTTTCCAGTAATGATATCAACTTCAGACCTTCTGATGTACCTCTTCGGTTGTTGAGGTCTGAAGTTTACCAACCTAGTGTGGTATTATTTCCTTAAAGCAGCCTCAAACCAGCCTGACATTTTTTTCGGATCAGCATACAACAACTTTAGGCGTGCCAGCTGGTTGAGCTCAAAATCAGGGAGAGTCTTTAGATTGTATGGGAATCTGAAATACTCTATGCCCTTCTCTCTCTTAACTACATACACATTCAGATCCATAAAATATGCCCATGCAATGATCTTGCCTGACACCTTTAGGTGTTCTTGACTTTGTATAGCTTGGTGTAGACATTTGGCTTTGTGCAGTATGCAGGGCTCGGATCTCAGCAAAAGATGCTGCCCATTCATCCTTTTAGATGTCAACATCAGCGTTTGAGGCTTGGGCTTGACCCTCATTCTTCTCGGTCTCTTTCTCCATCTGATCTAGCTTGTTAAATGTATCACTGCCGAGAGTATTACCTATGTTAGAGACTACATTTCCCTCTCGGTCAGTGTACTCTGGATAGTGGTCAGCGGTGACATCCTCAATCTTTATTTCGTCTACATCATTGAGCTCATCATCACTTGTCACATCAAAAGTAGGCGCATCCTTGACAATCTCATCAGGGTTTAGCCTGAACATCTCAGCAAGTTGCTTATCAGTCAGGTCATGTGAGATTTCTCTTTCTTCAAGATCACTGACCTTCTGACTATCCCTTGCAAATGAAGAATCATTGTGAGTTGAGACTTTATTTTCTGTAGGGGAGCAACATCATACTCATCGTGCTGAGATGTTTGATCTGCTTGATTTATACATTTAAAAACACATCAATTGTTAGTAATTAATGAAGACATTCAAACAATTGATAATGATACATAAATATTAATTACGTAATTTTATACAGGATTCAAGTACAAAGCTTTTCAAATACATAGACATCTAAGCATTACTTTTGTCTTGAACGGATGGCTTCTCAACATGTGGGGCAGAAGATGATGCTCCTTGGTCTTGATTTCTCTTTGTCCTTCTCTCTTGACCCTAAGCTGAGCCAGATGCAACTGCATCTCCATCTTCATCATTATCATCATCCTGCCTTCCCCTTGTCCCTTCATCTTCACTGGCCTCATCATCATCACTATCATCATCATCACTATCATCATCATCTTCATCATCATCATCATCCCCCTCTCTTATCTTTAGTGGCTCATCTTTGGATCCCTTTAATTTGAGCATGATAGTCTTGTTAGAGGCCTCCAACTCCTCTATTCTCTTTGCTGAGTGGTCGTTTCGCTCCTTGAGTTGAGAGATCTGTTGTGCTTGCTGAGCAATCTACTGTGCTTGGGTAGTGTTTAGCTCCACAAGCTGACTTTGTTGCTCAGCTTTCTCTTCGTCAGCAGCAAGCAGCTTTAGCACCATACTGTTAAGTGCAGCCAGATGTTCCTCTACCCCAATGGGGGTAGAGTGGGTCATGTGGTGAATGTGTGGTGGGATGATGGTCTTGCTTGGTGGCTGGTGGTGGTAGTGGTGATAGTGGTGGCAGTGGTGAATATGGATGGTGGCATGTGAGTGGCTGGTGAACGGTTGGTTATAGTAGTGGTGGATGGGAGAGTGGAAGTAGTGGTTGGGGGTGTGGTAGTGGTGGTGGTAGCTGTGGTGGATGTGGTGGTGGTTGTGGCGGTATTGGTGGCAATCGCTGTAGGAGTGGATGTGGTCATTGTAAATCTTGGCCTCTTCCCCTTTTTGCCATAGGGTTGAGCCATTCTATTCCTCCTCGAGCCCTTAGACACAGTGGCTCCCCCTTTGCTGCTAGGTGGGTCCGGGGTATATGATGGATCTGTATCAGCAATAGCAGCATTCCCGAACTCCTTGTGGCATCCACCTACCGCCCTAAGACCTCTCTTAGTGGCTACAACCCGACTCCCCACCATTCACACAAGAGGCTCTTCATCAGACTCCTCCTCCTCCTCCATCTGGATATCAGGGTGAATGGGAGCAGACTCGGGTCCACCCTGACCATCACCTCCCTGATAAGCATCGTGGTCATCATCGTTAGATTCATCGAAGGGTAGTGCAATCTGCTCAACATCCGAGTCACTATCGTCATGGTTCCACTTCCTCCTTACTGGCACCACGTAGTCATCCTGGGCCAGTTGCCCAAACAACCTCCTTACCGAGGGCTTCACCTGCTTGCCCTGGTAAACCTTCATCCTACCTAGTGTAGTGTCATCCATGACTTCTAGAGTCACTGTATCGTCACTCTCTTTGGGCAGCAAGGGCAGCTTTTGGTCAATGATCATTTGGAGGAACCGAGGGTACATACAGAATCCCTCCTTGTCCTTTGTTTCTAGGTTCTCGACCCAGTAGTTGAAGATCATCCTTGAGAAGCTGAATGCATGATTCAGTACTAGAGCCACGTAGGCATTTTGGATCTGATCAGACAGCTCATCAAATCCTCCCTTCCTCGAGGCTATCCCTTCAGCAGTACATAGGCTAAGTACTTGTGTTGGGGGCACATGTTGCTCTTGTTGAGCACACTGCATTTATTTCCCCTGAGTACTTAGCCTGAAGAAAGCAACCTCAGACAGTTAATGGATGCAGTCTAGTAGGGCAGTCACTGTCATCTCCCAACTCTAACACCCTCCTGAGGTCTTCCTCATTGATCTCTATCGCTTCTCCAAATATGGTACTCCTTATCCATTGTGGTTCAGCAGACCTGTCGACAATGGCGCTTTCCCAGAACGCGTGCTGAATCGATCTATAAGGTGTGCACGGAGTAGATATAGCCTTGAAGATCCTCGATCTCCGTAGGAAAGCAATGATCCGAGCAAAGTTAGCGGCATTTCGTTAGGTGACGTCCAAATGAGCACACACGTTATGCTTTGTGCTCATAGTCCATCGACTCACCATATTTCTGTTACACAAGATAAATAAACGTTAGAGTTTGTGTAAGTGAATGACACTTAAATTTTAATGAACTTGAATAATTTTGTTATGTCGTGCGAATGGACAATTCAACTGAGTCTTAGTCGTGCGATTAAGCTCAGTCGTGCGAATGAACCTGCGACTCAACTGAGTCGTATGTTGTTTGATGCAGTTGAATCAGTGGTGCGACTGAGTTCATACACATGGTTCATTCATGCGATTTAGTCATTTGCCTATTTCAGTAGTGCGATTGAACTTCATCAGTGTGTCCATTAGCATAACGTCTCTACTCCGTACTGTAGAGTAGAATTTTGGTCAATACTTGATGTTAGAGGTTCAGGTTAGTCTCATTTGACTCGCAATCCATCGAAATAGCACTTAATACTAAATAATTTCACATTTAAGTATAGATTTGTGGTTTATTTAAGGTTTTGTCTTGGTTTTTGTTTTGAACCAATTTGAACATTTAGGGCTTGCGTAATCTGTGCATTTTGATCGAATCTAGTCGCGCATTACCTGTAGAAACAAAGCAGAATCAGTGAGTGTCACAAATTGGGTGCTAAATCACTAATATGAAATTTGGGCATAGTGATAATGCTTTCATGCAATTTAGGGGCGATTTTGGGGTGATGAATGTGTGTGACTGACTCCTCCTCTATTTATCCTTGGGTTTTCTCCAATCGTGCGACTGAACCAATTCGCACCCTTGGTTTGTGCGACTTGCTCAATCGGTCACGGTCTGTCATGCGACTAGGTTTCAGTCTTGCAATTGACTCATTCGGTCAGCTTCATTCGTCCGACTGGGGTTCATTCATATGACTGACTCAGTTGGTCACCACCATTCGTGCGATTGGCTCATACTCATGATCCAATCATGTGAATGGTTCAATTTCATTGCTTCATTCGTGCGACTAGTCCATATTTATGGTTCAGTCATGCGAATGACTCAGACTTGTTCATTTGACCTTATGCAATTTCAAAACTTATCCTTTTAATTGTAGATAAGACGTTATGACCAATGATCATCTCAGACACGACCTTTTTAATTTTAGAATGATTTGGTCACCTCAGACGTGACCCTTTTTGAGTGAGTGATTCACAGATTACGACGAGTTTTTGAGTCCGACTCTTACATTACACTTAATAAAACTAAACGGAAAAACTTTGAAATTAAGAACAATAACACAACTTATTTTTGTATTTTTTATTAGAGATGAATACAACCTATTAGAAGAAATCTAATTGATTTTCCTTCCTGGACAACACAGCTTCAATCCTAGTTAATCATTTCTGGTACAATTCATTTTTGGAATCATACAAGTATATTAGTCTCACGTGGGACCTTTAATAAGCAATTTTGATGCTTTATCCTTGTTTTCACTGACAGTCAACAACAATTTTAGGAAATCATACTAGTGCTGCAAGATGCACACAATGATTATGACTTTCAAGAGTTACAGCTCACAATGATTGTTAGTATACTTGTCCTCTAAAATCTATACATAGATTTTTGACACACATTGGTTATGATTTAAGGTTTAATTATTTCAACAAGCATTTGTGGATCCACGCTTATATGGTAATCAATGTTCCTCAGGAGATTTTTGAGTGGTCTACGGGTATTATACAAGAAAAAAGTATTTTAGAGCTTTCAAAGAGAACCTTAGCCTTAGGTCAGTGCCACCGCATAGCAAAGAGGCGCAAACAACAATGAATTCTAGAATATTTAGGTTATGCTTATTCTCAGGTCAGTGCCACCGCACAACAGAGAGGCACATAACCTATCTTCTTGTTTGAGCAATCATTTTATTTTTGCACAGATCGCACCCACAACATAGGTTATTAGCTTGATTGCATTTTGCATTTTTCATGTGCTTTGTTCATATTTTGTGGTCATCCGCACACATTTGTGGCGTCAATTTTTCTCGTCACCCCTTATTTGAACTTTGTTGATTGTGTTAACCAAGGATATGATAGGAACCCAAAGCTTGTTGAACAACTTAGTTTTAGCTTGAATTCACCAATGAGGTCTACTTATCTATTGTGTTGAATCTACCGACACATCATCTAATGAGCTAACAACCTCTAGGTCTACTTTCTCTATGTTACCATAGTAGCACACTAGTTTACCTATCATCTTTCCTTTTATTTTTCTTTGACTATTCAGACTGAACTTTGAATTTTTCATCATACGTAGTTAAACCTTTTAAAGTCCCAAATTAATATGTTCCCTGTGTACTATCATTTTCCAAAATTCATTGAATTAGCATTATAAATTTGATTTCTTTCATTTTAGTTAAGTTGTCCTCCTCCCTCGTTTCGTTAAGTAATTAAATAAAACTACTAAGTTAATACTAGTCTAACCTATTCTCCCCCTAAAATTCTAAAACCAAAAATGTTTTTGCGTTTAAAATTCTAATAGGCAAAATAAAATAAAATAAAATAAAAAATGACTCCACTCGTCGGACTATGTACTGTCATCTTCTGGAGTCACTTCACATTTCTTTTTCACGCTGTTGACCTCTAATTGATATAAAAATCTTGGTTTATCAAAAGCTTTTGTGTAGAGGTCAACGCGTTGGAAGTCCATATTAATTTTAATGACATCAATTAATTTATTTTCAAAACAATCACGTATAAAGTGATATTTAATTCCGATGTGTTTGGTCTTAGGATGTTGGACAGGATTTTTAGTTATGGCTATAGCAGTAGAATTATCAACAAATATAGGAGTGTTAGAGAATTTCAAACCATAGTCCTGCATTTGTTATTGAATCCAGATGATTTGTGAAGATCAGCTTGCAACAGCAACATATTCAGCTTCATAAGTTCACAAAGCAACCGAGGTCTGCTTCTTACACTGCCACATGACTAATATTCTCCTAAAGTATTGACATCCTGCTGAAGTGGACTTCTTTTTCATTTTGCAGTCGCCATAATCGGAATCACTATACAATGTAAGCTCAAATTCATCGTCATGACGAGACCACAACCCAAGTGTTGGAGTACCCTTGAGGTAACGAAATATCCTTTTGACTCCTATGAGATGGTTGACTTTCGGTTTCGCCTGATATCTGGAGCAAAGACACATCGTGTACATGATATCAGGTCGTGAGGCAGTGAGGTACATGAGGGATCCAATCATTCCTCAGTACATGGTTGCATCTACCAGATCACCATTTTCGTCAGGTGCCACATCGTGGTTTGTAGCTAGTGGAGTCCTAGCTGCCGAAGGATTCTCCATAAAAAACCGACTGAGATTATCACCTACATACTTGGTCTGATGTAGAAATATCTCCTTTGGTGTCTGATCCACCTGTAACCCGAGGAAGAACTTCATCTCTCCCAGGCGCTCATCTCAAATTCAGCTTTCATTACTGCTTCAAATTCTTTGCATAATGCTTCATTTTCGGAACAGAAGATTATGTCATCAACGTAGATCTGAACTAGCAGTAAGTCACCATCCTTTTCTTTGATTAGCAGTGTACAGTCAATCACTCTTCTACGAAAGCCGTATTTCACAAGATGAGTCGAGAGTTTTTCATACCATGGTTAGGGGCTTGTTGGAGCCCGTAAAGAGCCTTATCCAACTTCTAAACTTTGTCCCAATGATATGGATCCTCAAATCCTTCGAGTTGACTGACATACACTGTCTCCCGGATTTCACCATGAAGAAATGCACTATTTAAATCCAGTTGATAAACTTTAATCTTCATGTAGGATGCATAGGCTAGGAAGATACGGATTGCTTCCATTCTTGCCACAGGTGCAAAGACTTCATTATAATCAATACCCTCGACTTCTCAAAATCCTTGAACTACAAGTCGAGCCTTGTTTCTATTTATGACTCCTTAGTCATCTTTCTTGCATTTGAAGACCCATTTTGTGCCAATGACCTTAGCACCTTTAGGTCTATCCACCAGTGTCCGACTCCTAACTTCTTGAATTGAAGAAGTTCTTCTAGCATGGCACTCACCCATGCCTTGTTGTTTAGGGCTTCACTAACATATTTTGGCTCAAATGGAGACACGAAACATTGATATGCACCATCATGATGATATCCTTTTTCCATCACTGAGGCATAATCAGCTGAGTATAGCTGATTTCTTGTTTGTACTACTGATCGAACATCTCCAATGACAATGTCCAAAGGATAATACATGTTTAGTCA
This sequence comes from Flaveria trinervia, assembly GCA_025506515.1. Lineage (NCBI taxonomy): Eukaryota > Viridiplantae > Streptophyta > Magnoliopsida > Asterales > Asteraceae > Flaveria > Flaveria trinervia. The sequence continues at coordinate 81,204,303 of CM046448.1, forward strand.
TGATCCGGGAATGGTGAGTACAACTACCTCATTATCCAGACTGTGAACATCATGTTCGATATTTGAGGCAGTGGGAGTGTGAGGTTCCGAAGTGTCAGAAGCATCAACATTAGATGCTTGTGTACTTGCAGTAGTAGGAGGCTGTTCCTCTTGATCTACCTGATCATTTGCCACGTTCCATGTATCTCATCTAAGGAAGTGCTTAGCTGTGAAGACATGATTATTCCATTGGAGGATATCAAAGTAGAGGAACGACTCAATTATGTGGAGCAACCAGTGGCAATCGTTGATCGAAAGGAAAAGAGGTGGAGGAATAAAGTGGTTCCCTTTGTGCGTGTGCAGTGGAAGCATAGGAAGGGATCTGAGTCTATGTGGGAGACTAAAGAAGAGATGAGGCAGCATTACCCATAATTCTTTGAGGAATAACAGGTTTTAGGGACGAAACCTATATAAGGGGGGTGGACTTGTAACACCCGGTTATTTTAAAGTCAAAGGAAGAGATGAATAAAGTGAAAGAAAAGAAGGAAAAGAAATAAAACCCAAGTCTAGGGGTAAAAAGTGTCCAAAAGGACAAAATTTTTGAAAAGAGGCTGTAAAAGGTGGTATGGCCGCCCATATGTCACATACACCTCTGATTTTCGGGTTTTAGAGAGAGAAAGAGCAGCAAGTTCTCGGTGTTGAAGGAAGAACAAGAAAAGTTCAAATTCAAGGTAAGAATTCATGCTTTTATGATGTTCTTGACTGGTCTTATCCTCGGGTTTATGCTTATGTGTGTTTGTATGTGTTTGGGGTATGTTTTTAGTGGGTTTTTAAGCAGTTGAATTCAATTTGCAATGAGTTTGGAGGAAGCCATACTCAAAAAGCTACAAAGGTGAGTTCTAGGTCCCCTCTATTACTGGTTTTAACTAATTTTGGGGGCTAGAAATGCATGAATGTATGTTTTTATATAGCTGGTTTCGAACCCGTATGCTTGAATGTGTATGATGATGTTATGATGTGATGTGTGACTATGTTCATGCTTGATGATGTATGATTGTGTTTCTAAGGCTTAGAGGGTAAGAATTAAGCTTAGAACATGATGAACGGTGCATGGAAATTGAATCTGATGTTTTAGACCCATTTGATAAGTTTTTAAACCTGCCTAAGTGTGTGGAAGTAAATGCGGATGAAAAAGGTTAATGCGGATGAGTAATAACCAATGGGTAGGTCAATACGGATGAAGTCAATGCGGATGAGCATTGGCTAAGTGCAGGAAATGCGGGTGAGCACTTGACTATGTACGGAAATGCGGATGAGCGAGTAAGTCAATCCAGATGAAGTGAGTCAATGCGGATGAGCATTTGACTAAGTAGGAAATGCGGATGAGCAAAGTAAGTCAATGCGGATAATTGAGTCAATGAGGATGAGCATTTGACTAAGTATGTAAATGTGGATGAGTTAGGCTAATGCGGATGACAAATGCGGATGAAGTAAAGTAAATGTGGATGAAGTAAATCCAATGCGGATGGACTATAGTAAATGCGGATGAACTGTAGGAAATGCGGATGAGTATAGGAAATACGGATGACTATAGGAAATGCGGATGAACACTTAGAAAAATTCTGACCTTTTTGGGGAAAAAGAGGTAATGTAGGCTTTGACGTAGGACATTCCCGAGGGTTATGAATGTTGACTTATGGGGTCATAGATGGTATGATGGGCATGTAGAGATGTGTGCTTATGCATGATGATGATGATGATGTTGCATGGTTATGCATGATGTATGTTATGTATGTATGATGCCCTGCATGATGATGTAGGGATGATATGTTTATGTTCCTTATGATGATGTATGTATATCTTTCCAATGACTTTACGTGTTATGATAATGAATGAACGAAGTATTATGTAACGTAAAGTGAAAGATAATGAAAGAGGAACATGATGAATGAATGCATGCATTAATGAATGAATATAAGAAAGCCTTGCAAGCAAATGTATGGAGGTTCACACCCAATGAAAGGTGTTAGCTCAATTGTGTGCGGGTTAGCTACCCCAGAAGGATGCACACTGGGGTCTAATCCTTGTGTTTGACCATACGTATGGGATCCTTGCCACTTGCCTTAGGTACTAGAGTCAGCTTTGTGCACAATGTTTGAGGTCTATCAGAGACCTCGGGCCCAGTTAACCGCTTCATGCACAATGTTCAGGGTATAGCATATGGCATTGATCCAGAATGAAAAAGAAATGATGAATGGTGAATGTACTTGCCCTAGGTACTGGAGTCAGCTTCGTGCACAATGTTCTGGGTCTATGAGAGACCTCAGGCCCAGTTACCCACTTCGTGCACAATGTTCGAGGCAATGTACATGTCACTAGAAGTAATGATGAATGAATAAAAGTATGAACGAAAGAATGATGAAGATAATAATGATATTATCTGTATGTACGTATGATGTATGATCACGAACGAATGTAAAGTATAATATGATTTTTAATGAAAGGATGGTTTTATGATAGAAAAGTATGTTTTTCCATAAAACTAGAACTCACTCAGCAACACTGACTTTTATGCATTTTGCAGTTGGCAGGTGAGCATTGCTGAGGATGGCACGAGGCGGCTGCTCAGCTCTTTTGGATGGCATCCAATTATTTAAAGCTTTTGTGATGTAATACAACAATGTAATTTTGTAACCGACAAACGATGCATTATTTTGCAAAAGTTTTTATGATGAAATGAAATGGCAGTTGTTTTATGTTTCCGTTGCAATGTTTTGATGATTAAATGCAAAGTATATATTTTATGTGCGATGAATTACCAGCTGTAAGCGTCCCGGGAACGGGGCCTTACAAATTGTTACGTTTTTTTCACGAATTAGGTGGTATTTATAGGTTAGGGTCTTCCAATCGTACGACTGAACCATTAGCATGTTTCAGTCATGTGACTGAATCATGCAATTGATCCATCCGCACGACTGAAGGTCCAGTCGTGCGACTGACTCAATCTTATGTCTTAATCGGGCGACTGATCCAATCTCCTGGTTCAGTCATGCAACTAGTCCATTAGCATAAAGTATTCATGCGTATGGTCCATTAGCATAGTCCATTCACATGAGAACTTCACACAATTAAGTTTGAACATGTTTCTCAATCATTATTGACTAAGATTTATGGTCAACAACCACAAACCTATATAGTTAGTTCACTATAAGTTATCACATAATAAACAATGAAATATTAAACATTATAAGCATCAACTACACATTGTATTTTATTCATACCCATTCAATTACATACATGTAAGACATGATAGACATTTTACATTAATCTTCTAAACTAGGTACATATGTGTCAACAATTTGAAATCTTTTAAAACCGAGTTTAGGAATCATGTGAACTACACTAATTCTGATTTACGGGTGTCCATTACAGAAGGTCTTTATATTCGATGAACACTTAGACCTGATTATAAGGATAACAATCAACCCATAAACTTGAAGGACCTATGACTTGACGATGCAAAGAAGGTCAAAGTTGATATTAAAGCATAAAGTATGCTTAGTGTGGCTTTACATGAAGATCTCTTAATCAGGTGTGGATATTGCAAAATATCAAACTCCTTATGGAAGATTCTTCCCACTCTCCATTAAGGGAGTGATGAAATCAGAAGCATAAGGAAGGATACTCTTCACTCACAATATGAAACATTCTATCATATTGAGGGTGAATCTATTCCTTAACAACTCCACAGATTCAATGAATTAGTGACTAAGATGAACATATTTGAATTAAAATACACCAATGTGGAGTTAAACAAGAAGATGCTCCACACTTTACCTCAAAGTTGGACTCAAACATTATCCATGTTCAAGAATACCCTTTATCTTAAAACCATTAGGTTAGATACATTGGTGGATAAGGTGGAAGTACTTGAACTAGATGAGAAATCAAAAAACAAGAGTTTAAAAGCACACATGGCTCCATACTAGTTCAAAGAAACTAAAAGTTTTGGTAGTGCTTTTATAACCAATCATCATGATGTAAGCTCTGGGATTTAAGTGGTGATGAGGAAGAAGTTGGTTTTTTATGCTTCAAGGCCATTCAAATCAAACTCTGAAAGAATTTCATCAAAGAATAAAAGAGGAATACATGATGAAAGAAAAAGTTGACCTGCTACATCAGCAAAAGCATCCTCTTACAACAACAACAACCAAACAGAGCCAATGACTATGTTTCTAGACTCAGAAGAATAGAAAGCAACTTTTACATCATTCAGTTCAAGGTTGCAAGCTTATCTAGGTGGCACACTGACATCTGCACACATTTGTCAGTAAGATCTTGAAGAACTTCATCCAGATGAAGTAGAAGAGATGGATCTTCATTGGCAAATGGCCATGATTGCATATATAACCAAATTGTATCTGAGAAGAAACAAAAACTTGGTAGTAGTAGGTAGAACAAAAAAGATTGGTGTTGATAAGTCAATGGTGAGATGCTACAAATGCAATTTGTATGGCCATTTCTTAAGGGAATGTAATCAACAATCAACTTCTAATATAAGACAAAATCAACAACATCAGTCTAAACAACATCAATCTTATCAACAATCAGCAATTCAAAGAACCTTTAAATAGCCTTAACTCACAAGCTCATTCCCACCAGCCATAAGCGCATGAGTAGGACCAAGCAAAACAAAAGAACTAGGTTAATAACTCTGCCAGATAGAACATATGACTAGATTTGTATGAGAATGAGGCATTGGAAGAAAATCAAGCTTTAATGGCCAACATAGAGAACAAGGTCCCACCTGTGGCTAGAGAGGTAAGGGACATAATATGTTCATTAAGGTTTGTTGAGGAGGTACAAAGATATATAGTCCATGCTCAACAACTTCCTAACAAAGTAAAAGAAATAATGATTTTAAATAAGTCTCGTGTAAGAGAGCATAAGTTATATCAGATCAAAATTAACTCTTTGCAAAAAGATTTAGACAAACTTGTTTGAGAAAATTACAATTTAAAAGCCAAAGTTGAGCATTTGATCACCCCCTTAACAAAATCCATGTCTGATGATGCATCTATTAAAGTGAAACTACAAAAGCATCAATTGTCATCTCAACAGTATGAGAATTGTTAAACTCTCATATTGAATCAAACAATAGGTATGGTTGGGATTTAATGTAGTTGTACCCCTATTGAATGATAACCATACCAATTTACTTAAGTCCATGACTAACAGTTTTTCAAAATTTGAAATTAATCAATAGATAAATGGTAGTGATACTAAGGTGAGTGAAACGGAATCTTCTGAATGAGAACATTTAAAACAAAATGACCCAGAATTCACTGCCCTAAGAACTTTATAACAAAATGGAGTTGTTGAAAGAAGAAACAGAACTCTCACTGAAGTAGCAAGAACAATGCTAGCTAAATTATATTTGCCAATCACCTTTTGGGCTAAAATAGTGAACACAACATGCAATGTTTAAATCATGACATTAATTGTTAAAGAACACAACAAAACACCATATGAACTCTTATTTAAAAGAAACCTTTTATAGGATTTCTTAGATCTTTTGGGTGTCATGTGTCTATCTTAAACAAAAAGATCAAATAGAGAAGTTTTCTTAAAAAGCCTATGATTGTTTCTTTGTTGGTTACTCGTCAACATCTAAATCATATAGAGTCTACATTCCATATCAAATAATAATGAAGGAAACACCAAATGTATCCTTTGATGAATCTGTTGGATTCTTTATGCCCAATACACATAGAATATTGATGTGGTTAGTACGTATTGATCCAAGTCGGGTCATACCCAATAACAAGCTTGCAAACACTAATATATAAATATTTAATTGATGATATGATCATGCAATTGAATAAATACACCAATTTAGAAAATGGGTTTCTAAATAAATTGCATGAGATAAAACAACTTATAAGGATAATTTGTTTATGGACATTATTTGTAATGTTATTTAAGTTGGTTAAATAACATCAAATAATAATTAGAGTGGGTGTATAAGTTATATAATTAAGAGGTTAATTAGATAACTTATATGTATGATTAATGAAACATTAGTGAGTGTTTTTGGGGGGAAAACCCCAAATTAATTCAAGTTTCGGCCGCCCCTCATAGGGGTTTATGGCCACTTGTTTTAGTTGAGTTGTTTTCTTGAAAACAAACATACACTCCATCTCTCACTCTCTCTCTTACATGCAAACACTCCAAGAAGCTCTCATCTTCTCCTTTATTGAAGAACATTTCAGCTCAAAAAAGGGTTTTTAGCAGCTCTCTTGATGTTTTTGGTGTTCACATACCTAGCAACTAAGTGTCTTGCTTGAGGCTTGTGGGTATACTAGCTTGAGGACACCTCTCCTTGGTAATTTGACCATTCAAGAAGCTTCCTTTTAATCATCCAAACTCGTTTTCTACAGCTCTACATAAGGTAGTTTGTATCTTTTGTTTTTGGTTGTTTATTCTTATTGATAGCTAGTTCACACACATATAAATGATCCTTATGTTGTTGGGTTTGTTAGTAACTTTATAATATCAAGATGAAACCCGAAATTTCAGTTCATTAACTATGTTATAAAGCTTGTTTCCGCTGCGTTTTCACAAAGTTTAAATGGTTAAACTATGCATCTTGTTCTAACAAACCCCAACATTGGCATCTAGAGCCGGATATGTGGATGACTAGTTTCTTTTGTCCTTGAAATTTCATTTTGTGGGACTTTACAACCCATTTAGGGGCTGCTATGTTCATGCGTTATGAATCCCCGAACTTTCAAAGTTATATCACACATGCTTGTGATTAAACTTTGAAAGACATGTAAGATGTATTGTTTGTTTGTTTGTTTGGAAAAGATAAAACTCGAAATTTCAGTTTGTGTGGGCTGAAATTTCGTGGGTTTTAGGTGGGGATTCATTGTTGTTTTGGATGATATGATCATTGTTCTTTATGGTGCATAACCTAGCCCTTGACCTTGTGTTATTTGGATGTTTGTAATGGTTGTATTTATTCATTCAACTGGGTTGTATTATCTTTTTTGTGCTTGGTTTAAAGTGTAATTTATTTATTATTGGGCTGTAATAAATAGATTAGGTACTTTTCATTTTACTTGAAATCTTGTATTAGGATATAATATCTTGTAATATGAAGATGTACGCGTTAGAAGCACAAAGGAAAGACACAAGAAACATGGAGCATTTGGATGCGGTTTCAAGTGGGAGGTTCATGGAAGCCTTTTGTGTTGTGTTGTGTTTTGTCCCTTAGGAATGTCCTATGGTCCACACTTGTGATGGCAAACAAGTGTGGCCACTTTAGATGCTATGGTTATGCACTAACATTTGGTTGATTCTTGGTTGTTTGGTTATGGTATTGTGGTTGATTACTTATATATGATGTTTGCTTAACAATCCTTTCCATGATCATAACAAACTATCTAAATGGGCATTAATCATTAAAAGGTAATAAAAGGTTATTAAAATTGTTTAATGATTTCAAAGATTAAAAGGGGTTTTAATCAATGTACCATAGGGTATCTTGTTTTGAAAACATACAAATATGTATACATAATGTTTTCTAAACTTGTATTATTATATCTCTAATTTTTTTTATAAATAAGATAAGATCAACACCGTCCTTTTACACAACACTTGAATCACTCGGGAACTCTTAGTGGGATAAAGGTCACCTAACCATTTTGAGGGAACTTGTGACTTGAGGTGAGAATGCCATATTCGTGGGATAAAGATCACCTAACCGCTTAGTTTGGCAAACTCACATGTGTGTGTAAGTAGGGTGTCTTGATTTGTAAACCGTGTCAAATGGATCACCTACCATATGGTTTTCAAATGGTGTTGATGGGATTAACATGCCGAATTTACATATGATGTTTCAAGTCGATCCCATACCTCTAGAAGTTGCAAATGGTTGCAATCGTCAATCGTTGACCACCTTATTAATTTAAATCGTGGGACAAAGGTCACCTAACCACTATTTAAATGTAATGTTGGGTTCTAGATTTTAATATGAAAATGACCTTAAAAGGTATTAATTATTAAAATAACAATATGAAAATTCTAAAATTGATCTTTGTTAAATTTTGAAGATGGCCATCAATAATTATGATAATCATGATAATTCATCCACGTCCGCCCAATCTTTACGAGCGATTCTCTAAAAGGAACGTCTAAATCATAACAATTTTATCGACTGGTATCAAAACTTGAGAATCGTTCTCAAGCAAGAGCAACGATCATATGTTTTAGACGACCCTGTCCCTGATCAACCTAGTGAGGATGATGAGGAGGCCTATAATGATTGGATAAAGTACACTGAGGACTCTGTCCAAGTGTCTTGCCTTATGTTGGCAAGCATGACTCCGGATTCCAGAACGACTATGAACATCATGGAGCTTATGACATGATAACCCAACTGAAGGAAACGTTCCAACAGCAAGTGAGGGTTGAGCGATTTGAAACGATTTGAACACTCCATGCATGTCGTATGGACGACAACCAATCAGTTTCATCTTATGTACTTAAGATGAAAAGTCATATTGACCGCCTCGAAAGGCTAAACTGTCCCGTCTCAAAGGAATTGGCGATGGATTTGATCCTCAATGGCCTTACCAAAAGGTTTGAGCCGTTCGTGTTGAACTACAACATGAATGCTTAGGACAAAAGCATTGGTGAGCTTCACCCTATGCTCAAAACGGCCGAGGCGGCCATGGGCAAATGGGTTTACCCGTTCTCACCATCAATGAAGGTGGGAACAAGAAAAGGCCTCATCCCACACCTAAGGCAAGAGTTGCAAAGGGTAAGGGACCCGTAATGGAAAAAGGGAAAGGGGTGGCAAGGGTGCCACCCAAAGCACAAGAGAAGAGGCAAAAGGTTGCTTCAAATGGTCCATGCTTCAAGTGTGGGGAGATTGGACATTAGGCAAGAAATTATCCTCTCCATCTCCAAGAGTTGAAAGCAAAGAGGGATGTCGGGCAGAGCTCAGGTACTATATACATGATCCATATTGATTTATACATAATATCCTCTAACACATGGGTATTAGATACCGGATGTGGAACTCTTATTTCCAATTTGTTGCAGGGGTTCAAAAGAAGTAGCAACTTCAACAAAGGGGATGTTAGCCTCTACATGGGCAATGGGGCTAAAGTTCAAGTTGAAGCCTGTGGTGACTACATCTTGAAACTTCCAAATGGTTTGGAAGTAATTTTGTACAATGTTTTGTATGCTCCTAATTTGACTAGGAACATTATTTCCGTAGCCCTATTAAAACATTTTGGATATGTATTATCATTTATTGGAAATGAAATCCATGTTACTTTGAATGACATGTTTTACTTCAAAGCTATTCCCATCAATGGTATCTATGAATTGGTTCGTGAAAATACATTGAATGATAGCTTATTGTACCAAACTAGTACCAAGAAACTCAAATCGGATTTGAGTAACAGTTATCTTTGGCATTGCCGTCTTGGTCATATAAACAAGACAAGAATAAAAACACTACAAAAGAATGGTCTTTTAAAAACAAATGAATGTGATTCATTCGATGCATGTGAGTCTTGTTTACAAGGTAAAATGACCAAGGCACCTTTTAGTGGAAAAGCCAAAAGGGCAAAGGATTTATTAGGTATCATACATTCGGATGTATGTGGTCCTTTTAAACCTATGAAAAGGTACAATGAAAGATACTTCATTACCTTTACTGACGACTATAGTCGATATGGGTATGTGTACTTGTTAAGACACAAAGATGAAGCTTTTGAAGTGTTTAAGATCTTTCAAAATGAAGTACAAAATTAACTCAATAAGTCAATTAAAATTCTCCGCACCGATAGAGGAGGTGAATACCTGAATGATGCTTTTAGGGACCATCTTAGAAGTTGCGGGATTGTCTCACAACTATCTCCACTGGGAACACCACAACATAATGGCGTGTCCGAGCGGAGAAATCGAACTCTATTGGATATGGTTCCATCTATGATGGCTAGAAGCTCATTACCTCTATCATTTTGGGGTTTTGCTCTGCTCTCTGCGACCCGTATTTTGAATATGGCCCCAACCAAGAAAGTGGAAAGGACACTTTATGAAATATGGCATGGAAGGGTTCGATCATTTTCATGTTTGAGGGTATGGGGGTGTGAGGCTTATGTGCAGACTCCCACCTTGAACAAGTTAGAAAGCTGTTCCACTAAGTGTATCTTTATTGGATATCCAAGAGATTATATGGGATATTATTTCTATGATCCAATACAACAAAAGGAGTTTGTTGCCACAAAGGGTGATTTCTTGGAAACCAAGTTCCTTATGAAAGGAACTGGTAGTAAAACTGTGGATCTTGAAGAGGATCAAAAACCGCAACCCGATACACGTTTGGTTGACACTAGCACTAAACATAAGGATGCTGAAAGTGATCAAATAGTTGATCAATACACAGAAAACATTCGCAGATCTGGTAGAACTAGTAATCCACCTGAAAGATATGGATTTTTCACTAATGGATGTTATGTGATAGATTCTGATGAACAAATCACATATCATGATGCGTTGTCCAATTTGGATTGTGACAGATGGCTTGAAGCCATGAACGTTGAGATGCAATCCATGTATGACAATCAAGTATAGGACGTGGTTATACCACCTCTTAACTCCAAAGTAATTGGAAGTAAGTGGATTTTCAAAAGGAAAACCGATATGCATGGAAACTTGGATACTTATAAAGCAAGACTTGTAGCAAAGGGTTTCACTCAAACTGAAGGGGTTGACTATGATGAAACTTTCTAACCTGTTGCGATGCTAAAATCTATTAGGATATTGTTTGCCATAGCTGCTCATTATGATGATGAGATTTGGTAAATGGATGTCAAAACAGCTTTCCTAAATGGATATCTTGAGGAAGATGTCTATATGGTTCAGCCTGAAGGTTTTGTCGATCCAAAACATCCTAACAAAGTATGCAAGTTAAAAAATCAATCTATTAATTGAAACAAGCATCGAGAAGTTGGAATCACCGTTTTGATGAAGAAGTAATTAAATTTGGATTTATCAAGAACGCTGATGAAGATTGTGTATATAAAAAAGCTAGTGGGAGCATCATCACCTTCCTAGTATTGTATGTTGATGACATACTACAATTTGGAAATGACATTCCAACCTTGGAAGGTGTAAAAACCTAGCTTGGAAGTTGTTTTTCCATCAAGGATCTTGGTGAGGCCGCCTATATTCTGGAAATAAAGATCTATAGGGATAGATCAAGGCGGTTGATTGGTTTGAATCAAAGTGCATACATTGATAAGATCTCAAAAAGGATCAAGATGAAGAACTCTAAGAAAGGTACGGTACCTATTCAAAGAGTAACAATATTGAGCACGACTCAATGTCCAAGCTCAAAGGATGAGCAAGATAAAATGAAGGCAATCCTATACGCATCTGCTATTGGATCCATCATGTATGCAATGATATGCACTCGGCCGGACGTTTCATTCGCCTTAAGCATGACAAGCTGTTACGAGCAAAATCCTAGAAGCAGTCATTAGATGGATGTTAAGAACATACTTAAGTACCTAAGAAGGACTAAAGATATGTTTCTAATCTATGGATCTGGTGATGAGGAACTCGTTGTAAAAGGTTACACGGATGCGAGTTTCCAAACCGATCGTGATGATTCGTGATCACAATCTTGATACATTTTCATTCTGAATGGTGGAGCTGTCTCTTGGAAGAGCTCTAAACAAGATGTGATTGCTTTATCAACTACAGAATCTGAATACGTCGCCGCCTCATTGGCAGCTCAAGAAGCTGCATGGTTGAAGAAATTCATTGCCGATCTAGGGGTTGTCCCTTCCATTCAAGCCCTAGGGATCTTTTGTGATAACGAGGGTGTGATTGCTCAAATCAAGGAACCTCATGCTCATCAAAAGACTAGGCACATTGAGCGGAGATTCAACTGCATACGAGATGAAGTTGAGAAAGGAAAGATATGTATTCGCAAAGTTCACACAGATCAAAATATTGCGGATCCTCTTACGAAGCTCCTAGAAAAGGCAAAGCATGAAGGTCATACCTGTGCCATGGGACTTCGATATTCTAGTGATTGGACTTGATCTGTAATTTCGTATTTGGATATTTGGAACTCCCTTACTACTTGAATAAAATTATTTGGGTATAATATTTCAATAATTGTTCGAATTTAGCATGTTTAATCCATGGGTAAATTGTTTACTCAAAATGTCCGTAGTCGTTCATACTTGTGGGAACAAGTATAAGGGTAAGATTATTATGAATTTGGATTTGTGGATATTCATAAGGAATGAATATAGAGCAATTGGTTGCTGCCAAAGTTCATAGATATTTGTGGGATACAAATATTGGACTGAACCGCATCTCAAATTTTACTACATGGAGTCTTCTAGATTGATCATAAGTAATTTTGAGTAAAGGCGAATATCATTTGGTATCCTCAGACCTCAGATACATATTGGGTTTTGATATTCACCAAGTGTTATACCTTGAGCTAGTTCTTCACTGCCCTGAAATAATGGACAGTACGTAACGCTTTGTTCAGGCGTGACATGAGGTGTTTGTGAGAAACGTATGTAGTCAAGATGGAATTTCTTCCTCTTATTCGTTGAGAGCAAGATGTCTAAGGCCTGATTAAGTTAAATCAACAAGGAATGATCATTCTGTGTCCTTGGATTTAACATGACATCTGTAACAAAAGGATAAATGATTAATTCACCTAAATCATTTCAAGTAGGATACTTGAATGGGATGATGTTATTGAATGGCTTTAAGTCATGCGTATTAAGGGTGGTAAACCGTTGTTAGGCGGTATTTACAACTTGCATCAATCTTCTATAAGTCTTGTGCAAGTAGGATATTGTTGAATTCTTTATGCCCAATACACATAGAATATTGATGTGGTTAGTACGTATTGATCCAAATCGGATCATACCTAATAACAAGCTTCCAAACACTAATATATAAATATTTAATTGATGATATGATCATGCAATTGAATAAATACACCAATTTAGAAAATGGGTTTCTAAATAAATTGCATATGAGATAAAACAACTTATAAGGATAATTTGTTTATGGACATTATTTGTAATGTTATTTAAGTTGGTTAAATAACATCAAATAATAATTAGAGTGGGTGTATAAGTTATATAACTAAAGAGGTTAATTATATAACTTATATGTATGATTAATGAAACATTAGTGAGTGTTTTGGGGGGAAAACCCCAAATTAGTTCAAGTTTCGGCCGCCCCTCATAGGGGTTGATGGCCACTTGTTTTAGTTGAGTTGTTTTCTTGAAAACAAACATACACTCCATCTCTCACTCTCTCTCTTACATGCAAACACTCCAAGAAGCTCTCATCTTCTCCTTTATTGAAGAACATTTCAGCCGAAAAAAGGGTTTTCAGCAGCTCTCTTGACGTTTTTGGTGCTCAAATACCTAGCAACTAAGTGTCTTGCTTGAGGCTTGTGGGTATACTAGCTTGTGGACACCTCTCCTTGGTGTTTTGCCCATTCAAGAAGCTTCCTTTTAATCATCCAAACTCGTTTTCTACAGCTCTACATAAGGTAGTTTGAATGTTTTGTTTTTGGTTGCTTATTCTTCTTGATAACTAGTTCAACACATATAAATGATCCTTATGTTCTTGGGTTTGTTAGTAACTTTATAATATCAAGATGAAACCCGGAATTTCAGTTCATTAACTATGTTATAAAACTTGTTTCCACTGTGTTTTCAAAAAGTTTAAATGGTTAAACTATGCATCTTGTTCTAACAAACCCCAACAGAATCCTTATTTCCAAAATCTGTGAAAGGATCATCATGGTTGTTTGATATAGATACTCTAACAATTTTATTTTACTCTAGTTATTTAAATGTTGCAGGTTCTAAGGATACATGCTATCCATTTGTTCCTCCAAATATGAATGAAGTCTAATTATATGTGTAAGAACTCTAGAAAGATTAACATGTTGTCTTTATGTGTCTTTTTACTATTTGTAATAGTATAGGGACTAGTTTTGTAATTTGTTAGTTCCTTGTGTTTAATATAAATAGCTTAGACTTGTAGCAGTTTTAAGAGGAGAACAAACTTTTTAGAATAGATTTAGAACTACTTACTTTGTAATTGTCTTTGCTTGATATTAGTGAAACTATGAATTTTGTTGATATCATGCTTGATTTAATTACTTTGTTTGTATTTCTTTGAATTGTGTTCATACATCATCACAGATTGATACATTTGATCCTATCAATGGTATCAGAGCTGTTGGTTGAGTGATTTTTAGGTTTGTCAAACTTTCAAACTCAAAAAGTTCACTGAATCTGTGATTGATAGACAATTCAATTGAAAATTTGTAGATTTCAGATGTGTTTCATCATGAGAAACATGTTTTAAACCATAATCAGCAGTTAAATTCATCAAATTCGAGATAATTTATTGAATTGGTGTTCGAAAAGTTCACTATGTTTTGAACTGAAAATTACAAAATTGATTGATTTGTTGTTGATAGTGAAAGAAATTAATGTTAGAAGAATGATTATCGGTATAAAACATGTCTAATTGGAAAGTTTCAATCCAATTCATCAACTTTTGAAGAATTTCAAAAGATTTGAGTTAGTTACATTCATATGAACATGATGAATGTGGCGCATCGGAGTTGAGGTTTGCTGAAAAATTGTCTAAGTGTTAGATGTTTGACTATTGTTTAGTCGCATTAACACTATTTAGGCGTTTTTAGTTCAAACGTTTGACTACTGTTAAAGAGAAAGTCCAGACATATCATTACTGTGAGGCGTATTAGAACTGTTTAGATGGTTGACAACTATTGAGGCGCATGACAACTATGTAGGTGCATTATAACTGTTCAGATGCATCAACTTAGGCGTTTTGGAAAATTTTTCTAAGGCATTCCCTTAGACGTCTCTCAACTTAGGCGCATTAAATGTTTGGGAGTTTGATTACTGTTCAGGAGCATCACCCATGATACTTAGAATTTTTTTAAGAAAATTTTCTAAAAAACTTTTTCATTTCTTTTCTTAATTCAAAATCTAAGAAAGACAACAAAAATATAAGAATGGTGAAATCAGAAGATTCTGAAAATAGAGTTCCAAAACTTAAAAATAGGGCTGATTTCAAAAATTGGTCTCTTAGGTTAAAACATCATTTAAATTCCATTGACACTGATCTTTGGAAATCTATAGAGAAAGGACCATAAATTCCTATAATCACTGATGGGCCTGACAGACGTTTTCTTTATACTAAAGATTCTCAAGAACCCTATCTTGATGGTCTTCAAGGAGATGATTTGAGAAGAGTAAACAATGATATCAAAGCATATTCCTTGATGTGTAAAGGACTACCTCTGGAAGTTCTTGCAAGGCTTGATGTATATCAAACTGGATACACCATGTATAAAGCCTTAAGACCATTTGAGAAGGAGGCAAGGAGATTCAAAATCTCAAGAAACAAAATTTGAAAAGGCAATTAGAATTGTTTCAACATTTGCCTGGAAAAACCATAAATCAGATGATGAACAGATTTGTTCAACTTACAACTGAGATGTCAACAGCTGGTACTAAGTCTGATCTTGAAGATCTAAATCTTAGACTACTCAATGCTTTACCCTCATCATGGAAACAAACAGTAACCTTACTAAAACATACTGAGAAGTTCCCTATGGATCTAGATCTACTTATTGCCAACATAGAGTCAGTAGAGATTGATGAAAGCTCAAGGAATAATGATAGAGCAGCATCAATGTCTCAATATCAGTTTGTTGCTTCTCCTGCAAACGCTATTGAAAATGCATCCATGGCAAAAAGTGAGAAAATAACAGAAGAAGAGAAGATTTATTTGTTCGAGCAGGATATTTCACTAATTCATCATTTACTAGTGCTCTTGCTTATACAACACAGTCTCATTCTCAATCTCCTCCTAAATCTCAGTCTCAAACATCGAATGTTCAAACAGAGACTTCTTCATCTAACTCTACTAAATCTAGCAAAGTTAAAGATGTGATAAACATCCTATTAGAGGATGAAGAGTCTAAAACTGCATTTAGTACATCTACGGCTAGTTTTAAAGCATATCAAGGTATCCGTTTAACTCAATTAGACCTTGTTTTGCATGATTTGTTTGAAATGGATCCTGAAGATGTTGAAGAGATGGACTTAAACTGGCAGATGGTGATGATTACTTACTAGACACAAAAACACTCATATGTCAACAGGAAGTACAAGCCAAGTGCTAAAAAGACTGTTGGGTTTGATAAGTCAAAATGAAGGTGTTATAACTGTAACAGTTATGGACATTTCTCCAGAGAATGCAAAACTCCAAGGAATAATGGAGGAAATGCTCAATCAAGTTCTAGCAATCAAAGGTTTCAACCAGCTCAGAAGACTTTTCAAAAGCCTCATCAAAGTCTTCCTATGCATGAGCTTAAAGATGAAACAAAATCATCTGATGAAACCAAGAAAGCATTAAAGATGGTTATGATAGGAGTGCATATGCTGAATAGTTTACTGATGAAATCAAATATAGTGTCGATGTCAAAAGTTAACAAATAGTTTTTTATAACTCCACAAAAGTACCGTGAAATATGTGATATGAAAAGTAACAATACTGCTGAGTGCTATTTCAACAAGTACTGTCACATATGTGACATGAGAAATCATTTCACAGCAGATTGTTATTTTAACAAATACTGTACTTATTGTGATGAGAAGACACACAATACTGCAAATTGTTATTTTAGAAAGAGATCACATACTAGAGGATTTACAAATTCAAACATGAGCAAAGATTATGTTAATCCTCAATATATGAGAAATCAAACTGATGAATTTCAAAATTAACTAATCAACCTTCTTTAGGATTGAGATCTTTTCAAAAGAACAATTATTTGAGATCTAAACAAAATGTGTAAGAACAATTCATACCAAGATCTGTAAGAATGACTAATAAAAAGGTTAGTCATCAATACGTGTCAAAATTGATCAATCAAATGGTATGAATGTTCTAAAAAATAACTCAAACAATTTTCAAAATAAGATTAGTAAATTCATCAAGAATAAACCTGATTTGAATAATCTTCATTACAAACAATTTACCATTGTTGATAAATTTGGAAAACCCAAGACCATCCGGCTTGGGTGGATATCTCAACATAATTTTCTTGTGTTCAGGTACGCCCAAGAAGACCACTTAATACATGGTATGTGGATAGTGGGTGTAGCTGGCATATGACAGGAAAGCCTGCCTTGTTACAAGATTTTAAGTTAAAGGATGGAACACACGTCGCCTTTGGTGGTGATGCAGGAGGAAAAATAACACGAGAAGGAACAATATCAAATACGATAATAAGCTTTGAAAAAGTCAACTTTTGTTCACAATTGAACTTTTAAGTGTATCACAAACTGTATCATACGAACTCCAGCAGATGTTAACACCAAGATTGATGTCACACCCCTGCTAAGAGCAGAATCATAGGGATGTAACGAGACGGGAATTGTCATAACACATGGTAAGCGATAGAGATGCAATAATAATAATGATGACAAGTGTGTCATGACAACACCCGACAACAAGGGGACTTGTGTCGTGTTTAGTCAGTATTCACGACAACATAGCCATAAGCATAAACATGATATAAGATAAACATAGATAATAACATTGTATGCAATTCCCACAACCTAGGAACAAGTTACAAAGGGTAATGTTGATTGAAACAGATACAACAATTGTTTTCAAAATGACAAGTTTAGCCCAAAAATGCATCCTAGGGTCTCCACTAAGGCAGCACACCTAGAACCTCAGCTAGCATGATCACCTGAAAAGATATGCTCAAAATGGTAAACAAAATTGTTGGTGAGCTCGCAGGTTTAAAAGTAAATAAGTAATGATGCTCTATAAAGTTGTTGAAGAATACCGTGCATACAGTTATAAGTAAGCAAAATCACATGACAAGAGCTTTACAACCAAACCTAACGATGTACACAAAGAATCTTGTCGGAATATATTCACCCAAGGCCCCTTCCTCGCTTTTGTTGGTACTAACTAGTATACCAACACGAGGGTGGGGGTGTCAACCCAGTAGTACTACCAATACCTATCCGTTAGTTCCCACACTGGAATTAAATAGTTTTAAGAAACAACCACAAAGCTGACTCAAGCATGTATCAGATAAGTACCCACAAAACAGTAGCACGTTGATTCCAAGTATGTAAATTGTATTTATGTTGTACAACATGAAAACAGGTGAGCATATCTTTCCCCCAAGTTGTAACTGACTGTAAAGTAGTATAAGCATAAAAGGGGCCACAAAACTCAAATGTTAAGTGGTAGGTATGAATGATCAAGATTCCCAACAGTTGAATGCAATGAACAGTCAATCACCTATTGACAATTATTGTTAAGCATTAACGACGTGTATAAAGCGTATAGTAATGTTTGGTCGGTTCGGGTTGTAACGGTTCGGTCGTGGGTAGCACACACACAAGCGGACACACGTATCAAATCTTATGTAGATCCAAGTACTAATAGTAGTCGTCGTTGCTTGTGACATCCGTGTAAAGATCTCATTGTTATGAAAGATAACACTTGTTAAGTATTTGTAGTTTCGAATGGGTTGTCGATACTTGTAAAATCTTAGGAAGATTTCAATTGAAATAGTATGTGCATGTTGATAGCGTTGACTTTAACCTTTGTGGTCAAGCAATGACACTTTTACTCATGTTACCTTATCATCATCAGACGCTCAGGAAGGAAATTCACACTCAAACATCATCAGTCAAACAACAGGACCAGACGCTCGACCCAACATTCCATTCGTACGAATCAACCTTCAATCGTACAAATCAGCTTCATTGGCATGATTGAACCTTCATTCGTACGACTGGCATTCAGTCGTACCACACAACACCCAATCACATGACTTAACTTCTATTCGCACGAATCAACCTTCATTCGTACGAATCAGCTTCATTCGTACGACTGAACCTTCATTCGTACGAATCAGCTTCATTCGTACGACTGAACCTTCATTCGTATGATTGGCCTTCAGTCGTGCGATACACGCACAGTCGCATGCATTCATTCATCCGCATTGACTCAATCGCACACACACTCATCCGCATTGACTCAATCGCATGACATCCCTAGTCGCACGATTCAGTGGCTCCAAAGACACAGTCACATGACTCAGTCGCACGACTCACCCAGTCGGAAGGCTCAGTCGCATGACACACCCAGTCGCCTGAACTGCAGGTTTGCGACTACAGAAGTGCACAGCAGCCTTCGGCTGCCCCAAGCACAGGTTTTACACAACAAGGACTTCCAGAATCACACAACAAGCACACACGAACAAGAAGCACACGCAGAAAGTCATCACACGCACCCACACGACCTCTTGTGTTCGAGTTGACCCCAACACCCGAAACCCTATAAATTGACAGTAGTAAAAAGAGCAAGAAATGGACAACCAAGGTCGTCTACCTGCAAGGATGGAGTAGACTAAGTTGTAAGTGAAGTCTAGACGACGAAAACGTGACCAAACGGGGCATTTTTGGTGCTAAGAAGAAGATGTGAAGTGGAGAAGAAGATGATGAAGAAGAAATGAAGAGGATGAAGAAAATGGCTGGGAATAGGGTTTTTATACCCATCCCAGGTTTGCAAAATGTCATTTTTAGTCCCTACACTTAGCCCTCGAGTTTCCAAAGTTTGCTTCGGTTGAAAACGACTTTAGATTGTTCGCCATATTAATGTTAAAAGCGTGTTTTATGGTAATTGATGGCTTAAAATGGTTTTATTAATGACAATGGTTATAATTAAAAATGATATATTGGTGATAATGGTGATGAAATTTATAAAAGGTTTATGCTTAGGACACGTTCACGGAGGAAGTACAGGCACACGGTAATAAAGCAAACATGATTTCTTAAAGCAGGAGTTCATGAAGAAGAGAAAAAATAATTAAAATAGTTCTATGGTCAATTATGTCGTTCGACGGACCTTTAGGTGACGGATGTCACAGTATCCCCCAGCTCAGAGAATTTCGTCCTGAAATTCAGCTGGAGTTAGGTCCAAGAGTGTCATCCACGAATAGGTGTGGGTATTTGTGTTTCATTTGATCTTCCCGTTCCCATGTAAACTCTGGCCCTCGCTTTGAATTCCACCTTACGCGAACAATTGGTATTCTACTGCGCTTCACTGTTTGACCTTACGATCCATGATCTCTATGGGTTCCTCAATAAAATGAAGCTTTTCGTTGATTTTGATATCCTCAATTGGTACGTGAAGTGATTCTTCAGCAAAAAACTTCTTGAGGTTCGACACATGGAAAGTATCATGCACACCGTTGAGTTCTAGTGGTAACCTTAATCAGTAAGCCATTGGACAAATTATTTCTGTAATCTCGAATGGTCCAACGTATCTTGGGGCTAACTTCCCTTTCTTTCCAATCCGAACAACTCCTTTCCAAGGAGAGACTTTGAGTAACACTTGGTCCCCAATGTTGAATTCTAGAGGCTTCCAACGATTGTCGGCATAGCTTTTTTGGCGATCTCTAGCGGCTTTCAGTCTATCTTTGATTTGGAAGATCTTTTCGGTTGTTTCTTGAATGATCTCTGGGCCTGTTAACTGACTTTCACCAATCTTGGCCCAACAAACGGGTGATCTACACTTCTTCCGTACAATGCTTCGAACGGAGCACATCTAATGCTGGTATGGTAGTTGTTATTATAAGAGAACTCAATCAATGGCAAATGAGTGTCCCAACTACCACCAAAGTCGATTACACATAGTCTCAGCATGTCTTCTAGCGTTTGTATGGTTCGTTCACTTTGACCATCTGTTTGAGGGTGATAGGCAGTACTCATGTCTAATCGAGTGCCCATCGCTTTCTGTAGTGTCTGCCAAAATCATGAAGTGAATTGGCCGTCACGGTCGGATATGATTGACACCGGCACTCCGTGTCTTGTCACGACCTCTTTTATGTACAATCTCGCGAACTTGTCCATCTTGTAGTCTTCTCGGATTGGAAACAAGTGTGTTGATTTTGTCATTCCGTCCACTACGACCCATATCGAGTCATGCCCGTTGCTCGCTCGAGGGAGTTTGGTAATGAAATCCATGGCTATGTTCTCCCATTTCCATTCGGGAATCTCAGGTTCTTGTAACAGTCTCGATGGTTTCTGATGTTCAGCTTTAACTTTCGAGCATGTCAAGCATCTGCTGATGTACATGGCAATGTCTTTCTTCATGCCTGGCCACCAGTACAGATCTTTGAGATTGTGGTACATCTTGTCTGCGCCAGGATGAATAGAATATTGCTTCTTGTGTGCTTCATCCATGACCAAGGTACGTACACCTCCCCACTTGGGTACCCATATACGGTCCACGAAGTACTGTACACCATCGTCCTTGCACATCAGTTGTGTATCCAACCCTCGGAATTTTTGTCCCACAAGGTTTTCTTCTTTCAACGCCTCTCTTTGTGCAATTTGGATCTGAGCTTTCAAATTTGTTTGAATGGTCAATCCCAAATCTCGAGCACGAAGTGGTTTCACGTGTTCTTTGCAGCTTAGAGCATCAGCCATCACATTAGCTTTCCCCGGATGATACGGATTTCACAATCGTAGTCACTAAGAAGCTCTACCCAGCGTCGCTGTCGCATATTGAGTTCCTTCTGGTCCAGAATATGTTGAAGGCTTTTATGATCTGTGTAGATGATGCATTTGGTTCCATACTAGTAATGCCTCCATATTTTGAGTGCGAATACTACAGCGCCCAACTCAAGATCGTGAGTTGTGTAGTTCTTTTCGTGCACCTTAAGTTGTCATGAAGCGTAGGCAATCACCTTATCTTTGTGCGTTAGTACACATCCCAACCCTTGATGCGAAGCATCACAATATACCACAAAATCATCAGTCGCGTCTAGGAGGAACAATATTGGGGCATTACACAGCTTATCTTTTAGTGTTTGGAATGCTTGTTCTTGTGCCTGACCCCAATGAAACTTCTTGTCTTTCTGATTCAACAATGTCAACGGTTTAGCGATCTTTGAAAAGTTCGCAATGAAACGACAATAGTATCTCGCTAATCCTAAGAATTGCCGAATCTCTGAAGGTGTCTGGGGCACATTCCATTTCTTCACCGCTTCGATCTTGCCGGGATCTACATGAATCCCGTCCTTGTTAACCACATGACCCAAAAACTTCACCTATCGCAGCCAGAATTCACACTTCGAGAACTTGGTGAAAAGTTTCTCTTCCCTTAATAGTTCCAGTATTGCCCGAAGATGTTCTTCATGATCCTCTTTCGATCGGGAGTAGATAAGTATATCGTCTATGAATACGATCACAAACTTATCCAAGTAAGGTTTACACACCCGATTCATTAGGTCCATGAACACAGCTGGTGCGTCAGTCAATCCGAATGGCATGACAAAGAACTCATAGTGCCCATAACGAGTTCTAAACGTTGTCTTCGGTATGTCCTCCTCGAAAACCCTTAGTTGATGATATCCAAATCGAAGGTCGATCTTGGAAAAATACGAAGCTCCTTGTAACTGATCAAACAGGTCGTCGATTCTGGGGAGAGGATACTGATTCTTCACGGTTAATTTGTTCAACTCACGGTAGTCGATGCACATACGGAACGACCCATCCTTCTTCTTGACAAACAACACGGTGCTCCCCAAGGCGAGTGACTCGACCGAAGAAAACCCTTCTCCAGTAGTTCCTGTAAATGGCTATATAACTCTTGCATGTCTTTGCTACCGGCATAGCTCCAGGAACTAACTCAATACGAAATTCCACCTGCCGTAGAGGAGGCAAACCAGACAAGTCATGAGGAAATACATCTGGGTAATCCCGCACTACAGGGATATCTGCCCATTTCTGCTCCTCTTCTTTCTTTTCCACCACATGAGCCAGAAAAGCGTAGCACTGTTTTCGTAAACTCTGGCGTGCTTTCATGCAGGAAATAAGCTTTAAGTTTCTCCCCGGTCTTTCTCTTTGAATTATGAGTACTGATCCGTCTGACATTGGGATTCGCACTACCTTGTCACGACAGACAATCTCGGCTCCATGTTTCGACAACCAATTCATTCCCACAATCACGTCAAAACTTCCTAACTCAAAGGGGATCAGTCTATATCGAAGGCGTGGTTCTCCAATATCATCGAGCACTTTCTAGTAATCTCGTCGGCTTGAACAACCCTACCATTGGCAATTTCTAAAGAGTAGCTAGTTTCTAGCCTACTAGGACTCAAATCAAGCAATTGCACAAACTCAGAAGATATAAAGCTATTGTCTGCTCTAGTGTCAAATAGTACAGATGCAAAGTGATTATTGAGTAAGTGCGTACCCGTGACAACATTTGGGTCCTGAAGGGCATCATTGGCTCCAATGACAAAAGCGCGTCCTCGAGCCACATTCTCTTGGTTTGTCGGGCCTTGATTTCCAGCTATAGCCATCGTCTGATGCTGGTTGTTCCCTTGTTGGCCTGGTGCCTGATTCAATTTGGGGCACATGTTCCGGTAGTGGTCAAGGCTTCCACACTCGTAACAACCCCTGGCATTCCTAGCGGGGTTAACCGCGATGACGGGTGCGACCATATTCAGCGATGTTCTGCAGTCTCTTGCTAAATGTTCCGGGCGTCTACAGTTCGCGCACACCCGGCACTGCATAGCTGGGGGATGATGAAAGTTGCACCTATTGCATCTGGGGAGCAGACCCACATACTCTCGCCTGCCCTGGGTCACGGCCACAAAATTTCTGGTTGTCTTGGCCCTTTTCTCGAATTTCCTGGCACTCGATCGGCTCGTTTCCCCAACTTATTTCCTTTTCTCTGCTCCCCTACCCAATACCCCTGTTCTCACCATCTCATCAGTTAGAGCGCCAGCCTTCAGAATTGCGCTCTGAATAGTAGGAGGAGCAGCTGCGGTTACCATTGCCTGGATTTGAGGCGCAAGTCCCCAAATATACCTCTCTATCATTTTTGATTCCGGGGTAACCAGATGTGGAACCAACCTTGCTAGCTCGTGAAAACGATCGGTGTAAGCTGCGTGCCTAGCCCCTACCATAGCATGATTCCAGAACTCATGCTCAAGTTTTTGCATCTCATTGAGAGGACAATACTCCTCGGTGGTTAGGGCTTTGAACTCATCCCACGACATTTGCATCGCTGATTCTCTTCCCCTAGTCAGAATCTAAGTATTCCACCACGTTAGTGCCTTGCCCTGTAGTGAGCACGTGGCATACTTGATCCTTTGACTATCCAGGCATTCGCTGATGTCGATCACGGCCTCCATCTTTTCAAGCCATCTGGTCAGGGCTATGGCTCCACCTTTGCCATCAAACTCTCTTGGTTTGCAAGCCACAAATTTCTTGTATGAACATCTCCGTCTAGCATTCACAACCCCAGTCTTATTAACAATTCCAGTTTCGTTACCGACTGTACCACCATTCCCGGTCTCCTGATTGCTTTCGTTCCCAGTCGGGTTCTCGTTATCCTCATTATCATTGCCACCGTCCCCGTGGGGGGAGAGTTATGAAGAGCATCGCTCACTTGGGCCACGATAGTTGGAATCAGTGCGGCCAGCCATTGAACGATTAAGGCTTCCATATCAGCGTTTCCTGTTCCCGAAGTGACATTGGTAGGACCATCACTTGTTCTCGGTGCTCTACCTCTGCCTCTCGGGGCATCACTTCCGCCACTGTTGTTGCGGGTAACTCTTCGAGGCAGCATGTTCTAATCATAGGAATAGTAAAGGCATAAGTTTTAACCATTTCAGGGCACATTATCCATGTCGCATTAAGGCCTAACTTTCCGGGTTAATGCCATACTTATGGTTCTCACACATCGCTTACAAATCATGAAATTCTCACACCATGTATAAGTAATGTCCAAATAGTAGTCCATTATAATAATGGCATATCCATGCATGAAATCAAGTTTAGTCTAGCGGAGGTTGTCTATTTCCTCCTCTCTCGAGGTCTCAGACATAACCTCCTCGAGGTAAATCCTAGTGTCTAAGGTCAAACGCAATAGCATGATCTATGAAGATCTCTTCGGGTTCAATACCCGGATTGATAAAACAACTCGGTGCGCAGAGGGAAACGGAAGATCCAATATAAGCATCCCGTAAAGAGTGAGCACAAGGGCTCCCTCACAGGGTGAAAAGATCACGAAAAATATAGATAAACGAACAAGTAATGAGGAACATGTATGAGATATAAAATGCACACAACCCTAGCATGCAATCTACATGAAGGTTCCTAGTTTATAGTCTAGGTCAAGTGTATTGCCTAATTCTCTATAACCAATGGCTCTCATACCAGTCTGTCACACCCCCGCTAAGAGCGGAAACACGGGGATGTAACGAGACGGGAATCGTCATAACACATGGTAAGCGATAGAGATGCAATAATAATAATGATGACAAGCGTGTGATGACGACACCCGACAACAAGGGGACTTGTGTCATGTTTAGTCACTATTCACGACAACATAGCCATAAGCATAATATGATATAAGATAAACATAGATAATAACATTGTTTGCGATTCCCACTGACAGGATCAGTGATCACAAGTTTGATGTATTAGAATACAAAGCAGCGGAATATAAACTAGATTTAAACAAATTGTAGCAGGCAATCGATACTTGTAAGCATTAAGATCGCATACGGTTATAGGGAGAGAATATATATTTCTAATTTCTAGGAATGTTTATAGATGTAGAATATTTCTAATCAAATCAATCATTTATTCCATTCATTCCCTCATTCCTCACAGGTTACAATAGGTTGTCACTCCTTATATAGAGTGCAACAATCACTGCTGTTATCACGGAAAGTGACAACTAGCAGATCTAATACAAAAATAACTAATTCTTAACAAACTACTGAAATGTTCACAACTACTGAGAACATATCAGCATGTTAAGTACAAAATATAAAACTACTGAAACTACAACGACTGAAGAACAAGCTCTTCAGTCGTTTTACAAAACTACTGAAACATAAAAATATAAAACTACTGATATCACAACTACTGAAGAAGTACTCTTCAGCAGTTGTGACAAACTACTGAGGCTTCAGTACTTGATCTTCAGACTTTGACCTTCAGGTGTTTCATCAGCTGATGACTTCAGTAGATACCATCAGCTGATGTCTTCAGTCTTTGTCTTCAGACCTTGTACATCAGTTGTTGATCTTCAGCACTTGTAAACTCTTCAGCTGTTGTACTTCAGTACTTTGGTCTTTCAGCTTCAGCACTTGTGTTCTTCAGCTGTTGTACTTCAGCACTTTGGTTCTTCAGCTGTTGAGGTCTTCAGCACTTGATCTTCAGCTGTTGAAGTCTTCAGCACTTGTCAAACTACTGATGAGGCTTTCAGCAGTTGTTGTGATACCATGTGGGACTTAGAGGTTTTCTGATCTTGGCTCATTGGTTCTTTTGGTCCAACAAACTCCCCCTGAACCAATGCAGCCAAAACCTCTAACTTATTATTCTCCCACTTATTGATGGCAAAATGTTGGTCTTTTTCCTTCTTGATCAGTAGAGAAGATGACCCATGTAAGCTCCGGCCTGGGAAGAAATCTCAAATATTTGTTTGGCAGAGTATGAATGGGAACTCTGTTTTGGGGAACTGGACACAGAGTTGTTATCCCATTCATGAGATTTACTTCCCCATAATAAGTCTGTATGACTCACGAACATAGGCCTCAAGGAGAACAACTTGTTCCTCCTGAGAGAGTTCTTCTGCTCCTCCTTCGAAGAAGAACTCTGGACCATAGTACTCTGATAAGTACTTCATGGTCCTGCCATTTTTCAGCTCCACCGTAGTTACCTCCTCCCTATATACAAATTCATCAGGATGGTTGCCTTCAAGGAGTAACTGAGCTCATTCTTCTGGATGTGTTCAAGCTTTTTATATAACAACCCCTTCTTAATCATCTTGTTTTCTAGTAAGGCTTGAGGGGTCTTCTTTGCTTGGTGAGCTTTCTTGAATTCATCAATGATTTCCCAAGGTGAGACTACAACGGCCAACATGATGGTAGACTCTATTGTTTTTCGTACCTGGCCGTTGTATCTGTGTGGGATAGTTCTTTTATGGATTCTGGAACTCACCCTGGGGTCTGGCCATACTCTCACTCTCTCCTTCTGATACTGAAAGGTGTGCCTGAGAGTGTACAGCCTTTGAGCATGCCCTTTCATGGCTTGAATAGATGATGACTGAGGAAATTCCTTGTCAACCATCTTCAACAGTTGCTCATCGTGCTGTTTCTGCTGTTCTTCTTCTTCTATCTTGACTCTGACCATTTCCCTTTGAGAGTCAGGTGTGATCATGGGTTGACTTCGGGGTTTTGGTAGCTTCAGAACAGCAGAGAGTGGCAGACTATCATCTTCATCCTCTTCTTCTTCTTCTTCTTCCATCCTCAGCACCCTTCTCCCCTTCTGGGTACATCACTGGATGATGGTTGGTTGGTGAAGGAATTGGTTTTGAAGAATGAGGATGTTTGGATTTTGGCTTAGAGGTTGGTTGGGAGATTTGAGGGATAAGATCTGTTTGAGTGGGTGGAAGGGAAGGTTGATCTAGCATCCTTGTAGTTAGTTTCGCCTTTGTGAGTTTAGCCATCTCTAACCTTTTACCAGCCCCAGCCTCATCAAGGGCTTCCACAATAATCCCTTTGTTGAATTGCTCAGACAGACAGATTCTGGTGGCTATAGCCAGAATGCTGTCCCTAGTCCATGCGCGGATCTCCATTAATGATCTTCCCAAGTATTTTGCAATAAAGCGGATCATTATTTCCAATCTCTCTTCTCAGAGCATCATACCCTGCCCATCGGGTTTGTATCTCTTGTACTTCTAACCTCTGATCTCACTATCCAGTGTGGCTGTGTCAAACCCTGCCTGAAGAGTTGTTCAATTATTTTATCCATATCGGCTGTGTGTGGTGTCAGCTTCTTTGACCAGCTCCTCCAAGGATTTGTCTTCAGCAGTGTGATCTTCCCAAGTATTTTGCAATAAAGCGATCATCATTCCTCTTTCCAAGAGCATCATACCTGCCATCGGGTTGTATCTCTTGTACTTCTAACCTCTGATCTCACTATCCAGTGTGGCTGTGTCAAACCCTGCCTGAAGAGTTGTTCAATTATTTTATCCATGGATCGGCTGTGTGTGGTGTCAGCTTCTTTGACCAGCTCCTCCAAGGATTTGTCTTCAGCAGTGTGTCATCAGCACTTCTCTTTCGCTTGTAAGTGAGCAGAGGTTGCTTTCTTTTTCCTCTCTTGCTTCTTCTCCTCTGTTCTTTTCCTCTTCTTTTCTTTCACTGCAGTACTCTCCCCCTTTTTGGTTGCATTGGAGGAAGGGTTTGTACCGCAAAAAGAGTCTTTTGGACAGCAGCATCAACCAAGGGCTGTAATGTTGAGGAAAGCCTCTCATCAATGGCTTTGATCACTATATCAGTGATTATGGTGTGATGAGAGGGAGGGAATTTTGGAGTACAGCACCTATTGCTCAGGAGGGTTCTGTTCCTGAGAAGTAGGCCTGAAGCAGAGGCAGGTGGTTGATATTGGAGTGGCTTGGTGTTTAGGAAACCTTCAAGGGAAGGTGCCATCTGTGGGTGGATAGAGGCAGATGGTCTTTCTCCTTGTGAGAGTTGGTCAAGTAGGTTTTGCAGCCTACTGACTTTCTCTTCAAGGATTGTGTTCTGGGCAAGAACATCATAGAAGAAGCCCAGGTCATCATCAGCCGAAGCTGAATCAGCTGACCTCCCGCTTAGAGCAGGATTTACATGCACTGGGTGTAGACCAGTTGGTGCATGTGCCCCTTGTGCTTGGTACTGGGGACTTCCAGCCTCAGGACAATGTCCATCACAGCTGTTGCCTCTAGTGAGGTCTTAGCAATGTTACCAGCCGCACTCTGGTCATGTGCTGAGTCAGAGGAGGTGGCAGCCTCACTAGATATTCTAAGCTCCTTGTCTACACCAGGAGATAGAATTGGGAAACCCCTGTGCTGTGGGTTCTCAGGTGCACTGTGTTCCTCCTGCTCAATTGTAGAGGTATTCCCAGTAGTAAGAGGTTTCTAGGGAGGGGGTGAGGAGTGCAATTGAGTCAGCACTTGTGCAACTATTAAAGTTGGCTGTGAGGGGCGGTTGTTTGGGGTGAGGGGATAGAAACAGTGTGCACCTGGGGAGGTTGGTGCTCTTCAATGGTAATCTCCTCAAGTGAGGAAGATCCCAGATAAGTAGGTGCCCCTTGAGTGGTTGCTGCAGGCTCCTGTTGAGAGGAAGCCTGAGCGGCTGTGGCTGGAGGAGTCATTGTATCCACTAGGGGGTTTGGACTAGTGGATATCCTGCGTTTGTGTTGCAGGGGCATCCTCAGGGACTCAATTCCTGAGTAGCCGTTTTGGGTTTCTTTTTGGTGGGTTTGGTGGGGACTTTGGATTTGGAGGTGGTGGCTGTGGGTTCCAGCTGCGTGGGTTTTCGCAGCTTGGCAGCCATTTTTAGTGTCCGTCAGAGTTGTGCCGGGAGTATACTTCCGGCAGAACAGCCGTAGCAGGGACTCCCAAGCCAACAAGTCCCTCAGCATTAAGCTGGTCTGTAATAATGGCCATTATGAACGTGGATAAAGTATCCAACGGTTGGCAGTTAGTTTTTGAGCCATATCTTTGAGCTCTGTAAATATTAATTCTGAAGTTTTAGTGGTTGTTGCTCAAGGATAGAATACATTACCTGCTGCCATTTGGTGGACATTTGATCCCAAGACGACGTCTTAGGGGCCAAACATACATTTACCATGTGAAAAACCAGGCGCTCAGCGTCATTAAAGTGTTTCTTCATGATGGTGGAGGCACTGAGATCGCCTTGATATCCATGTTGAGCAAAGGATAGATCGATGGTGCCCTTCGGATATCCAGCAGGAGAAGTAGCATCATTCAGTTGAAGAATTTTGCGGATTATTGCAGGAATAATGACTACTTCTTTGTTGTTGACGACCGACCGGAGGGATGGTGTGTTGTCCTCCCCATTGGTAACAGCAACGTTCATCCAAAATTGGTTCAAGGATTCGGCATGTAAGACGGGGTTCAGAAGAAATGCCTTGTTGTATTGGGACTGAACCATAACATCGATAACAGTATCGAACTTAGTCCAGATCGGCGATTTAGTGAGGTAGGCAACACAGTTGTGTCGCGGTTTAATTTGCATAGACGCCATGGAGAAGAGGGAAGTTTTGGAGAGGAACGTTAGGTTTG
The DNA here is from genome assembly GCA_025506515.1 of Flaveria trinervia. Taxonomy (NCBI): domain Eukaryota; kingdom Viridiplantae; phylum Streptophyta; class Magnoliopsida; order Asterales; family Asteraceae; genus Flaveria; species Flaveria trinervia. The sequence continues at coordinate 81,234,591 of CM046448.1, forward strand.
AAGAAGATGAAGCATTGAGAGCTAAGGTTAGGGGTATATATAGGGTATGGGTAAGGACACGGCTGAAGGATGTGGTGTTAGTCATCAGTAGTTTTAAACGACCGTTGACATGGTATTATCCTTTCAGACGTTGAGACAGCTGAAGTCGTGGTGTTAGGCATCAGTAGTTTAGAAAACTACTGAAGACCGTGGTTTTGACTTCAGATGAATGAAACAGCTGAGGACTTGGTGTTTGTCATCAGTAGTTATGAAACTACTGAAGACAGGGTTTTGTCATCAGCTGTTGTAAACAACTGAAGACTAGGGATTAGTCATCAGTGTTATAAAACTACTGAAGACGTGGTTTTGCTTCAGTTGTTTAAAATGAAACAGCAGTTGTACAAACGACTGAAGAGAAAGTTCTTTCAGTTGTTTTCGTCAATTCTTAGCTTTTCAGCTGTTTCAATCTGTCCTCAACACATCATCAGTCTTTTTGGCTGATTTCAGTTGTTTCATAGGACATCAGTACTTATCTGTTTTACTGATTGCAGTAGTTGTAACTGCATCAGTAGTTGTGACTACATCAGTAGTTTAGAACAGATGAAGTACTTCAGTACTTATGAGACATTTAGCCTTCAGTAGTTATAAAAACTACTGAGGATAAAAGAACTCATCAGTACTTATATGTGACATAGGTACTTATGATCATCAGTATGAATTACTAAGATCATCAGTAGTTGTCACTTATTCTAGTTGCAGCATACCAAGCCTTAACACCAGGTTTTGGAAAGTTGAACTATCCAAAGGCTTAGTAAAAATGTCTGCAAGCTCATCAGCACTAGGCACAAACTTAGGATCAATCAGACCTTTTTCAAAACAATCCCTTATAAAATGATGTCTGATCTCTATATGTTGGTCCTAGAGTGCTGGACTGGATTTTTGACAATACAAAGAGCTGAAGCACTATCCATTAACAATGGAGTCTTAGTCTCTGTAATGCCATAATCCAAAAGTTGGTTTTGAAGCCAGAGTACCTGAGATGTACAACTTGCAGCAGCAATGTACTCTGCTTCAACAGTGGATGTAGCAACTGAGGTCTGTTTCTTGCTCTGCCAAGAAATCAAACAGTTGCCTAGGAATTGACATCCACCAGAAGTTGATTTCTGGTCAACTTACACCTGCATAGTCACTGTCAGAAAAAGCAACTAATTTACCAGAATGTCCGGTAGAATACCATAAACCTAGAGATGGAGTGCCTTGCAGATATCTAAAGATCCTCTTGACTACAATCAGATGAGACTCTTTAGGTGCAGCCTGAAATCTAGCACAAACACATGTAGCAAACATAATATCTGGTCTAGAAGCTGTTAAATACATCAAGGACCCAATCATACATCTGTAAAGTGTTTCATCAACCACTTTACCTTTCGGATCTGTGTCCAGTTGTGTGGTGCTGCTCATGGGAGTAGAACAAGGCTTACAGTTTTGTAAATCAAACTTTTGCAAAAGATCTTTTGTATATTTGGACTGATGAATAAAAATTCCATCAGCCTTTTGTTTGATTTGCAACCCCAGAAAGAACTGTAATTCTCCCATGGCACTCATTTCAAACTTCTGTTGCATCAACTTTGTAAAGGCATCACACAACTTTGGATCAGAGGATGCAAAAATGATATCATCTACGTAAATTTGAACAAGTAGATTATGCTGCCCAGCTTTCTTAATGAATAAAGTCTTGTCTATGGAGCCTCTAGTGAAATTGTTTTCGAGAAGAAAGTTTGATAATGTCTCATACCAGGCTCTGGGAGCTTGTTTTAACCCATAAAGAGCTTTATCAAGCTTATACACCCAATTAGGATGTTTATTATCCTCAAAGCCTGGAGGTTGACATACATAAACCTCTTCTTTAACTTTTCTATACAAAAATGCACTTTTGACATCCATTTGAAAAACTTTAAGGTTTTGATAAGCAGCATAAGCTAAAAACAATCGAATTGCTTCCAGTCTGGCTACAGGGGCAAAGGTTTCATCATAATCAATACCTTCTTCTTGTGCAAACCCCTGAACAACCAGTCTGGCCTTGTTCTTAACAATAAGCCCATTTTCATCAGTTTTGTTCCTAAACACCCATTTAGTGCCTATTGCACACTTACCTGGAGGTAGAGGAACCAGTTCCCACACTTGCTGTTTCTTGAACAGAAGAAGCTCAAGCTGCATGGCATCAACCCATCCATTGTCCTTTAAAGCAATGTGATAATTCTTTGGCTCTTGCTGACTGATGAAGAGAGCATAGAAGCAGAAATTTGACAATTGACTTCTTGTTGATACTCCAGCAGTGATATCACCAATGATTTGAGACATAGGGTGATTCTTCAGATCTTGATACACAATGAGATCTGTGCAAGTGTTTGTAGCCGGTTCAGCAGCAACAGATGGTGATGGTGTATCATTTCCTTGAAACCAATCAGTGGATGGTAATTCAAAGGAAGTTGAATTCGAAGAAATCTCATCAGCATTTATTGTGGATGGTGCTACTGGAGCTACAGGAACATAAGGTCTAGCTGAGTCAGGCAGCTGATCACTAAACCTGAAGAGGTGAGTACTGCAATCATCATCATCATCAGCATACCATCAGGTGGTGAACTCTTGACAGGAGCAACAGCAGGAGTTTGATAAGGAACATATTGCAGTATGTCCAAAGAAAATAACTCCTCAGGACTTTGTGGAATCTTGTCCTTTGGAGATTCATTAAACTTAACATGTATAGTTTCTTCAACCATCTTTGTTCTGCAGTTGAAGACTCTGTATGCCTTGCAAGTAGATGAATAACCAACAAAGTACCCTGCATCCACCTTAGGATCAAATTTATGGAGTTGATCCTTTGTGTTGAGAATGAAACAGGGACAACCAAATACTTTGAAAAATGAAATCAGAGGAGCCAAATGATGGAGAACTTCATATGGAGTCTTCATCAACCTCTGATTTACTAAAACTCTATTTTGCACATAACAAGCTGTGTTGACAGCTTCGGCCCAAAAGGTCAACGGCAAACCTGAGTCAGCCAGCATGGACCTTGCAGCTTCAATGAGGGTCCTGTTCTTTCTCTCCACTACTCCATTTTGCTCTGGAGTCCTTAGAATGCTAAACTGCCTTTTGATTCCCTTTGAAAGATAGAAGTCATCAAGTGTATGATTTCTGAACTCAGTTCCATTATCACTCCTAATACACTTGACTGGAAGGGAATACTGCTTCTCAATGTACAACACAAAGTGAATAATCTTCTGAGCAGCCTCATCCTTTGAATGTAGAAAGAAAGTCCATACAAATCTGGAGTAATCATCCACAATTACCAGACAGTATTTCTTCTTTGCCATGCTCATTACTCTCACAGGACCAAATAGATCCATATGCAGTAATTGCAAGCAGGCAGTGGACTTGGACACTTCAATAGGAGGGAATGAGACTTTGTGTTGTTTTCCTTTTAAACAAGCAGTGCAGGTTTCATCACAGTGGAACTCGTTTATTGGTAAACCTCTGACTAAACTATTGTGGCTAAGCTGATTCATGTTTTTGAGATTAACATGACCAAGCCTCCTGTGCCACAGTTTAGATTCTTGAGAAGAGGCTTTGGAAAATAGGCAAGGATTGCCTTTGAGATCTATCTTCTTAGAGAGATCTAAGGCATACACTCTTCCTGTCCTGTTGGCTTTCAGGAGAGTGTGATCATCCAACACCTTGTCAATCAAGTGCAAAACTTTGGATGACAGAATCCTACAGTTTTGACTTGTGAAAAGGGCAACATGGCCTTTATCACACATTTGACTGACACTCAAGAGGTTGTACTTGATATTTTCCACATGATTTACATCATCAAATTGATTTCTCCATTGGAGACAAAACCCTTACCGATGATGTAACCCCTAGCATCATTGCCAAAAGAGACAAATCCCTTCTTTCCTTCAGAGTAGTCATGAAGAGAGAGATGTTCCCAGTCATGTGCATAGATCCCCCACTGTCTACATACCAGATGCTACTTTGGCATGTTGAAGAACCCTGCAATAATAAACAATCAGTTAGCTTAGAGACCCAAACCTTTTTGGTTTTGGGCCTGGTCTCATCAATAGATGGTAAACTAACATGTTTATTTGAAACAACAGCCTGAGAGGAAGAAGATGGTGTAGAAGAGGAGTCCTTTGGCTTGACCTCCTTTTCTGTGGTTTCAACATAGGAGAATCTAGTTGGTTAACTCTACCCAACAGATGTTGTACCATCATCACCAGCTGTGTCTGATTTTGTGATAAAGCTTTCAGCTCATCAGACACATTGCTAGTGGAGTTGATAAGTTCCTATGTTGTACCTTCTTCTTTTGAGCACCCTCAGCTGTCACTGTTTAACCCCTTCCTTTTTGGATTTCTTTAAGGACTTAAGGGTTACAGGATTTGATGTTGCTGATACAAATGTGGTCTCAAACTCAGTTTTCATTTTTACCATTTTCTCATTAATTTCTTCTTTTTGTTTGAGTTGGAACCTCTTTTGTACCAACAATCATCTGTAAGATGATTGAACAAACCACATACTTCACATGGTTTCTTCTTCATCTTGGGTGATCATCAACTAAAGATGGTGAAGCAACAGAAGACTTGTTCTTCAATGCTTTGGAAGCATTGGTTGCTTTCTTGACTACCCCTTTAGTAGTCTTCAAACTCTTTCTACTGCCAGTTTTCTTCTCTTCAGTACTGACAGCAGTTGAAGTTTGAACTTCAGGTGTTAAATCCTGCTCTCTAGTCCTTTCAGGACCTACAGGATTAACTCCTGAATTAATCAACTCATTTATCATGTGAATGTCAGCATTTGAACCATCAACATCAGCTGATAGGTTCGAAGAGGGCTTGATGCTGACTGCTACTTCTGATTGTGCTGTATCAGAAGGTAGATCACATGATGTGATGGATTGGTTATCACTCTCACCATCAGATTCTACCTCTGCTCTTGGGGTAAAATCTGTAGTGGAGCAGTGTGATTGTAACCAATTCCAAACTTCACATTTGAAGCAGATTGCTTACTAAGAAGCATTTCAAAACCTTTGCATGATTGTACCCATATATCACACTCGACCTGGGTAACTGCAAGGGTTTCTTTGAGATCTTTGTACTTCTCTAGAAGTACTTCTTCTCTAGCCTTATCATCAATTATTTGGCAATTCAGTTTATAAATCTCATCATTCTTATCTTTGAGCACAAACTCAAACTCAGCTTTGTTTTTGGAAATTATTTGTTCTAGCTCAATGTCTTATTAATTAGAGCTACATTTGCTTCTCTAATGGAAGCAAATGCTGCTATGCATGGTTCAGAACATAATTTGGCTTTTGCCTCAGAGGATACCTGTGATACCTGAGGTGTAGAGGCATTGGAAGAAGAAGCATCAGCAGACTCCAAAGCCATAAGAGCTAGATTCCCAAAGGGACTGTCACCACCATGTTGACCAGCACCTGAGAACAGTTGATCATGACCAGACAAGTCATCTGGTAAACTGCTCTAGTCAACAACTCCTGGGGTGAAGAAGCTGTGTTGTTGAGATTGAGGTTGTTGATGAGATAGGGAAGGCTGAGGTTCTGGTAGTGCATGAGGTTGTGGTGTCATAGGAACTTGAACTTGATTTGACTGTGGCACGTAATAACAAGGGTACTGATATGGCATTTGACCCTGAGGAACAAAATATGCCGGAGATTGTTGTTGAGGATGATGACTAGAGGTGACAGGATGTTGCCCTCTGTGTTGTTGACTATTGCCAGGAAAAGTCACAAAGGGTGCAGTAGAGTTAGATCCAGTTGATCTACACTCTCTTGCAAAGTGTCCAAGCCTTTGGCATTTGTGACACCTCAACTTGCTCTTGTCAAAACCAACTTTGGTTTTGCCAGAGAGTCCTAGGAATTTTCTTCCAGTTCTTTTATAGAACTTCTGAGATCTGATATTTATCAAGGCCATTTGGCTCAAAATATCCATCTCTTCTAAGTCATCATCAGCAATCCCCTTGAGATCATCCATAATGAAACATAGATTGTCATTATTACACCAGTAAACTGACCGTCAACACTTACAAATGCAGAATCAGAAGTGCTTGAAGAGAAATTAATATGCTCATCATACTGGCATTCAGATGAAGCATATTCTGACTCATGACCCACCAAGGCAGTGTTGCCTTGTATAAAGTCTTCAGTGAGCTTTCCAGATGAAGACAGCTTTCTCTTCTGTTCTATCTCTCTCTCAAAAGTGAGCAGTTTCCCATGGAGTTGGGTGAGAGATAGTTTGTCCAAACTTGCACTGGAGCGTAGGACAATAGTATATGTGTCCCATCTCTCAGGCAGTGATCTGAGAAATCTGTTATCATCTGAATATGGTGTATTCAAGTTTGACCATTTTTAGTTCAGAGATGAAACAAGAAAACCGCTCATATTGTTGAGTCAGTGTCTCACCCTTTCTATGAGAGAATGTCTCATATTGTTGGGCAAGAATTTCTCTATTATTTGCCAAGACCTCATCTGTTCCTCCAAATTGTTCTTTCAAGGCAATCCAGAGGTCATGGGCAGTTTCATGATGCATTAGCCCAGAATAGATTTCATTGGGCCATGCCATGGCCAGAATTCCATGGGCTTTTGCATCAATCTCAAGCAACTTCTTATCCTCATCTGAGTATTGCTCCCTCCTCTTCGGAACCATTTGATTGGTTTCCGGGTTATTCACCATAGGCTTGTGTGGACCATGTACCACTGATGTCCAACACCCTGCGCTGTTAACAGACAGGTGATGGAGCATACGTCTTTGCCATATGTTATACTCATTCCTAACCAGCATAGGAGGTTTGGTTGAGGAACCAGTATTGTGAGGATCATTGGAAGGAGTGGTCATTTTCAGTTCAAAGACAGTTTAGTTCAAGTTTAAAAAGTTTTAGACAGACCACAACAAACTCAATGAGAACCAAGAAAAGATCTCAGGATGAATGAGCAGAAATACAGAAAATTCAATCTCTATAACCGTTTCTTGCAAAAACAAAGGCTAATTCAATCAAACTTAGATCTTGAATAGCAGTTTCAATGATCAATTGTTAGATCGATCAATGATTAACCAGCTCTGATACCATTTGACAGGATCAGTGATCACAAGTTTGATGTATTAGAATACAAAGCAGCGGAATATAAACTAGAATTAGACAAATTGTAGCAGGCAATCGATACTTGTAAGCATTAAGATCGCATACGGTTATAAGGAGAGAATATATATTTCTAATTTCTAGGAATGTTTATAGATGTAGAATATTTCTAATCAAATCAATCATTTATTCCATTCATTCCCTCATTCTTCACAAGTTACAATAGGTTGTCACTCCTTATATAGAGTGCAACAATCACTGCTGTTATCACGGAAAGTGACAACTGGCAGATCTAATACAAAAATAACTAATTCTTAACAAACTACTGAAATGTTCACAACTACTGAGAACATATCAGCATGTTAAGTACAAAATATAAAACTACTGAAACTACAACGACTGAAGAACAAGCTCTTCAGTCGTTTTACAAAACTACTGAAACATAAAAATATAAAACTACTGATATCACAACTACTGAAGAAGTACTCTTCAGCAGTTGTGACAAACTACTGAGGCTTCAGTACTTGATCTTCAGACTTTGACCTTCAGGTGTTTCATCAGCTGATGACTTCAGTAGATACCATCAGCTGATGTCTTCAGTCTTTGTCTTCAGACCTTGTACATCAGTTGTTGATCTTCAGCACTTGTAAACTCTTCAGCTGTTGTACTTCAGTACTTTGGTCTTTCAGCTTCAGCACTTGTGTTCTTCAGCTGTTGTACTTCAGCACTTTGGTTCTTCAGCTGTTGAGGTCTTCAGCACTTGATCTTCAGCTGTTGAAGTCTTCAGCACTTGTCAAACTACTGATGAGGCTTTCAGCAGTTGTTGTGATACCATGTGGGACTTAGAGGTTTTCTGATCTTGGCTCATTGGTTCTTTTGGTCCAACACCCACAACCCGGGAACAAGTTACAAAGTGTAATGTTGTTTGAAACAGATATAACAATTGTTTTCAAAATGACAAGTTTAGCCAAAAATGCATCTTAGGGTCTCCACTAAGGCAACATACCTAGAACCTCAGCTAGCATGATCACCTAAAAAGATATGCTCAAAATGGTCAACAAAATTGTTGGTGAGCTTGCATGTTTAAAAATAAAAGTAATGATGATGTATAAAGTTGTTGTAGAATATCGTGCATACAGTTATAAGTAAGCAAAATCACATGACAAGAGCTTTACAACCAAACCTAACGACATACACAAAGAATCTTGTCGAAATATATTCACCAAAGGCCCGTTCCTGGCTTTTATTGGTACTGACTAGTAAACCAACACGAGGGTGGGGGTGTCAACTCAGTAGTACTACCAATACCTATTCATCGGTTCCCACACTGGAATTAAATGGTTGTAAGAAAGAACCACAAAGCAGACTGAAGCATGTATCAGATAAGTATCCACAAAACAGTAGCACGTTGATTCCAAGTATGTAAATTGTATGTATGTTGTATAGCATGAAAACAGGTGAGCATACTTTTCCCCTAAGTTGTAACTGATTGTAAAGTAGTATAAGCATAAAAAGGGGCCACCAAACTCACATGTTAAGTGGTAAGTATAAATGATCAAGATTCCCAACAGTTGAATGCAATGAACAGTCAAACACCTATTGACAGTTATTGTTAAGCATTAATGACATGTATAGAGCGTATAGTAATGTTTGGTCAGTTCGGGTTGTATCTGTTCGGTCGTGGGTAGCACACACACAAGCGGACACACGTATCAGATCTTATGTAGATCCAAGTACTAGAGTAGTCATCATTGCTTATGACATCCGTGTAAAGATCTCATTGTTATGAAAGATAGCACTTGTTAAGTATTTGTAGTTCCAAATGGGTTGTCGATACTTGTAAAATGTTAGGTTGATTTCAATTGAAATAATATGTGCATGTTGATAGCGTTGACTTTAATCTTTGTGGTCAAGCAATGACACTTTTACTGATGTTACCTTATCATCACCAGACGCTCAGGAAGGAAATTCACACTCAAACATCATTAGTCACACAAAAGGACCAGACACTCGATCCAACACTCCATTCATACGAATCGACCTTCAATTGTACAAATCAGCTTCATTGGCATGATTGAACCTTCATTCGTACGACTGGCATTCAGTCGTACCACACAACACCCAATCACACGACTTAACATCCATACGCACGAATCAACCTTCATTCGTACGAATCAGCTTCATTCGTACGACTGAATCTTCATTCGTACGATTGGCCTTCAGTCATGCGATACATGCACAGTCGCATGCATTCATTAATCCGCATTGACTCAATCGCACACACACTCATCCGCATTGACTCAATCGCATGACATCCCTAGTCGCACGATTCAGTCACCCGAAAGACACAGTCGCATGACTCAGTCGCACGACTCACCCAGTCGCATGGCTCAGTCGCATGACAGACCCAGTCGCCTGAACTGCAGGTTCGCGATTGCAAAAGTGCAGAGCAGCCTTCGGCTGCCCCAAGCACGGGTTTTACACAACAAGGACTTCCAGAATCACACAACAAATACACACGAACAAGAAGCACACGCAGGTATCAATCAGACCCGAAAAAATCACACTTAATTGCTTCAAATTGATATTTAGGTATCTCAAAGGTAAACCAGCTTTGGGGCTTTAGTATCCTTACGAGGGTAACTTTGAACTACATGGATATATAGATAGTGATTATGGTGGATGTTGTCAAGATAGAAAATCTACTTCGGCTGGGTGTCATTTTCTTGGTCCTCGATTAGTCTCGTGGCAATGTAAGAAACAAACAAATGTCTCTGTTTCAACTGCAGAAGCTGAGTACATTGCTGCATCAGCAGGATGTTCTCAAATTCCCTGGTTGCAAAATCAACTATTGGATTATGGGTTCAATTTTCTTAAAATTCCTATTTACATTGATAACACTACTGCTATGTTCAATACAGCTAATCCTTTTCAACATTCAAAAACAAAACATATCGAAATTTGATATCATTTTCTCAAAGAGAACTCGGAAAAAGGGTTAATAATATTGATTCAAATTGCAACAGAAAAACAGTTGTCGGATCTATTTACTAAATCCTACCTACCAGTATGGTTTGAGTATTTAGTGGAGTTAATTGGTCATATTAATCATATGTAAACTCTCTAAATCAAAAGATCATCATAAGTGATCCTCTCAATGTTAATTGCCTGTTTGTATTTTGTGTGTGTGTGTTTTTTTCTTAGAAAAACCAAATACAAAAGTATAAATCAAAACTCCAAAAATAGAGTCTTTTTCTAATTGTCAGTTTATTTTAAGAAAAGAATCTGTTTATGCAATATGTGAGAAATGATAGTACATTAGTGAGATCAGTTGCATATTTCATTCATTACTAAAGTCTGACATGATCAAATATGATGTGTAGACAATATCCTGCTACGATACTAAAAAAGTAAATTCTTGTGATTACACTAAATCTTTATGCTTGTGTATTCATCTGAGTACTTTTGAGATGTATTGGCTTATAAGATTGATTGCTTGTTAAGTTACACCACTCACACCTCATGGTGATGTGATTAATCATGAGATCTATTACAAGCATCATATCACTTCTTTGTTATGAGTCATCATAGACCTGAAGTGCGGAGATATCCTTTGTTGTAAGTCATTACAGACCTGGATTTTCTCTTTGATGCAAAAGATGCCAATGTGCACAATCTATTCAAATGGATAGTTAGAGCTGATCAAATGGTTATCCTTGATCATTCTCTATTCATTTAAGTAACATAAGCTCTGTTATACATATGTTTCAGGTAATAAATTGAGTGTTTGTTCTTTCTTGCATGTCTTGATGATAGTTGAGCTCTCTAAGTCTTTGTATGAATTACATCATGTCATATCTAAATATATCCTAATCAGTCCAAGAATTGAAAAAGTAAGCGAGTTGATATTTTGTCAAAAACACTCATTTTCTGTCCTTGGATCTTGTGACTCCTTTGATATGATATCATGTAACACCCGGATCTTCTTTTTAAGTCAAGAAATAAGAATAAAAGCAGGAAGGACAATAAAGTCCAAGAGGAGGGACTAAAAGTGTCCAAAAAAGATAAAACTTTCAAAAGTTGGTGTAAAGGTAAGTATGGCAGGCCACCCTCACCTCACTTCACCATTTGTCTCGGTTTTAGAGAGAGAGAGCAGAGGAACTCTCGGTATTGAAGAAGAAGGGGAAGAAGAAAAGTGAATTCAAGGTAAGAATTCAGGGTTTTTATATTTTTATGTTTTTATGTCGGGTTTTAGCCCGGTTATGTGATTATGTGCTTATGTGTTGTGTTTGTGCTCGTGTGTATGTGTTTGGATGTTGTTTCTAGGTGTTTTGAACTCTTTGCAAGAGGGTTAAAAGGGAGAACTCCCAAGTTACATCAGATGAGTTCTAGACCCTGGTTTTTACATTTTTTAAACTATCTTGGGTGTTGAAAACGTATTAAAATGATTATACAAGTTTATGTGTGAATACCCGTATGTAATGTGTATGTTGGATGTTAGTTCTGGATGGTTTATAGGCTATTCATGTTTAGAATAGTCACATTATGCTTAGAACAGATGGGTTCAATGATTAGGATTGAAAATATCCTAGAAACATGTTATACAGAATGCTCATACGTTTGAAAGTGCCTTAGAAAGAATTAAGTGTAAGCCATGCGCCCATACAGTAGCTCATGCGCCCAAACAGTAGCTCATGCGCCCAAAATTTGCCTTAAAAATGTTTAAGTTCAGTCCATGCGCCTGAACTGTGGCCCATAGCCTAGAAATGTTAGTCGGATGAGTAGGTGTGGGGCAATGTGCCCCAATACTGCCCATGCGCCCAAGTGGCCCATGCCCCTAAGTGTTCATGCGTCTGAATAGTATCCGTGCGCCTAGATTGGGCTGGAATTTACTAAGTGTTCAAACGTCCAGGAATCCCCATGCGCCTGAACAGTACCCATGCGCCTGAAAGTGGCCCAAGCGCCTAAGTGTTCCCCATGCGCCCGAATAGTGTCCATGCGCCTGCATTGTGCCCATGCGCCTAGGACTTAGAATATTTTTCTGAATTTTGGGGAAAATGTGTAAAGTAGGCTTTGACTTGGGAAATTCCTAGGGGACTATATAAGTTGACTTTTGGGGTCATAGATGGTATGAGGGGCATGTTATGCATTGTGATTGATGCTTATGATGATGATGATGATGATGATGATGTTCCATGGTTATGCATGATGCTTGTTATGTATGAATGATGCCTTGTATGATGATGTATGAATGTTATATTATGTTCCTATAATGATGAATGATTATCTTTCCATGGCTTTACGTGTTATGTTAATGAATGAACCGGAAGTATTATGTAACGTAAAGTGAAAGATAATGAAAGAAGAACATGATGAATGAATGCATGCATTAACGAATGAATGAACGTAAAAATTCTTGCAAGCAAATGTATGGAGATCCACACCCAATGAAGGGTGTTAGCTCAACTGTGTGCGGGTTAGCTACCCCAGAAGGATGTACACTGGGGTCCAATCCTTGTGATTGACCATATGTATGGGATCCTTGCCGCTTGCCCCAGGTACGAGAGTCAGCTTCGTGCACAATGATCGGGCTCTATGATAGACCTCAGGCCCAGTAACCAGCTTCGTGCACAATGTTCGGGGTATAGCATATGGCATTGATCCGGAATGAAAAGAAAAGATGAATGGTGACTGTGCTTGCCCCAGGTAGTGGAGTCGGCTTCGTGCACAATGTCCGGGGTCTATGATAGACCTCAGGCCGAGTAACCAGCTTCGTGCATAATGTTTGGGGTATTGTACATGTCACAAGATGTAATGAATGAACGAAGATTAATGAAAGTAATGGAAGATAATAATGATATTATTTGTATGTACGTATGATGTATGACCACGAACGTATGAAACGTATAGTATGGACTCTAAAAGGAAATAAATAACGATTTTATGTATGTTTCATTATAAAACTAGAACTCACTCAGCGACGCTGACTTTTATACGTTCTTAGTTGGCAGGTAAGCGTTGCCGAGGATGGCACAAGGCGGCTACTCAGATCTTGTGAAGTCGGTTTTTCGCCGGATCAATAAACATCCCAGCATGTTCTTGACGGAAGGATAAACAGCACAAACCAAAAGTCACACAATAACACAAACTATAATTGAATGGTTTCATTGATAAAACCTAACAATTACAAGCTTGTTACAACATAAAAATCAAGACTCTTGGCAAGGGGAAGATCAAGCATGATCTCCCCTCTCATCCGGCAGCCCTCGGCTCCGGGCAAACTTCCTCTCAATCCCTTCCTCTACACATTGAAACTGGTATATATAGGCCTCGGCCCATATTTGATGCGACTAGGCCCATTCGCGCGATTGGACCATGCGTATGGTTCAATCTTACGACTGGACCATGCGTATGGTTCAATCGTACGATTGGACCATACTTATGGTTCAGTCTTACGAATGTCCCAATCGCATCTCTCAGTCGCACGGTTGGTCCATTAGCATGGCTCAGTCGTACGACTGAGTCTCATTCGCATATGCTCCTGCGAATGACCCAGTTTCATGTGTTTACAACATATCAAGTGTATAACATGAAGCCTAGACTATTCGACAAGCGACGGACACACTATATATGACTATATATGCTCCAACAGATCTTTTGGATGGCATCCATTTATTTAAGGCTTTTGTGATGTAATACAAAAATGTAATTTTGTAACCAATAAACGATGCATTATTTTGAAAAAGTTTTTAGAATGAAAAGAAATACCATTTGTTTTATGTTTTCCGCTGCAATGTTTTGATGAATAAATGTAAAGTATATGTTTTACGTGCGATGAATCACCAGCTGTAAGCGTCCCAGGAACGGGGCCTTACAAGTTGGTATCAGAGCGAAAGTTTAAGTGAAATGGGTAAATTTTCAAAATAAACCTTAACTTAAATTGAGAATGGGACGGAATGGGAATGGGATGCCAATCTGAGTAGCTGCGTGCCATCAGGTATTTTCGTAATGTTAACCGGTTTATATGCGCATGGTATGTGGTTATGTGTTGTATGTAGATTTAAATACTAATGTAGTCAGGATAGGTAATGCTCGGGGTATGAAGAGTAAAGTGAGTGGCTAATCACAACTGGCCACTGTAATTAGGGACTTACTATACTTGACATAAACTGAGTTGTTCCCTTGAATGACCGTGTTGGTGTTTGAATCTTTCAGTGTGTTAGGAGATGGCTGGTGGTAGATCTTCGAAGGCCTCTCGTGGTGGAGGTCACGGTGCTGAACCGCGACCCAAGAGGGGGAGACCCAGAGTCGAGAAAGTGGTTCATGAAGAACCAGAAACCCCTCATCCGGAGGCCGGAGATGAGAGTGCTAACCTGAGAGCCTCAGTGAAGGAGGTAGTTATGGAAGAAGTGTACCAAGTCATGCAGAAGATCCTACCGTCTGTGGTGACTGAAGTGATAAAGGCAGTTAGAGAGGGAGAGAAAAAGGAAAGGAGTGGACCTACGGGCGAAAGAAGACATCCCGAGACTAAGACAGTTCCGTCTGATGATGAGGACGAGGAAGAAGAGCCTGTGCCGAAGGCGACCAGAGGCTGCAACTACGGGGTGTTTATGAGATGCAAACCCCCTACTTTCGATGGAAACAGCACTGCCGCTGATGCTCACCGGTGGGTGAGGGAAATGGAGGCGGTACTTGATATCAGCGAGTGCCGAGAAAACCAGAAGCTTAAGTTCGCTACCCACTCATTCGTAGACTCGGCTCTGTGCTGGTGGGACAATATCGTCCAAGACGAGGGTAGTCGGGTGATCGGGAGAATGAGATGGTCGGAGTTGAAGAAGTTGGTGATCGACGAGTTTTGTCCTCACTGGGAAATGGACAAGGTCGAGAGAGAGTTTCTGCAACTAGAGGCGGGAACTATGACGCACCAAGAGTACAGCACAAGGTTCAATGAAATGGCACGAATGGTGCCCGATGAGGTGACACCACTGTCACGAAAGATTAAGAGATATATCCGAGGACTGCCAGCGAATATCCGTAGGCATATGGTTGCCGCCTGGCCAAGTACTTTTAGGTCGGTGGTTTATTTGGCTGGTAGACTATATGATGAGCATGAGATGGTAGTGGTTGAGGAGAAGAAGACTAGTAGGGATGGGTGAAACTGGAATGGGAAACGGTTTGGACATGGTAGAGCCGCTCAAAAGAATAAGGTGGCGAGGATAGGTGACCGATGTGTGGTCACAGCTGGTGCTGGGTTGGAGAAGTGTGGCAAGTAGGGGAAAGAGCACGGTGGTGAGTGTAGATGTGGGTCGAATGTTTGTTTCAAGTGTGGGAAGCCTGGCCATATGGCTAGAGATTGTGGAGGCATGAAGTGTTTCAACTGTGAGGGAAGTGGTCATATGAGCAGGGCGTGTAACAAGCCAAGGGCCGAGAGTTCCGGGATGAAGAAGGTCGGAGGAGAATGGCAGAAGGCGAGCGCCCGAGCTTTCACGATGACTCGGGTGGAGGCTAGGATAGACCCCGACGTGGTCTCAGGTATGTTTCTAGTAAACCAAACTCTTCCATCTGGGTTGTTTGATTCTAGTGCTAGTAGGAGTTTCATATCTGCTGCCTTTGGTGCTAAGTTTCCTAATAAGAGTAGATGTATTGGTGAGCCATTCGTAGTAGAAACTGCTATTGGTAAGTCCACTAGAATTACTGAGGTGATAGAGCACTGTGCCATAGAACTAGAAGGCCATAGGTTTGCTGCTACGTTACACGTGATACCCCTAGGTGGATTAGATGTAGTACTAGGGATGGACTGGTTAGCAACCTATGAGGCAAACATCGTGTGTCGTAAGAAGATGATCCGATTGACAACGCCTGACGGAAATGTGGTGATGGTTTATGGTGATTGCGTCACGACAATCCCGAGGGTGATTTCGATGGCGGTGGTGGGAAAATGCATGAGACGCGGATGTGGTGCCTACTTGGCGTACATAAAAGATGTGGATGCGTCGGTACCCCAATTATCCGAAGTACCCGTGGTGCGCGACTTTCCGGACGTATTCCCGGAAGACTTACCAGGTGTGCCACCAGATCGCGAGGTTGAGTTCTAAATTGACTTAATACCCGGTGCTCAACCCGTTGCCAAGGCACCGTACCTGTTGGCTCCGACTGAGATGAAAGAGTTAATGGAGTAGTTGCAAGAACTGCTGAATACGGGTTCATTAGGCCGAGTATCTCTCCATGGGGTGCTCCGGTATTATTTGTGAATAAGAAAGATGGTAGTATGAGAATGTGTATTGACTACCGATAGCTGAACAAGTTGACGGTGAAAAACCGATACCCCCTACCAAGAATAGACGATTTGTTTGATCAGCTCCAAGGAGCCAGTTGGTTTTCGAGGATAGATCTTCGATACGGTTACCATCAACTGAAAGTGAAGGAGCAGGACATTCCTAAAACAACTTTTCGCATGCCCTACTATCACTATGAGTTCCTCGTTATATCGTTTGGTTTGACCAATGCACCAGTTGCTTTTATGGATCTAATGAAACGTGTGTGTCAGACTATGTTGGATAAAACGTTGATTGTGTTCATTGATGATATCCTGATTTATTCAAAAAGTGAGATTGAGCATGCCAGTCACATTCGAGAGGTTCTAGAGACGTTAAGAAGGGAGAAGCTGTATGCAAAATTCTCCAAGTGCGCGTTTTGGTTGCGTGAAGTTCAGTTCTTGGGTCATGTGGTGAATCCCGATGGGATCATGGTGGACCCGGCTAAGGTAGAGGCAGTGACGCAATGGAAGTCTCCAAATACGCCATCCGAGATTCGTAGTTTCTTGGGTTTGGCGGGCTACTATAGGAGATTTATCCAAGACTTCTCTAAGATTGCTTCTCCACTGACTAAGTTGACCCGGAAGGATGTAAAGTATGTATGGGGTCAGGCTCAGGAGAAGGCATTCGAGGAGTTGAAGGCGAGGTTGACTCCAGCTCCTGTCTTGTCGCTACCCAATGGAAGTGAAGATTTAGTGGTGTATTCAGACGCTTCTTTCTCGGGGTTGGGGTGTGCGTTAATGCAAAGAGGAAAAGTTATAGCCTACGCATCCCGACAGCTAAAGGTTTATGAGGTCAACTACCCTAGTCATGACTTGGAACTAGCGGCGGTGGTCTTTGCACTAATGATTTGGAGGCACTATCTGTATGGAACGAAGTGCACCATCTTCACCGACCATAAGAGCTTAAAGTACTTCTTTGAGCAGAAGGACTTGAATATGAGGCAGAGACGATGGTTAGAGCTCATAAAGGATTATGATTGTGAGCTCCATTACCATCCGGGCAAAGCTAACGTGGTGGCTGATGCTCTTAGTCGGAAGGAGAGGCCCGAGCCAATTCGGGTGAAAGCATATCAACTGATCATGACCTCTGATGTAATGAAGCAAGTCAAGGAGTTTGAAGATGAGGCACTGAAAGAAGATCATCTAAACTCTGAAAGAATGAGAGGCCTGGTTTGGGAATTGACTGAAAACACGCTTGGTGTTAAAACTCGATTTGGACGGGTGTGGATTCCTTGTTTCGGGAATCTACGTGTGAAGATTATGGACGAAGCTCACATGATCCGATACTCTATCCATACTGGTGCCACAAAGATGTACCAAGACATGAAGAAGGATTATTGGTGGTCGGGTATGAAGCGTGACGTCGTGGAGTATGTGAGCAAGTACCTACTTGTCTGCAAGTGAAGGCAGAACATCAAAGTCGTATGGGAAGATCCAACCTTTGGATATACCGGAATGGAAGTGGGAGCACGTCACCATGGATTTCATTACGAAGCTGCCACGTACTCTGAAGGGGTAAGATGCCATATGGGTGATTGTTGACCACTTGACGAAGAGTGCTCACTTCCTACCAATCCGTGAGACATATTCATCCGAGAGGTTGGCCGACCTGTTCATCAAGGAGATTGTAACTCGTCATGGTGTGCCGGTGTCTATCGTGTCTGATCGCGACACCCGGTTTACATCTAAATTCTGGAAGAAATTCCACAATGCCATGCGGATGAGGTTACATATTAGCACGGCTTATCATCCCCAAACTATGGTAAGTCAGAAAGGACCATTCAGACGTTGGACGATATGCTTCGTGCATGTGTTATTGATTTTGGAGGAAGTTGGGACGACCACTTACTGTTAGCTGAATTCTCGTACAACAATAGTTATCATGCCAGCATTGGTATGCCACCATACGAGATGCTATACGGTAGGAGATGCAGAACACCCGTTTGTTGGGGTGACATTGGTTAGAAGGAGTTGGGAAGCGTCGAGGTAATCGAGGCTACGACCGAGAAGCTGGGGAGGATCAAAGCCTTCATGAAGCTAGCTAAAGATAGACAGAAGTCGTATGCTGATAAACGACGTAGACTGATTGAGTTCCAGGTGGGTGACCGGGTCATGTTGAAGGTCTCACCTTGGAAAGGCATTATCGGATTCAGGAAGCGGGCCAAGTTGAGCCCAAGATATATAGGCCCTTTCCGAATCATTGCTCGAGTAGGAGACGTGGCCTATAGATTGGAGATGCCAGATGAGTTAAATGGAATTCACCCGACATTCCATGTATCTCATTTGAGAAAGTGTATAGCTGATGAAGACATGGTTATTCCACTGGAGGACACTGAAGTTGATGAAAGGCTCAAATATGTGGACCAACCAGTGGCAATCATCAATCGTAAAGAGAAGAGACTGAGAAATAAAGTGGTTCCTCTTGTGCGTGTACAGTGGAAGCACAGGAAGGGATCCGAGTCTACATGGGAGACCGAGGAGGAGATAAGGCAGCATTATCCTCATATGTTCGAGGAATAACAGGTTTCGGGGATGAAACCTATATAAGGGAGGTGGACTTGTAACACCTAGATCTTCTTTTTAAGTCAAGAAATAAGAATAAAAGCATGAAGGGCAAGAAATTCCAAGAGGAGGGACTAAAAGTGTCCAAAAAGGACAAAACTTTCAAAAGTTGGTGTAAAGGTAAGTATGGCCGCCCACCCTCACCTCACTTCACCATTTGTCTCGGTTTTAGAGAGAGAGAGTAGAGGAACTCTAGGTATTATAGAAGAAGGGGAAGAAGAAAAGTGAATTCAAGGTAAGAATTCAGGGTTTTTATGTTTTTATGTCGGGTTTTAGCCCGGTTATGTGATTATGTGCTTATGTGTTGTGTTTGTGCTCGTGTGTATGTGTTTCGATGTTGTTTCTAGGTGTTTTGAACTCTTTGCAAGAGGGTTAAAAGGGAGAACACCCAAGTTACACCAGGTGAGTTCTAGACCCTGGTTTTTACATGTTTTAAACTATCTTTGGGGCTGAAAACGTATTAAAATGATTATACAAGTTTATGTATGAATACCCGTATGTAATGTGTATGTTGGATGTTAGTTCTTGATGGTTTATAGGCTACTCATGTATAGAATAGCCACATTATTCTTAGAACAGATGGGTTTGATGATTAAGATTGAAAATATCCTAGAAACAAGTTTTACAGAATGCTCATGCGTCTAGATAAGTGTTCATACGTCTGAAAGTGCCTTAGAAAGAATTAAGTGTAAGTCATGCGCCCAAACAGTAGCTCGTGCACCCAAAATTTGTCTTAGAAATGTTTAAGTTCAGCCCATGCGCCTGAACAGTGGCCCATGCGCCTAGAAATGTTTGTCGGATGACTAAGTGTAGGGCCATGCGCCCCAATAGCGCCCATGCGCCAAGTGGCCCATGCGCTTAAGTGTTCATGCGTCTGAATAGTATCCATGCGCCTAGATTGGGCTGTAATTTACTAAGTGTTCAGACGTCCAGGAATCCCCATGCGCCTGAAAGTGGCCCATGCGCCTAAGTGTTCCCCATGCGCCTGAATAGTGTCCATGCGCCTGCATAGTGCCCATGCGCCTAGGATTAGAATATTTTTCTGATTTTTGGGAAAAATGTGTAAAGTAGGCTTTGACTTGGGAAATTCTCGGGGGACTATATAAGTTGACTTTTGGGGTCATAGATGGTATGAGGGGCATGTTATGCATTGTGATTGATGCTTATGATGATGATGATGATGATGATGATGATGTTCCTTCAACTGGGTTATCATGTCGTACGCTCCATGATGTTCATACTCCTTTTGGAGATCTCGAGTTATACTAGCCAACATAAGGCAAGATCTTGGACCTAGTCCTCAGTGTATTTCACTCAATTATTATAGGCCTCCTCATCATCCTCATTAGGTTGATCGGGAATCGGATCGTCTAATATGTATGATTGTTTCTCCTGCTTGAGAACAATTCTCAAGTTTCGAAACCAATCAATAAAATTATTATGGTTTAGACGCTCCTTTGGAGAATGGTTCTTAGTGATAGTGAGTGAGCGGTCGGGATTTCATTGTTATCATTATTGTTGGTGGCCATCTACAAAATGTCACAAAGTTCAATTTTAGTAATTTCGATATTGTTCATATTTTAATAATTAAAACCCCTTTTAAGTGTCTTACACAATTTTAAATCTAGAATCCAACGTTACATTTAAATAGTGGTTAGGTGACCTTTATCCCATTATTTAAATTAACAAGGTAGTCAACGTTTTGACAATTGCAACCCTTTGCAACTTCTAGGGTATGCGATCAACTTTAAACATCATATGTATTGTCGGCATGTTAATCCCATCAACACCTTTGTAAACCATATTGTAGGTGATCCATTTAATATGGTTTGCAAATCAAGTTACCCTACTTGCATACACATGTGAGTTTTCCAACATAAGTGGTAAGGTGACCTTTATCCCACAAATATGGTATCCCCACCTCAAGTCACAAGTTCCCTTAAAATGTTTAGGTGACCTTTATCCATTATGAGTTTCCAAATGATTCAAGTGTTGTGCAAAAGGATGGTGTTAAACTTGTTTAAAGGGAATTTAAGTTTCATAATCTTAGTTTAGAGAACTCTATGTACCTTATATTTGCATGCTTTAAAATAGAAGGTACCCTATGGTTCACTTTTAATAAAACCTTTTTTTATTAAAACCATTAATCCTTTTAATAACCTTTTATTAACCACTTAATGATAAAGAACCAACAAAATTTCAGCTTGTTAAGTTTGTTAATGAGTTTGTAATGCATATCCAAATATCAACCAAACAATCAAACAACAAACATCCAAACAAGCATAAATATATAAACATGAGTGCATAACCATAGCCACTAAGTTGACCACACTTGTTTGCCATCACAAGTGTTGTCATAAGGTCTTTCGTAAGGGTAAAGATGACACATCAAGATGTGTCCATGAACTCCCACTTGAATTCACATCCAAATGCTTCAAGTGTCCATGTCTTTGTGTCCTTCTTTGAGTTTTCATCTTGTGCATCTTCTTTTACAAAATTCATATCCTAATAAAATTTTTCTAATAAAAGAAATGCACTTAATCTATTTATTACATATCCAAATGAATAAATAAATTACAACCCAAGATATAAAACACAAATTACAACCCTTCCAAGAACAAACCAACATGACAAAACACAATCAACCAAAACAAACACATAAGGCCAAGGCTATGTTATGCACCATAATATATAACACATCCAACATCCAAGAACAACAAAGAATCCATTATTTCAGCCCTAAAGTTTCAGCCAACATAAACTAAAACTTTAGGGTTGTAAAAACAACATAATCAACCATTTGACATAATTCTTTCAAGGTTTATACTAAAGCATGCAAGATTAAACCTTGAATCATAAAGGATTCAAATACCCACAACAAAACAGCCCCTAATGGGTTGAAAAGGCCCATGAAAACTAACTTTTCAAGACCTTTTGAAGCACACATTCCACATAACCGGCTCTAGATGCCATTAATGAGTCTTGTCACATGTAAAACTCTTAGTTTAACCTTTTAAACTATAGAAAACGCAGCGGAATAAGAGGTTTAAAACATGGTTTATAATCTGAAAAATTTTGCCATATTAAACCACAAACAAAACTCAAGAATGAGGATCATAATAATATGTGAAATAGTGTGCTATCAAACAAAACAAAACAACCATAGGGAGTTCATAGAATCAACCTTTCTAGAATAAGATGATGTAGATGAAAATAGGTAGATGATGATGTTCTTGAATGTGTCTAGCATTAAAAGGAGAAGGCCTCAAGAAGTGATACCCACAAACCCTTCAAACACCTTGCTTGTTAGGATGCAACACCAAAGATATCTCTTCTAAAACCGAAATTTTCATCCTCTTTTCCAGCTTACAAAATCCGAAATTGGCCCTGGTTTTGGAGGTTCTTTTGCTTGTAATTTTTAGAGAGAAGTGTGAATGAATGAATGGAGTGTAAGAGAGGAGAACCACACTCAAAGACCAAAGCAAAAGGCTGGTCCCAATGACCCCTTTTGGGCGGCCGGAGGTTGAGTTAAAATGGGTTTTCCCCCCATTTTGTATTTCACAATTTACTCCTTTTAACCCTTAACTTTATAAAATTGAAACCCCTTTTAATTTCATAACAATAACAAACTATTATTTTTTATTATTTAACTAACTTAAATAATGAAACAAATAATATCTCATGAACAAACTCTCCATATAGTATTGTTGTATTACAAAGCAATGTTTTAGAAAACCCATTTTCTAAATTGGTGTCAATGTTTATATGTATGATCTCATCAACAAATAAACATTTATTGGTGTTTGTTTAGCTTGTTATTGGGTATGACCCGACTTGGATCATAACGAGCTAACCACATCAATCTTGTATGTGTCTTGGGTATACAAAATCCAACATTTGTGATGTAATACAACAATGTAATTTTGTAACCAACAAACGATGCATTATTTTGCAAAAGTTTTTAGAATGAAAGAAATGCCATTTGTTTTATGTTTTCCGCTGCAATGTTTTGATGAATAAATGTAAAGTATATGTTTTACGTGCGATGAATCACCAGTTGTAAGCATCCCGGGAATGGGGCCTTACATATCACTCACCTGGAACACACTTGATCAGGATTTATTCATTGTCTATGACTATTCATATTTTTTATTTTAATGTGTTGATCTTCATTGATATGATCTCACTGCAGACATTAATTATTTTATTCATACTAGATTTTGATTCTGCTTTTATTTTGATTTTATGCATGTTTTCTGTGTGTGAAGGCAATGTAACAATGAGATGTGTGATCTGATTATGTTACCTTAGGAAACTTATAAGTTGTTCAAACTTAAAAGTTTAGGGGGAGTAATAAATGGAAGAGTTTTACTCAGAAAATCAAAATCAAAGTTAAAATGTTGAATTGAAAGGATGATGCTATATGTTCAAAGTGTATGTGAGTTTGATAATGTAACTTTTTAAAATGATAATATGAATCTATATAAATTTTCAAGTCGAAATGCTTCTTTCAAAAGTTGAAAAATAGATATTTGATTACGTTTTAAGACGAAAATGAAGGGAAAAATAGATGTATACAAAGAATCCAGTGTTCAAGATCAAGGAAGAACTTGAAGCTTTCTTTGAGTGCTGAAGATAATAGCTGGAGATGAAAGATAAAGCTGAAGGAAAGATAAAAAGAAGACAAGATTGAAGATTTTGAAGACCAAATACCATGTAAATCTTAAAGGGAGTATTATTAGAATTCTAGAAAGATTAACATGTTGTCTTTATGTGTCTTTTTACTATTTGTAATAGTATAGGGACTAGTTTTGTAATTTGTTAGTTCCTTGTGTTTCATTATAAATAGCTTAGACTTGTAGTAGTTAAAAAAAGAGATGAACAACAGTTTTAGAACTGCTTACTTACTTTGTAATTCTCTTTGCTTGATATTAATGAAACTATGAATTTTGTTGATATCTTGCTTTATTTAATTACTTTCTTTGTATTTGTTGAATTGTGTTCATACATCATCACAGATTGGTACATTTGATCCTATCAATATGTTGATCCTCAAATATCACCACCACATACTTCACGTGTTTTTAATCATGTCACTTCATATCGAACAAGCAATGCAGAACCTAATAGAAATAATATTTCAACATCTGCAGATGTTTCTCATGCATCCGAAGAAATGAACATTGCATTAGCAGATGTTCCTTTTATATTCGTAGATATTCCATTCTCAGGAGTTGCTCCATTACTTTCTAAGAACAATATCACCTCAGCAGATCAATAAACAACATGTGTAGATGTTATTGTATCTCCTACGAAAGCTCAAACCACATCCATAGATGTTCCTGCAGAAGTTGTTCACACATCTGCTGACAAATAAACATTTGAATATGGTTATCACTCAGCTTCAGAAGTTCAACATTATAAAGATATTGACTACTTTTTTGATTCTCCATCTCAACTGGATCTAACACCAAATATTGATGGGGTTTGTTAGAACACAAAATAAACAAGTTTAACCTTTTAAACTTTCTGAAAAACGCAGCGGAAGTAAAGCATTATAACATGTTTATAAACTGAAAATTTCATGTTCTTAATGATGTTTTAAGATGGAAAAACAAACCCAAATCAAAAGGATATTTAATATGTGAATGAACAAGCTATGAACATATATTAAACTACATAAAATCATAGCTTCAATGAGCTGTGATAACTACCTTATTCAGCAGCAAAACGACCAAAGAAAGCGAGATTTTGGATGCTAAAATCGACCAAGACTTCAAGTGTAGAGGTCCTCAAGCTTGTATACCCAAAGCCCTTTGCTAAACACCTTCTTGTTAGGAAGAACACTACACCAAAATCACTCCAAAACTCCTCCAATGCTGCTGCCTGGCCGAAAGTTTTAGAGGGAGAGAGTGAGGAGTTTTGGTCTATTGCATGTGAAGAGATTGGATGGAGATCAAGGAAATCAAGACTTCTTAATGTGTGTAGTGTTCAAGGCAAAAGGTCCAATCATAAAACAAAAGGGGGGGGGCGGCCAAAAAATTGATCCAAAAGGGTTTCCCCCTTTTTTTTTAAATTGAACACATACACACAAGTTTAATGGTCTTGTAACTAGACATACAATTAACCATTTAATTGTATGTACAAGTTATATATAACTTATATAATTAATCATTTAACTTATAAGTTATAATCTCTCATTATTATTTGGTGTCATCCAACCAATTTAAATAACACATCAAATAATATTATTGAACAAAATATCCTAATAAGTTGTTCCCTCTCATATGCAACTTATTTAGAAAACCCATTTTCTAAATTGGTGTAAATATTTAATTGCATGATCATATCATCAATTGAATATTAATTGGTGTTTGCTAAGCTTGTTACTGGGTATAACCCGACTTGGATCATAACGTACTAACCACATCAATATTCTACGTGTCTTGGGCATATAGAACCTTACAATCTCTCACTTGCCCAAGATTCATAGAAGATTGATGCAAGCAGTAAATACCGCCTAACAACGGTTTACTACCCTTAATACGCATGACTTATGGCCATTCACTAAAATCATTCTATTTAAGTATCCAATTTGAAATGATTTAGGTGAATTAATCATCTATCCTTTTGTTACAAATGTCATGTTAAATCCAAGGACACAGAATGATCATTCCTTGTTGATTTAACTTAATCAGGCCTTAGACATCTAACTCTCAACGAATAAGAGGAACAAATTCCATCTTGACCACATACGTTTTTCACAAACACCTCATGACATACCTGAACATACCCTTATGTACTATCCACTATTTCAGGATAGTGAAGAATAAGCTCAAGGTATAACACTTGGTGAATATCAAAACCCAATATGTATCTCAGGTCTGAGGATACCAAATGATATTCGCCTTTACTCAAATTTACTTATGATCAATCAATAATATTCCATGTAGTAAAATTTGAGATGTGAGTTAGTCCAATATTTGTATCCCACAAATATCTATGAACCTTGGTAGCAACCCATTGCACTGTATTCATCCTTATGAATATCAACCAATCCAAGTTCATAATAGTCTTATCCTCAATACTTGTTCCCACAAGTCTGAACGACTATGGACATTTAGAGTAAACAATTTACTCATGGATTAAACATGCAAAATTGGAACATTAATTGAAACATTATAACCAAATAATTGTATACAAATAATAAAGAGTTCCGTATATCCAAATACAAAATTTACAGATCAAATCCAATCACTAGAATATCGAAGTCCCATGGCACAAGTATGACCTTCATGCTTTGCCTTTTCAAGGAG
Organism: Flaveria trinervia; assembly: GCA_025506515.1. Classification (NCBI taxonomy): domain Eukaryota; kingdom Viridiplantae; phylum Streptophyta; class Magnoliopsida; order Asterales; family Asteraceae; genus Flaveria; species Flaveria trinervia. The sequence goes on from CM046448.1 coordinate 81,260,910, forward strand.
CTTCGTGAGAGGATCCGCAATGTTTTGATCCGTGTGAACTATGCGAATACATATCTTTCCTTTTTCAACTTCATCTCGTATGTAGTTGAATCTCCACTCAAAGTGCCTAGTCTTTTGATGAGCACGAGGTTCCTTGATTTGAGCAATTGCACCCTTGTTGTCACAAAAGATCTCGGGGGTCCTGAATGGAAGGGACAACCCCTAGATCGGCAATGAATTTCTTCAACCATGCAGCTTCTTGAGCTGCCAATGAGGCGGCGATGTATTCTGATTCTGTAGTTGATAGAGCCACCACGTCCTGTTTGGAGCTCTTCCATGAGACCGCTCCTCCATTAAGAATGAAAATATATCCCGATTGTGACCGAGAATCATCACGATCGGTTTGGAAACTCACATCCGTGTAACCTTTTACAATGAGTTCCTCATCACAGATCCATAGATTAGGAACATATCTCTTGTCATCCTTAGGTACTTAAGTATGTTCTTAACAGCCATCCAATGACTGTTTCCAGGATTTTGCTGGTAACGACTTGTCATGCTTAAGGCGCATGACACGTCCGGTCGAGTGCATATCATTGCATACATGATGGATCCAATAGCATATGCGTATGGGATTGCCTTCATTTTATCTTGCTCATCCTTTGAGCTAGGACATTGAGTCATACTCAATATCGTTCCTCTTTGAATAGGTACGGTACCTTTCTTAGAGTTCTCCATCTTGAACCTTTTCAAGATCTTATCAATGTATGCACTTTGATTCAAACCAACCAACCGCCTTGATCTATCCCTATAGATCTTTATTCCTAGAATATTGGCAGCTTCTCCAAGATCCTTAATGGAAAAACAACTTCCAAGCCAGGTTTTTACACCTTCCAAGGTTGGAATGTCATTTCCAAATAGTAGTATGTCATCAACATACAATACTAGGAAAGTTATTGTGCTCCCACTAGCCTTCTTATACACACAAGCCTCATCGGCGTTTTTGATGAAGCCAAATTTCTTAACCTCCTCATCAAAACGATGATTCTAGCTTCTCGACGCTTGTTTCAATCCATAGATTGATTTCTTTAACTTGCATACTTCATTAGGATGTTTTGGATGGACAAAACCTTCAGGCTGAACCATATAGACATCTTCCTCAAGATATCCATTTAGGAAAGCAGTTTTGACATCCATTTGCCAAATCTCATAATCATAATGAGCAGCTATGGCAAACAATATCCTTATAGACTTTAGCATCACAACAGGTGAGAAGGTTTCATCATAATCAACCCCTTGAGTTTGAGTGAAACCCTTTGCTACAAGTCTAGCTTTATAAGTATCCAAGTTTCCATGCATATCAGTTTTCTTCTTGAAAACCCACTTACTTCCAACTACCTTGGAATTAAGAAGTGGTACAACAAGTTCCCAAACATGATTGTCATATATGGATTGCATCTCAACGTTCATGGCCTCAAGCCATTTGTCACAATCCAAATTGGACATTGCATCATGGTATGTGGTTGGTTCATCTGAATCTACCACATAGCCTCCATCCATGAAAAATCCGTATCTTTCAGGTGGATTACTAGTTCTACCACTTCTACGAACGTTTTGTGTGTATTGATCAACCACTTGATCAACCTCAACATCCTCATGTTGAGTGCTAGTTTCAACCAAACATGCATCGGGTTGTGGTTCTTGATCTTCTTCAAGATCCATTGTTCTACTGCTAGTTCCTTCCATAAGGAACTTTGCTTCTAAGAACTCACCCTTTCTGGCAACAAACACCTTTTGTTCGGTGGATCATAGAAATAATATCCCATAGAATCTCTAGGATATCCAATAAAGATACACTTGGTGGATCGGACTTCTAATTTGTTTGGGGTGGGAGTCTTAACATAAGCCTCACAACCCCAGACCCTTAAGTATGATAGGGATGGAACTCTTCCATGCCATATCTCCAAAGGTGTCCTTTCCACCTTTTTGGTTGGGGCCGTATTTAGAATACAGGCCACGGAGAGCAAAGAGAAACCCCAAAATGATAGAGGTAATATGCTTCTAGCTATCATAGATCGGACCATATCCAATAAGGTTCGATTCCTCCTCTCAGACACACCATTGTGTTGTGGTGTTCCAGGTGGAGTGAGTTGTGAGACAATCCCACAACTCCTAAGATGATCTTGAAAAGCATCACTTAGGTATTCACCTCCTCTATCGGGACGGAGAACTTTAATTGACTTGTCGAGTTGATTTTCCACTTCATTCTTGAAGATTTTGAACATTTCAAAAGCTTCATCTTTGTGCCTTAATAAGTACACATACCCATAGCGACTATAATCGTCGGTAAAGGTAATGAAGTATCTTTCACCATTCCTAGCATTGGCTTAAAAGGACCACATACATCCGAAAGTATGATTCCTAATAAATCTTTGGCCCTTTCGTTGGTTCCACTAAAGGATGCCTTAGTCATTTTACCTTGTAAACAAGATTCACACACATCAAATGAATCACATTCATTTGTTTTTAAAAGACCATTCTTTTGAAGTGTTTGTATACGTTTCTTGTTTATATGACCAAGACGACAATGCCAAAGATAGGTATCACTCAAATCCAACTTGAGTTTCTTGGTGTTAGTATGGTACAATGAACTATTTAAAGCATTTTCATGAACCAATTCATAAATACCATTAATGGGAATTGCTTTAAAATAGAACATATCATTTAAAGAAACATGAATATCATTTTCAAGAAAAGATAATACATAATCATAATGTCTTAATTGGGTTACAGAAATAATGTTCCTAGTCAAACTAGGAGCACACAAACCATTCTTCATAATAAAATCCAAGCCACTTGTAAGTTTCAAGATGTTGTCCCCACGAGCTTCAACTTGGACTTTGGTTCCATTGCCCATGAAGAGGCTAACATCCCCTTGATTGAAGTCCCTACTTCTTTTGAACCCCTGCAACAAATTGCAAATATGAGTTCCACATCCGGTATCTAATACCCATGTGTTTGAAGATGTAACATTAAGATCAATATGAATCATGTATATTGTACCTGAGGTCTGCCCGGCATCCCTCTTGGCTTTCAACTCTTGGAGATAGACATGACAATTTCTTTCCCAATGTCCAATCTCCCCACACTTGAAGCATGGGTCATTGGTAGCAACCTTTTTCTTCTTCTCTTGTGGTTTGGGTGGCACCCTTGCCACCCGTTTCCCCTTTCCCCATACGGGTCCCTTACCCTTGGCAACCTTTTCCTTGGGTGCGGGATGAGGACTTTTCTTGTTCCCACCTTCATTGATGATGAGAACGGGTAAAACCCTTTTACCCATGGCCGCCTCGGCTGTTTTGAGCATTGAGTGAAGCTCACCAATGCTTTTGTCCCAAGCATTCATGTCGTAATTCAACACGAATGTCTCGAACTTCTTGGTAAGGCCATTGAGGATCAAATCCGTGGCCAATTCCTTCGAGACGGGACAATTAAGTCTTTCGAGGCGGTCAATATGGCTTTTCATCTTAAGTACATAAGATGAAACCGATTGATTATCGTCCATACGACATGCATGGAGTGCTCGAACAGTTTCGAAGCGCTCAACCCTTGCTTGCTGTTGGAACGTTTCCTTCAGCTGGGTTATCATGTCATAAGCTCCGTGATGTTCATACTCCTTTTGGAGATCCGCAGTCATGCTCGCTAGCATGAGACAAGACACTTGGACGGAGTCCTCAGTGTACTTTACCCAATCGTTATAGCCCTCCTCATCATGCTCAGCAGGTTGATCGGGGATAGGGTCGTCTAAAATATATGATCGTCTTTCTTGCTTGAGAACGATTCTCAAGTTTCGATACCAATCAATGAAATTATTATGATTTAGACGTTCCTTTTGGAGAATCGCTCGCAATGATTGGCGGACGCGGATGAATTATCATGATTATCATTATTGGTGGCCATCTACAAAATATAACAAAGATCTATTTTAGTATTTTCGATATTGCTATTTTAAATAATTAATACCTTTTAAGGTCATTTTTTATATTAAAATCTAGAACCCAACATTAAATTAATAAGGTGGTCAACGATTGACGGTTGCAACCATTTGCAACTTCTAGAGGTATGGGATCGACTCTAAACATCATATGTAAAGTCGGCATGTAAATCCCATCAACACCATTTGGAAACCATATTGTAGGTGATCCATTTAACATGGTTTGCAAATCAAGTTACCCTACTTGCACACACATGTGAGTTTACCAACATAAGTGGTTAGGTGACCTTTATCCCACAAATGTGGTATCCCCACCTTAAGTCACAAGTTCCCTCTAAATGGTTAGGTGATCTTTATCCCATTAAGAGTTTCCAAATGACTCAAGTGTTGTGCAAAAGGACGGTGTTAAACTTGTTGGAAATATTGTTGGGAAAAAATTTAGAGATTTCATAATCTTAGTTTAGAAACTCTATGTACTTGTACTTGCATGCTTTCAAATACAAGATACCTTATGGTCTTTTGATTAAAACCCATTTTAATCTTTGAAATCATTAAATCAATTTAATAACCTATTATTACTTTTAATGATTAAGAACCATCAATTTTTAGCTTGTTATGTTTGTTAATTAGTGTGTAATGCATGTCAAAATATCAACCATACAATCAAATAACAAACATTCAAACAAGCATAAGCATACAAACATGAGTGCATAACCACAGCCACTAAGTTGACAACACTTGTTTGCCATCACAAGTGTCATCATAAGGTCTTTCCTAAGGGTTGATAATGACACATTATATGTGTCCATGGACTCCCACTTGAATCCATATCCAAATACTTCAAGGTCCATGTTTTTGATGTCCATCTTTGGGTCTTGATCTTGTGCATCTTCCTTTTACAAAATTGTATCCTCATATATTTTTTCTAATAAAAGAAATGCACCTAATCTATTAATTACATAACCAAATGAACAAATAATTACAACCCAAATAATAAACATAAAAATTACAACCCAATTTAATGAATAAAAACCAACCATTCCAATCATCCAAAGCAAAAGGCCAAAGGCTAGGTTATGCACACTAACATCCAATGATCATATCATCCAAGCATATAATGAAACCCCACTTAAAACCACCAAATTTCATCCAACATAAACTAAAATTTTGGGTTTTAAACATTGTCCAAACAATCAACATTTCATAATATATATCTTTCAAGGTCTAATCACTAGCATATGTGATATGACCTTGAAAGTTTGGGGAATCATTCATACAAAATATAGCAAATCAGCCTAGAATAAGTTGATAATACTTCTTTAAAACCGATTTTAAAGACTATGAACAAGCAAGTTATCCACATAACCGGCTCTTGATGCCATTGATGGGGTTTGTTAGAACACAAAATAAACAAGTTTAACCTTTTAAACTTTCTGAAAAACGCAGCGGAAGTAAAGCATTATAACATGTTTATAAACTGAAAATTTCATGTTCTTAATGATGTTTTAAGATGGAAAAACAAACCCAAATCAAAAGGATCTTTAATATGTGAATGAACAAGCTATAAACATATGTTGAACTACATAAAATCACAGCTTCAATGAGCTGTGATAACTACCTTATTCAGCAGCAAAACGACCAAAGAAAGGGAGATTTTGGATGCTAAAATCGACCAAGACTTCAAGTGTAGAGGTCCTCAAGCTTGTATACCCAAAGCCCTTTGCTAAACACCTTCTTGTTAGGAAGAACACTACACCAAAATCACTCCAAAACTCCTCCAATGCTGCTGCCTGGCCGAAAGTTTTAGAGAGAGAGAGTGAGGAGTTTTGGTCTATTGCATGTGAAGAGATTGGATGGAGATCAAGGAAATCAAGACTTGTTAATGTGTGTAGTGTTCAAGGCAAAAGGTCCAATCATAAAACAAAAGGGGGGGGGGGGCGAAAAATTGATCTAAAAGGGTTTCCCCCTTTTTTTAAATTGAACACACACACAAGTTTAATGGTCTTGTAACTAGACATACAATTAACCATTTAATTGTATGTACAAGTTATATATAACTTATATAATTAATCATTTAACTTATAAGTTATAATCTCTCATTATTATTTGGTGTCATCTAACCAATATAAATAACACATCAAATAATATTATTGAACAAAATATCCTAATAAGTTGTTCCCTCTCATATGCAACTTATTTAGAAAACCCATTTTCTAAATGGGTGTAAATATTTAATTGCATGATCATATCATCAATTGAATATTAATTGGTGTTTGCTAAGCTTGTTATTGGGTATAACCCGATTTGGATCTAACGTACTAACCGCATCAATATCCTACGTGTCTTGGGCATATAGAATCCTACAAATATGACCAACTTGGAACCATCTATTCTAGTTGCATCCATTCCAGAATCAAGAATTCAAAAGAATCATCCAATAGACAACATTATTAATGATCTTAATGAAAGAACCATAAGAAGTCAAGGGGGAGCTACCAACATCAGTCTCTTCTTTTGTTTTCTATCACAAGTAGTTCCTCTAAACATCACTGCTACTTTAAAGGATCACAATTGGATTGAAACTATGCAAGAAGAGCTTTTTCAACAATTTAGGAAGTAGAATGTCTAGAATCTAGTTGATCTTCCTTAAGGGCAATATCCAATTGGCACTAGGTGGCTTTTCAAAAACAAAGTAGATGACAGAGGTATTATAGTAAGAAGCAAAGCAAGGTTGATAGCATAACGTTATACATAAGAAGAAGGAATATATTATGATGAAGTCTTTGCACCAGTTGCAAGAATTAAGGCCATAAGAGTACTCTTAGCCTATGCCTCACATAAGAAGTGTAAATTTTACCAAAAGGATGTAAACATGCCTTTTTATATGGTAATATTGATGAGGAAGTCTATGTAACTCAACCTGCACGCTTTGAGGATCCTAATTACCCACACAGGGTATACAAGCTTGATAAAGCTTTGTATGACCTTCATTAGGCACCAAGAAAGTAGTATGAAACACTATCATCTTTCTTACTCAAGCATGGATACAAAAAAGGAAAAAATGATCAAACTCTTTTTCTCAAGCATGATCATCAAGATCTTTTGGTTGTCCGAATTTATGTGGATGACATTATATTTGGTTCAACAAACAAAAGACTGTGTGACAAATTTTGAAAGTTTGATGAAATCTGAGTTTCTGATGAGTTTAATGGGTGAATTAACCTTCTTCCTTGGCTTAAAAGTTCATCATAATCTAGATGGCATATTCATAAATCAAGAGACGTATATTCATCAAATCTTGAAGAAGTACAATCTTGCTCACACTTCTTCATGCAAAACACCAACATCTATAATAGACAAGATTGTACCAGATCATACAAGGAAATCAGTTGATCAAAGATTATATAGATCAATGATAGGATATTTAATGTACTTAGCTGCCAGCAGGCTTTGCATATTGTTTGTTATGTGTGTTTATCCTAGGTACTAATAAGATCCGAAAGAGTCATATTTGAATGCAGTCAAGAGGATTTTTAGATGTATTAAAGGGAAGCCAACTCTAGGGCTTTGGTATCCCAAAGAAAGAGATTTAACCTCTACTTATATTGTAATAGAGATTTTAGAGGATGTAACAACAACTAGAAAATCTACAACCAGTGGATGTCAATTCTTAGGACCAAGACCTATTTTTTGACAGTGTAAAAAGCAAATAAATGTTTCAGTATCCATAGCTAAGACTGAGTACATAGCTGCTTTAGCTGGTTGCTATCAACTATTATGGTTGCAAAACCAATTACTTAATTATGGTTATAATTTTATTCATACACCAATTCACATAGATAACTCAACTGCTATGTTTATCACAACTAATCTAGTGCAACATAGTAAAACAAAACATATTGAAATCATATACTATTTTCTGAGGCATTGTTTAGAAAAAGGTTTAATCAAGTTAATCAAAGTGGATACAACAAATCTGCTTGTTGATTCATTCACTAAATCCTTTGGTTTTGTTTGATTTAGTTTCCTTATTGAAACTTTGGGCATGATTAACTTAGATTAATCCTCATCAAAAAGGAAAGCATGAGTCTGTCGGTGTATATAGTCATACGAAAATCAAAAAACATTCGTAAAACATATTAAAATACAAAAATATTGTCCTAATTAGTATATGTTTTTTGGATAGCATTTCATATATTAGGAAATGATAGTACAATATACCTTTACTTCTTGCCTGAGTTTTTAAATTCCAATACAGACTGATCAGAAGTGCTTGGATATGTGAGTAGGTTCAGCTTTAGTGAAACATAACCAAAGGTCATGCATTACATAATATCAAGATGACTAATTGTGGCATTCCATTTTATGAAACATGAAAGTAAGTCTTATCCGGATGTTATCAACTCACTTGCCCAAGCACACTATGTTCCAACACTTTGTAACCTCTGTCTTTGCTCTCACATGAACCCTTTGTTTTGTGTAAACAAAGAACTGGGCTATTGAACACCTTGGTTTAAACCTATAACCATCTAGTGATAAAAATATGATCATCATCATTCCTTTGTTTTATGTAAACAAAGACCTGGGTTAAAGGTACCTTTGTTTTATGAAAATAAAGACCTAGTGTCCTTATGATGATTGTATATAAGCTCGAAAAGAATCGAATGTGATCAACTGCATATCATATCAAAGAGCTAATTCAACACAACATTAATGAGATATCAAAGAAATCTTAAGCTAGAGCTTATATTGACTCAAAGAGCTAGTTTTTAAGTGTGAAAAAGTGATAAATTGACTCACAAACAGATGACAAACTCTATAGTGAATTAAATGTGGAGTACAATCTAGCTATCTTTAATCAACTTTAAAACATAATAATTAACATGCCTATTTGAACACACACTCTTGCTTGAATTTATGAGGATCATTATACTTGCAATCAACACCAGCTCTACGTCTAATATCATCAAAAAATGATACAAGAAGTTGCTTAGTGTCAAGTTATGATCCCATGATATGATTATAAATGCTTTTAAATATGCTATAGTTCATTTTTGTTTATAATCAATAATACAAATTGCTTTAGCTTTTGTTCTTTTTAGTTTTCTTTGGTTGGACAAGCAAGTGCTTTTCGTGCTATTTTTCTAATAAATTTTTGATAAATGCATACGTTCATCATTAATTACAAATTTATGGTGAGTAGTTAATCAACATGAAATCATGGAAACTAAATTTACACAAGTTAAATGACGAAAATTGGAACTTGTGCACTAACTTGGTTGTAGGATAAATGTGGTTTTACATATCAAATCAATTTATTCCACCTTTGCCATGGAAATAAAGTCAACAAGGTCCAACAACAACAAATGATCCTAAAAGTTTTTTGTAATCATACAAATCAAACAAGTAGCAAACTCTATACTTCAGCAGATGTTACAATGAATTTTTCATTTCAGCAGAAGCTATAGTGTGATATTTAAATCAAGGTTAAAATTGACCATGTGTAGATTGGTATCCTAGGAATGTGTTGATATTCTAACACAAATTTCACAAATCGGTAACCTATGGAACAACAAATTACCATGGATGAATTAATTATACGTCAGAAGATTTAGTTTATTTAACTCATCTGTAGATGTTCTACGGATGAAAAAATTTCTACAAAAGAATTAGTACCTATGGAAACAATAAATTACTACAGAAGGGTAATAAGGAAAGAGGGTCCCACATCGTTTAATAAGTGAAATTAAAAGTTCGAGGGAGCATAAATGATGTTTTTTACTTGTCTTTTTCATTCACTTTTCGGACACTTATTCAACCCAAAAAAATGTTCACAAAAGTCTTAAAACCCTGTCCACCAACCTTCAAAAATTACCATTATAAACAATAAACCATACACAAATCTTGACCTCTGTTCATTTTTATATCAACATTATCAAGGTACATCATTTCATAAGCATCAAAATCAATAGTTTGATCCTTGTGTATTAGTAAAACTATTCATATTCTCCTGTCCAAAATTTCTATGATGACCTAATTTTTCTCATTCTTCTATGCACATGACATCTAGATTTGCAAAGGAACATAATGTTGTCGTGATATCATAACCTACCTACGGTGGTCTAGATTATTATATACGATGTTGACTAATCCTCTTATCTATCAATTACACATATTTAATATCTGGAACTCTGCTAGAATAGAAGAAGAAGGAGATAATAAGGTCATATATGTAGATATAAGGAATGAAAGGCTAAGAATTGATGAAAGAACAATTAGAAGTGTGCTTGAGTTAGGTGATCAAAAGGAAGGTCATCCTAAAATTTTGAACATGAGTATATAGTAAAGATATTTAATCTAATACGATATGATGGTGATTATGATCATGGTGAAATCAAGAAGGGGAGATGGTGTAAGCCATATAGATTTCTCTACCACACATACTTGAAGTGTATTTCCAACAGAAAATCTGGATTAGACAGATTCTCTAGGCACTTCTCCTGTGGCATTATTAGGATATTTGAAGGGATAACCTATAACTATGCAAAGTACATATTTGGATGCTTTTGTGATCGGATCAAAGTGCAAAAGGTTGAAAAGATGTACATGTTCCCAAGGTTCATTTAGTTTATTATCAATATAGTACTGCCTACAATAGAAAGAGAAGGTGATGGTTTTGTGAAAGCTCACCTAGGAAGATCTGTGCTAAACAAGATTTGTGGAAAATATGAAGGTGAAGATATTTCTATGTTTGCATATGTGATTGATGACGCTGCTGATATCCCACATGAATTGTATTCGAAGAAGAACAACATGATGTCTCCTATGCCTCTACTGAACAAGCATCACACTCTACTCCACAATCACCTATTCATCTTCACCCTCTATAACCACTAATACAATCACTAGCAAGTGAACACACTATGCCCATTTCTCCGCTTCACTTACAAACAACTCTAAACACTGGTGCTACTGAACCAATATCTCAAGCCAGTGAACATACCCAGCCTTTATCAATTTCCCAATCTCAATCATCACTCAACACCAACACCATAGAACCTTTCTTACCTACTCTCAATCGCCAATTCCCTTAACAAATACCACTTCCAAAGCTCAATTACACCTATAGTTGAATCTAATCGAAGCACAAAAAGCTATGAACCAACTAAAGTGATAAAACATGAAGAAGATAATAAGGTTGTGCCTAAAAGATAAAATATAGGAATTATGCTTGGAAGTTAAGAAAGCACAAGAACCAGAAGTTGAACAAAAAGCTGTCGATGAAGAAAATTTTGTTGATGTGATAGCTTATAATGAAGATGATTTGGATGATGATGACATTATGTAAATAAAATTTATCTTGTTGAGTATAACAAGTTGATAAACAAGTCAAACAAAATATTGGAGAGAATAAGGGAATTGAAGGAAATGCTAAGAGAGAAGGAAGATCAACTGATTAAACAAGAATCTTCACATAAAATATAAAGAGAATATGTCCATGACAACAATAAAGTGATTGATGCATTACATGAGTTGGTAGTAGAACTCAAAGAATCTGTTGAACATGAGAAATTTGAAAGGGACCAGTTGGTGATGGAGATCAACAAAGCAAACAATTCTCTTTCTAATCAAGTTGTTCTACCAAAAAGGAAAGATGAAGAGATTGATGAGCTAAAGATGAAGATATTTTCTCTTGAATCAAATGTTCAACCAACAAAAACAAAAGAGTCTGCAAAAGGTTCAAAGCCCATCATTCAATACAACAAAAAATGGCAGTACTTATGGAAGATGCAAATAGAGAGTATTAAAGTTAAAAACTATCCAAAGAAATCCAAAACGATCACCCAAAGCATACTCATTTAGTGGATGTATCCACTTTGAAGCCTATAATTCATGTTGATACAGATAGTGATGCTGAATGGGATGAAATAACAAAAGATATTATCTCCCAAAGATCAAAAAGAATCAAAAGTTGATGAACTACTGACAACTGATGATATTGTTGAAGAGAGACTACAATCAGCAATGTTTATGACATTGATAAACAACGGATTCCCCTATGATATGGTGTAGAGAATGAACATGAGTGAGATAAAGAATGTGCTAAAAGAAATTTAGCTTGCAAGATTTATGTTTGATGTTTGTAACAATGAAACCTTCTCCAAATTTCAAGCCATTCAAAAAATCAAGCAAGATTTAGGCCATTATGACATAACCAAACTCACCAAGTATAATATGACATGTTAGTTAGAAAGCCACAATTACAAACTTCATTAGCTTAAAGGGAGATTTTTGGTTGAGTTAAGTAATATGATGAAGTATGTGATAAAGGTGGAGTTGGAGATAGGTTTAAATTCAGAACTAAAGCACCAAACCCTGCATATGGTCATCAAGCCAAAGTTGCTTCTACTGAACCAGTCATAGTAGAAAGTAAACATAGACACAAGGGTAAAGACACATTGATCAAAGAACCAAGAGATGTGCCATAAGGCAAGATACGACCTCTTGGTATAACTATAAGGGAAATCACTGAAGAGAAATCCACTCTGATCTAGTTGTTTGGTCATATCACAACTCCCACCTCTGATGAAGAAAACAGGATCATGGCCTGGAAATTTGATCTAGAGTGGGATTATGCATTCATCAAGAAGGCATCCTGAATGGTTCAATACTTCCATTTGCTTGAAATAATATCGTCACTACCTGATTCTGATATTAGTACTCTACATAGTCTATTCATCTCCAACTATCCAATCAATCTAGGAGGAAGATATTTCTCCGTGGCTATTGGTAAGTTGAAGACCAAGTTTAAAGATGATGTAGTGAAATAAGAAAGAAGAGAAGATACAGAACACAAAAGAAGAAAACAAGGTCTGGAGAGGTATCAATCTAGCTCATCCGCTCTAACTAATGATGAATTCGTAAGGAGAGTTGAATACTCAAGCAGAACTTCAGCATCAATAAAGATCATTGATGGTAAACAATACACATATCTTATTACAGAGTGGGGATATGTAGAAAGAACAAAGCAGTTTGCGCTAATGAGAAATGATCATAAGAAGAAAGCTAAGAGGGTAAGGTTGTTTGATACCATGGAAATGAAACTTCTACACCAAAGCCACACTTTTTTTATCTTCATGATAAATACTTTCCCAAACTTGGTAAACAACATGCTCAATGTGGCATATGTTTATATTTGCACATCATTAAAGTAATTGACAAACTGCATGCAAAGGCATTCAAAAGAAGAAAATATGAATATGGTCGGTTGACGAAAGCAAAAATTCAAGAAGTCACTAAACTGAGAATATCAGAACAGGATGAGTTGGAAATCTTGAAAAGCAATAGTGTGATTGCCACTCCGACAACTGAGGAAGATGTGCTTGGTCTTAGTTTTGAAACTTTGAAGAAGATTAGCATAATGGAGATCAAGTACACACATGATGATCAAAAGATTGCATTTTTATACTTCAACAACAAGATTGTATCAAGAGTTAAAGAGCCTATAATAATAAAGAACTGAATACAAGTGTCTAATCCTAAGGGGGAGTATTGTTAGATCTAGTTCCAATAGGTCTACATTCATTGTATAGGCTTAGCGCTTTAATCATGACTTGTAATAAACTCTTGTACATCTTTCTTCTTGTTTGTAATGAATATAAATATTAACCATAATATATGTTATTTATTTGTGATTGCAGGAATAGCATTAGACTTAGTCAATTTTTAAAGTTGACTAAGTGTAAGAACTAACTATCTACAGATGAACACTTTGTACCTACGTATATAGTCTGCCAGAACAACAAAGGGATGGTGCATCAGAGGATCTTCTACGAAATAACAGTTTGGTGTAGATGAAGTCAAGGAATTCCTATGGACGACCAAAGACCTGCGAAAGTCCAAATATTCTACCAATAATTCTTGAATGCGATCCTAGGATTCACATTACGGATACTCTTATAGGTGTTGGAGTAACTCTTGAAACCAGGGATATTGTACGGAGGTTCATGTCCTCTCTTCCTAGATAATGGACTAATTACTGTGCTATTATCAAGAGAATGTAAAATCTTAAGACTCTCATTGTTACAGAGTTGTATGGAATTGTTAATGGATACTAGATGGAGATGAACATGCAAAATCCATATGGTAACTCCTGTAATAAGTACAGTTCATCCCTTCATGTGGTTGAAAGGGATTGCAGAGAACAACAACATCATCTTATTTGTTACTCTGACAACTCACAAAAGGGTCCTTTCATCTCTTCCAAAAGGCACCAAAAGAAAGCTACACTCAAGGGAGCCCATTCTAAAAGAAAAGCTTTTCACAAGCCTTTGTGTCTGGTGATGAAAACACATGCAACTTTCTGTTGACTCTTGAAGATCTTGACTACATCTATTCAGATGATCTGGAGTACATGGAGATAGTTAAGCAAATGGCTCTTCTCACACATAGAGCCAAGAAGTTCTACAAAAGGACAAGGAGGAAGCTTCCTAGCAATGCATCCAGTGGAAAGTTTGGGCTGGACAAAAGCAAAGCAAAGTGTTACAACTATAACCAAATAGGACATGTTTCTAGAGAATGCAAAGCACCAAGGACAATAAGCATAAACTAGACTAAATTACACTAACAAAGCCAACCAAAATGAGAAGCTAATGCAGCAAGCTGCAGTTGATATTGAAGAAGAAGGTTTTGATTAGAGCTTTTAGGTGGAAGATGCATCTTCAAATACGCACAAATGGTTGACCATCATTGGGACATCTCTACACACCTGAATGAATTGCTAAAGTTAATAAATACAGGTCTTGTAACTTAGAGATGAGATCTGATCTTGAGTCGTTAAATATCTTAAAATTTGATTTCAAAAGAGCTAAAAATGATTACAAACTTAAAATAAACAATTTAGAGAAAATCATTTCAACTCTTAAACATGAGCACACACACTACAAAACTCAAATCAAAGATCTCATCATGAAGTTAACTAAATGTTAGGGTAAGCTTATGATCAACATGCAAAAGTTTCTTCTTGAAAAAGAGACCTTCAAGAACACAATATCCTTATCCTTTAACGCAAAAGTTTGTTATTAGAAAAGAAGGGACTGAGATCTACTGAGATAGCTGCTCGACACATATGTTGTCTGTAAAATCGCCTAGGTGTGGAACTTGTGAAAGAAGGGTGTAAGTTACAACGCAACAATACAAAGAGGAGATTAACTAAACTTTAATCAAATAATAAACTGGATTAACCAAGTTGAGATGCTAAAAACACAAGTAATGCAAGAGAGACAGAGCACAAAGAACACAAGTGTATGGTTTTCAAGAATGCAGTATATTGCTTTCTCTATGTTCTATTACAAGTGTTACAAAGCATATTCGAAAGATACAAGAACATGAGATATACTACATCCTACAGCTGGCTATACTTTGAAAGCCAACTGGATACAATTGACTAGACACAACAATCAATTGTACAGTCAAAAGGCAGATTACCTTTTGACTTGTGACTATGACATGCCATAGCTCACATCCTTATCTATTACAAAAAGGATAAAGTACATAAAGTAGAAAGTTACAGACTCAAGACCTCAATGTACAGTTACCAAAAGCATGGACCTTTTCACCAACTCACGTAAGTTGGTGACTTGCAGAGACGTAGCGGAAAGGTGTCCAGCTTTATGGAATAGTACATCAGATAAAGATGATACTAAAAGTCTTCAGAAGAAATCTGTCTTCATGAACTTGAAGCTTCGGAAAACTTTGTCTCTGAGGCTTCGGAAGACTTCATGTTTGGCTTCAGAAGATATTGGTCTTGGCTTTGGATGATTTGACACTTAGAGTATTTTCTGTTTCATGTGTGAAACTTCCTAAGTTCTTCTTTAATGTACTTATGCAGCATGCAGGATAGACTTAAGATGTTTAGGTTGCATCAGCCTCTTCATTAATCTCTACAAACTCCCCCTAGGCTGATGCTACCAAAACACTTAGAAGACTTCAGATATCAACAGTCCTCATTAGGATGCTCACCAGTCCTTTCTTCATAAGGTTATCAGGATCCTTCAGACTGTCAAAGTGTCTTCTCATATCAAAGAGATCATGCAGAGGCAACTGAAACATATTTTGCCATATGTAGGTGTCTTTAATGCCTTGATCTCTAGTGACATTCCATCTTTCAGGATTTGTGGTGTATGTCCAAGACAAGATGGGTCTTCCTGATGCTAGAGGAGCTGTTTGAATAGAAGTTGATGTAGCATCCTCTAGCTGCATAATCTCAAGATGTTCTGACTCATCTTGGGATTTAGAAGAGGGTGTAGTCTTCTTCTTCTTTGGCTTTGGTTTAGAAGCCATCCTCTTCTTTCTCTTACCAGATTTTAACTGAGAAGACTGGCCTGCAGCACCAGATTGATCTTCATTGTCTTTCTCAGTTGGGACTTCCTCTCTCTCAGGCTTAGAAGGAGAGGGAGGTTGACCCTGTTGTGGATCAGAAGATGAAGCTTGCTGAGTTTCAGCAGGAGGTCCAGGTTGTGTTGTCTCTGTTTGTTCAACCTTAACTTCCACTTCAGGTGGAGCTTGACTTGGAGTGGAGTGTAAGTCAATGAGCTCTCCACTTTTGATCTTCTGCTTGATCACCCTAATATGCTCATCCATAGTGGATAGAGACATGGGGCCAAGTCTCCTTCTGGAGAATCCATATAGCTTCAAAAAGATCATCATCCTCTACCTATCAGCAGACTTCTTTATGCCTTTTTGGATGATGGCTCTTGATTTTGCAACTTCTTCCCTTAGTTTCTTCTTAGTTGTCTTTTTGTCCTTGATTATCTCAAGTTCAAGCTGCTTTAAATACTCAAACTCAACATAGTTATAGGACAAGGGAAGAAGTGCATCTGCCTTATAGAAGCTTGTGGCACTCAGGTAGTTGATCATCTTGATCCTTTCTTCTTCTTTGTCTACCTGAGGTTCTTGTTGAACCATATCTTCTCGTGCAGGACTTTCCTGAACTAGGGAGAGGGTAGGCATATCCTCATACAGTCTTTTTCTTCTCTCTTTTTGACTTGCACTAGGAGTTCTGCATCTTCTGCCTCCTTCTTCTCCCTTGACCTTTCCAGGTCAACCAGTTCATTCAACTCATCTAAGGGGAGAGAAATGACATTGTTTATGTCATAGTTCCTAGTCTGCAAATAGTTTATCCTAACTGCCTTAACTCATCATTCTGAGTATCTGGTCTGGGGGCAACCCTTATAGCAGACTCCATGAGTCTTGAAGACTTAGCATAGGAACTTTCTCCCCTTAGCCTTCTTTTCCTCTCTCTCCTCCTCCTCAATCTCCTCAGTGGTCATTTTTCTTTTCCCTTTGTCACTCACAGACCTTTGTGACTCAGGGTGGGGAGAACTTTGGCCTTCATTACTTGTTGTAGCATCTGAGCTCAGGCCAGAGAGAGGTTGAGAAGCACCTTCACCAGCAGGTGTCTCAGAAGGAGTGTGGATCTCTACAGCAGTTGATGATGATGAGGCAGGGCTCTTAGGTTCTGCCACTGGGCCTTCAATCAAGGATTCCCCTATGAAGCTTATCTTAGGGTCCTCCTCAACATCCAGTTGACCGATGGCATTGCCTGATTGCCTAAGTCTCCTTCTTAAGCAGAACTCTGCAGTGATCCTGTCTTGGATTCTTTTAGCCAGTCTGTCACCTTGTCTTGATTGGCTTGGGTTGACAAGTGGCATGTTGACTAGATCCAGACCTTCATAGTAGTCCATGGTCTGAAAATTGAGGACTTCTTGTTTCCCTTGAACTCTTATGATGATTAAGGCTTTCCTGATGTTGTCATACCTCCACCCAATGATGCAATTGGAAGATGGTGAAGGTGACATAGCGCTTGGAATCCCATCCTCAAACAAACTCTGTATGAAGGAGTCTGTGTAGTCCACATCAATGTGAACTTTAGGTGGTTTCTGAGAATGCATAATTGCAAGTGAGGATGGTGAGTCCTTAATGTCTATTCTCTCTGAACAACTCCCAGGTTATGTGGTTGTAATGACTTTCTCCCCCTTTTTGATAGCATCACCCACTTGCATAGGTGAGCTGGAAGATGTCAATCACATCCACAGATTCTTGTGTTCCTGGATGAGCTCTTCTTAAGGGTCTCCCTGCTAGTTTTTCCTTAAGATATGAAATCTCAAGTTGCTGATCATTGATCCTGTTATGTAAGGTAGTCACCTGAGATTCAAGGTGACTGACCTTTGAGACTAAGTAAGTGCATATTTTAGACAGTTTTTGCACCAGTAGTCTCAGATTCCCCTCATCTTCATTAGAAGATTTATTAGGGGATGAGATGATTGGACCAGAGTCCTCTCTCTCACCACCAGCTTGAGGTTCTTGGCTGCTGGTTTTCCTCTGCTCACTGACAGTCTCAGTTGAGATGTAAGTGAGCTGAGTTGCTATGATTGAGGTCTTAATGATGTAATCACTTTCAGAAGTGAGAGCCTCTTCCACATGGACATTCTGAACAGGTTCAGGAGTGTCTATCTCAGTTGTAGGTGACTGATGTGGGATAGATGTAGGAGAATCAGGAGTATTCATCTCTCTTTGAGTAGGGGAAAAGAAGAGAGACTCGTTATACTCACTGAACCTAGATCTTCATCAGTTAGAAGTCAAGGTTGGGAATTGGTTGGTTAAGATCTATAGGCTGGGGATGGTAACTGTCCCCTGAAGGTTGATCACTTGAGTGTTGAGACTCAAAGTGATGGCTTAAGGCAGTTGGGCTAATGAGCTCATTAGGCTGAGCATGAGGAACCTCAACACTGATTCTTGAAAAGATGGAGTGGTCTGCTACTCAGGAGAAGTGGGAGTTCCAGTGTCCACTTCTTCATGTTTCCCTCAACTGTGAGCCCAATTCATAGTTAAGAATGTACTGGATATATCTAGGAAACATGTAATACTCTAAGGAGTCTAAATTAGCAAGTAAATTTGTATAAACAAATTGAGAATACCTGAATTTGACCCCCTAAACCATTCCACGAATTATGAGGGAGAGATCCTCAGGAATCTAGTCCCATCCACCATGCTTGTTTGATAACTTGTGGATGACCACATGGAGCAGGAATCTCCATTGGCATGACACCTTCCCTTTCCTAAAGGTCTTAATAGAGAAATCTCCCTCATATCCTATCTGCTCAAAGGAATGATTGATAGCTTCCTTTGGGAAAAACACCTCACCTTCTTCATCATCCAGCTGAAGATGTCCATTGATGATGGCCGGAGTGATGAAGATTGTTCTCCCTTGCACTGTGGCAGACAGTGCCTTCTCCCCGTCCATAATGACCTCTTGACAGGTCTTCCAGAATTCAAGCAACTGATCCTCATAGAGTGGAGGATCAATGGTTATGGAGGTGAAGTAGTTTGACAGAGTTAGAAAATGGCAAACCTCTGAGAAATGAGGATCTTTCTCAGAGCTTAACAGAGCAACCTGATTGTGTAGTCTGTGTAGCTGCATGGTAAAGTTGGGATAATTTCTGTGAGCAAGGTTGGCCATTTTGAAGTAGCTTAAGGATGAAGAAAAAAAGAGAGAAAAAATTTCAGAGAGAAATTTGGGGTTTTAGGTT
Organism: Flaveria trinervia; assembly: GCA_025506515.1. NCBI lineage: Eukaryota > Viridiplantae > Streptophyta > Magnoliopsida > Asterales > Asteraceae > Flaveria > Flaveria trinervia. Next base: position 81,280,470 of record CM046448.1, read on the forward strand.
TGGAGGAAGAGCAGATGATAGAAAGAGGGGGAAACTGTTGGCTTTATATGTGAAAAGGATTTCAGATAAAGTTTAATAAAAGAGTATAAACTTTGAAATCCGGATGTCGGTCCTACCTCTGAAAAAGTAGTTTACTTTTGCTCAAAAAGTGGTTTTCTTGGAAGTCAAAAAGCTTCCAAAGGTTAATTATCTTCGGAAGTTTTAATTGAAAAAGCTTCCGAAGCTAAGATGACTTCGGAAGAATTTCTTGAGAGTTTTTGAGAATTTTCCTTCGGAAGAGAAATTAAAACTTGAGTGCTTTGTATAGAAAACAAAAAAGATTCTGAGAGTTAATTTTGCTTCGGAAGTAAATGGTCCTTGAAAATAAGTAAGTGTCTGAGACAAGTATTTAAGCTTGATAAGATAAATCTGAAAGCTCTTTCAAAGGTAAATTTCTTAGAAAGTTATTTAATTTGAAGGCATGATTTGCTTCCAAATTTAAAAGCATAACTTCCAAAGTATCAGAAATTTTTCAAAAATCTAAGGTAAGTCTTCAAAAAGATATTTTCATCCAAAGAAAACATGAGCTTATGAAAGTGATGAACTAGACAACTTAGGACACACATAATTTTTAGAAATAATAAGAATTAGTTTTAAGAAAAGCTTATTTGAAGTTTATCATCCTAATAGCTAATATTTATATTTAAATCTCTATTCATTAAAAGCCTTTGTAAACACATCAGCATATTCTTCCTCTGTGTGAACTTTGACTAGTTTAATTAATCCTTTTCATAGTTATCTCTTATTAAATGATACCTGATATTGATGTGCTTTGTCCTTGAGTGCTGCACAGGGTTCTCTGGATTGAGATAGCACTGTTGTTGTCTATTTTAATCGGAGTCTCCTTGAAGTTTAACCCATAGTCCAGCATCTGATTTTAATCCAAGGTACTTGAGCACAGCAACTTGCAGCAGCAACGTATTCAGCTTCAGCAGTTGATGCAGAGACACAGGATTGTTTCTTGCATTGCCATGAGACAACCCTTCCACCAAGAAATTGACATCCCCCAGATGTAGACTATGTAGTCATATTGCAACCACCATAATCACTATCTGTGTAGGCATACAGATTGAAGTCAGGATTTTTGGGATACCATAAACCAAGTGTTAATGCACCTTTGAGGTATCTCAGAATCCTCTTGACAGTGATAAGGTGAGACATCTTAGGGTTGGCTTGATATCTTGCACAGATGCAAGTAGCAAACATGATATCAGGCCTGCTAGCAGTAAGATACATAAGAGACCCAATCATAGCCCTGTATAAGTGCTCATCTACACACTCCCCCTCAAGATCAGGACCAAGGGAGTGGTTCCTAGCTATGGGTGTCTTAGAAATCTTACAGTTAGTCATGTTGAACCTCTTAAGTATGTCTTGAGCATACTTTGAGTGACTTATGAAGATGCCATCTTCAACTTGCCTGACTTGAATTTCTAGAAAGAAATTGAGTTCCCCCATGGCACTCATTTCAAATCTGTCTTTCATCAGCTTTTCAAAGTCTTTGCAAAGCTTTGGATTAGTTGAACCAAAGATGATGTCATCCACATATACTTGAACTAGCAATATGTATTTTCCTTGTCCTTTGATGAAGAGAGTTCCATCCATAGTACCTCTCCTGTATCCATGTTTACAAAGATACTCAGATAGTGTCTCATACCATTTCCTGGGTGCCTGATGCAGCCCATAGAGAGCTTTGTCAAGCTTGCAAACATAATCAGGATGATTAGGATCTACAAAACCAGGTGGCTGTTTGACATAAACCTCTTGATCTATCACTCCATACAAAAAGGCACACTTCACATCAAGTTGAAAGACCTTGAAGTTCTTGGATGCAGCAAATGCCAGGAATATCCTAACAACTTCTAATCTTGCCACTAGAGCAAAGACATCAGTGTAGTCAATCCCTTCTTCTTGTGTGTATCCTTGAACAACTAGTCTAGCTTTGTTCTTGCTGATGATGCCTCTATCATCTTTCTTGTTCCTAAACACCCATTTGGTTCCAATGGTAGTCTTCCTAAAAGGAAGAGGACAAAGGTTCCAAACTTTCTGCCTTTTGAATTGAAGCAGCTTTTGTTGCATAGCTTCAACCCAACTTCCATCCTTTAGAGCTTCATCAACTTTCTTTGGCTCTATCTGGGATAGAAAAAAAGAGTGAAGACAAACATTTGCTTCATGGGTTTGTCCTCTTGTCTTTACCCCTGAGACAACATCTCTAATGATGTTTGGGGTAGGGTGAGACTTATGGATCCTAAGCTGAGGGATCACAGCAAGTTGTTGAGAAAGATCTAAATTAGAGAAATTTAGATCTGGCATGGATGTTTCTCCCACCACATGAGCACACTATTCAAGTGAAACTTGATCCAAGAAGTGTGTGACATCATTGATGTTCTCATCAATGGTGTGGTTAGTAGCATCAAGAAATTCTTGGTCACTGTCACCACCACCATTGTTGTCTTCCACAGTTGAGTGTTCTTATCTGGTTGTAGAGCCTCTGAGCTGGAATTTGAAGACATACCAGATGTATCTGCTAAGTTTGTCATTGTTGTGCTGATAGAAACCTCATTTGCAGAAGTAGTTCCAACTGGAGCTAAAGATGTATGACTTAAAGGTCTTCCTAGCTCAAATTTTGGATCAGGATCACCTGTATTTAGATTTTCTGTAGATCCTGAAACATACTCACAAGATTTGTTAAAATAGTTGGTAACTAAATCAAGATCAAATAATCAATCTGGACCAGAGCCAGCAACACAGGGTGTGTGTTCATTGAAGTCACAATGGCTGACTCTTCAACAATTCTAGTTCTGAGATTGTACACTCTATAAGCCTTAGCTTGGGAAGAGTATCCAATAAAGTGTCCATCATCTGATTTCTTAGAAAACTTGGCAATTTGATCTTTGGTATTCAAGATGGTGCAAGGACATCCAAATGACCTGAAAAAACCAATGAAAGGTTTCCTCTTGTGCTGAAGTTCATAAAGAGTCTTGCCATGAGTCTTAACTACTAAAACTCTGTTCTGCACATAGCAGGCACTGTTGACTGCTTCTACCCAGAAGGTGATGGGCAGTTTAGAGTCAGACAGCATGGTTCTTGCAGCTTCCATCAGTGTCTTGTTTCTCCTCTCAGCAACACCATTTTGTTGAGGAGTCCTAGAAGCACCGAATTGTCTTGTAATACCCTTTTCATCACAAAATGTATCAAATATTTGGTTCTTAAATTCAGTTCCTTGATCACATCTTATGACTTTGACCTTGTGATCAGATTGATTTTCAATCGTTAAGATGAAAATCTTTAGAATCTCAGGAGTCTTATCCTTAGTTCTAAGGAAGAAGACTCAAGTGAATCTTTTAAAGTCATCTGTGATCACTAGATAGTATAAGGTCCTTCCTAAACTCATTACACTGGTGGGGCCAAAGAGATCCATATGTAACAAGTGTAGGGGCGTTGTGATGGAGTTCTTTTCCTTAGGCTTGTGAGATACCTTATGTTGTTTCCCTTTCAGGCATGCAACACATTGGTCATCACTTGTAAAACCTTTCTTTGGCATTCCAGTTACCAAATCATGCTTAATTAATTTATTCATGTTCTTAAAGTTTACATGGCACATTCTTTTATGCCATAGGAACGACTCACCACTATTGGCTTTAGACAGAAAGCATGAAACTTCTTTAGAGGGAGAGGTTTCTTGCAGATCCATCTTGTATATGTTTCCTTTCCTGGGGGCTCTAAGAAGGATATGCTCATGAGGAATGACCACACTAGGCTTAAGAACAATGCACTCATGCTCAATAAAGAGCATGTTATGACTCTGATCATAAAATTGAGATACACTTCGAAGATTGTATCCAAGCTCCTCAACAAAGTTTACCTTTTCTATGCTGAGCTTACCATTTGTGACCTTGCCCCTTCCAGAAATGTAACCACCTTCATCTCCTCCAAAAGCGACTAGTCCTCCATCAATCCTTTCAAAGTTCGGGAGTAGTGACCTATTGCCTGTCATGTGCCTGGAACAGCCATTGTCTATGATCAAGACATTTTTGTCTGTCTTCAGCTGTCCCTGCACAAAGAGAAAGATTAGTTACATTTGGAAACCCAAGCCATGCTTGTCTTGGGCTCATTCGCAAAAGGTAATTCAACAGTAATAGATCCTATGGTTGTTCTAAGAGGATCTTGAGTTGTTATTGATGGAGAATTCTCAGTCACTTAGTCTTTCTTAGACATCCACACCACCTTTGGAGTCTTGGACATGACCTTCAAAACTTCAAAAGCTTTTGGAACTTTGGAAGTTTTAATGACTAAACCTTCAGAAGATTCTGCAGACACTGCAGCAGACTTCAGTGCTTCGGAAGAACTCCTTTCTTCCGAGACCAATTTCTCTTCCGATGGTAATTTTCCACTTCCCTTCTTCTTAGACATGGAGCTTCCAAAGGAAATAGGTTTTCCTTCCGAAGCTTGAATCTTCTTAGAACTCTTTGAAGACTTTGTTTTGGTCATATGGACAGTACCTTTAGGATTGAAGGGACAATCCTTGGCAATGTGAGTGGTACTTTCACACATGACACAATTCATCTTCTTCTTCACAACTCCACCTTCATCTTTGCAGATGCTGAGACAGTACTCTTCGGTTGAGGACTGTACTTGGAGTTTGATGGTACAGGCTGTGCAGCAGTCGTACACAGGAGATCAGTCTTCTTCTTGCTACTGAGATGAGTTTAACAAGAACCAGAACTCTTAGCAGAAGAGTTTTGGTTTATTTCTTCAGTCCCTACCACTTTAAACCCTGCAGAGATAAAAAATTGTTTTTGCTTAGAGTCAAAAGTAGTCTTGATCTCTTGAGCCTTCCTTGCCTTTCTTCTCTTTCCGATCAAGTTCTTTCTCATGGACTTGGTCATCACAGTCTTCTTTTTCTCCTTAGAGGGATAGTGGCCCTTCTTGTAATCCTCCTCTTCACTCTTCTCAGAGGGATTCTTCACTATCTCTTCTTCATCCTCTTCACTCATAGGATCTATGAGAGGAAGCTCATCTTCACAAGTTCCACACCTAGGAGATCTTAGTGACAAGATTGTGTGTGGAGGAGCTATCTCATTGGATCCCAGTCCCTGCCTGTTTTGATAGCAAACTTTGTTGTGCAGGGATGAGGATATCATGTTCTTGAAGTGTCTTCTTCAAGAACACTCTTTGCTGCCCTGGCTTTGCTGATCACAAGCTCAGCCTGGCACTCAGTTAACTTGGTTATGAGATCTTTGATTTGAGTCCTAAAATCTGTGTGTTCATGTTTTAGAACTGAAATTGTTTTCTCTAAGTCCTTTATCTTCAGTTTATAATCATTTTAAGGACTTAAGTTTGTATCTTAGTCCAAGTTGTAGGACCTGTATATGTTAACTTTAGCAATGCATTCAGGAGTACAGAGATGTTCCAATACCTTGGCTTCATCATGATCTGCCATTAGTGCTTGGTTTGGAGAAGCATCTTCCACCTGAAAGCTCCAGTCAAAGCCTCCTTCTTCAACAGAAACAGCAGCTTGCTGCTTTGACTTTTCATTCTAGAGAGCTTTGTCAGTGTCGTTTGGTTTGGATTGTGTTTGGCCACCATTTGTTCTAGGTGCCTTACACTCACTGGCAAAATGGCCCATCAAGTTACAATTGTAACACTTGACTTTGCCTTTGTCCAGTCCAAACTTTCCACTAGTTTCATTGCTTGGAAACTTCCTTCCAGTCCTCTTGTAGAACTTCTTGGCTCTGTGAGTGAGAAGAGCCATCTGCTGGACTATTTCCATATATTCCAATCATCTGGATGGATACAGTCCAGGCCTTCTAGAGTGAAAAGAGAGTTGCCACAGCTTTCATCAGAAGACACAAAAGCTTGAGAAGAGCTTGTCTCTTGGAATGGGCTTCCTTGAGTGTAGTTCTCCCTTGGTGTCTCTGGGAAGGTGATGAAAGGACCCTTTGGTGAATTGTCAGGGTAGCATAAGAGATGATGTTTGGGTTCAATGCGATCCCTTTCAATCACATGTAGGGCTGAACCTATTTGATTGTTGGAGTTGCCAGATGAACCTTGCATGTTCATCTCCATCTGGTAGCCATTGAGAATCCCATATAACTCTATCAGAGTAAGATTTTTAAGATTTTCAGTTCTCTTGATCACCACACAGTAGTGTGTCCATTGCCTAGGAAGTGAGGACATGAACTTCCTTACAATGTCTCTTTTTTCAAGAGAAACTCCTCCATCCACTAGGGTATCCACAATCTCAACATACCTGAAATACTGCTGAGTCATGGTTTCACCTGTTTTGAAGGTGAAGTTTTCAAACTGCTACTTCAGGAGATCCTTCTTGTTCTCTTGTCTTCAGAGGAACCCTCATACATCAGTTTCAGTGCATTCCACAGCTGCTTGGCTGTTTTGCACTTCTTGAAACCTCTGTACACAGAGTTTGGAAGGGCAGTTTGAAGGGCTGTCATGGCTTTTCTGTCTATCTCTACTCTCTTCCTATCTTCATTAGAGTAGTTAGCCACATCTTTGGGAATCATACCAGTACCAGTAGCAGAAGGGGTGCTGGGTATGAAAGGTCCATTCTCAATAGACTCCCACGTTCTTGAATCAAGAGACCTGATGAAACCTTCCATTCTTAAACACCAGGTATCAAACTCATCAAGAGTAATCAGTGGGGACTTGTTCATGGTTCCAGTTTCCATATCAGTTTTGGAAATGGCTACCATTTGAAAAGTTTAGTATTTGTGTGTATGAGGGATCTTAAGATGGTGAGATCTTATATTAAGAGCCTGAAATGCTCTGATACCAAGTGCAAGATCATTGAAGGGTCTAAGTTACAACACAACAACAGAAAGAAGGGCTTAACTAAACTTTAATCAAACAGTAAACTAGATTAACCAAGTTGAGATGCTAAGAACACAAGTAATGCAAGAGAGACAGAGCACAAAGAACACAAGTGTATGGTTTTCAAGAATGCAGTATATTGCTTTCTCTATGTTCTATTACAAGTGTTGCAAAGCATATTTGAAAGATACAAGAACATGAGATACTTATACTGCATCCTACAACCGGCTATACTTTGAAAGCCAGCTGGATACAATTGACTAGACAAATCAATTGTAGAGTCAAAGGCAGATTACCTTTTGACTTGTGACTATGACATGCCGTAGCTCACATCTTTATCTATTACGAAAAGGATAAAGTACATAACGTAGAAAGTTACAGACTCAAGACCTCAATGTATAGTTACCAAAAGCATGGACCACTTCACCAACTCATGTAAGTTGGTGACTTGCAGAGACGCAGCGGAAAGGTGTCGAGCTTTATGGAATAGTACATCAGATAAAGCATGTTACTAAAAGTCTTCGGAAAAATCTTTCTTCATGAACTTGAAGCTACGGAAGGCTTTGTCTCTGAGGCTTCGGAAGACTTCATGTTTGGCATCGGAAGAGATTGGTCATGGCTTCGGAAGATTTCACACTTAGAGTATTTTTGTTTCATGTGTGAAACTTCCTAAGCTTCTTCTTTAATGTACTTGTGCAGCATGCAGGATAGACTTAAGATGTTTAGGTTGCACCAGCCTCTTTATTAATCTCTACACTTATCCTTGCATGCAAAAGTTTGTTATCAGAAAAGCAGGGACTGAGATCTACTGAGATAGCTGCTCGACACATAATATTGTCTATAAAATTGCCTAGGTGTGGAACTTGTGAAGAGGAGCTTCTTTTCATAGACCCCATGACTGAAGTGGATGAAGAGGAGATAGTGAAGGATGACTCAAAGAAGAGTGGAGAAGAGCATCCTAAGAAGGGTCACTACTTTCCTGAGGAGAGAAAAGGAGTTGGCATAACCAAGTCTAGAAGGAAGAACCTTATTAGAAAAGCCAAAAGGAAGTCCAAGAAGGCTCAAGAGATCAGGACCACATTTAACTTTATGCAGAAACAAGAGTTTATCTCTCTAGGATTTGTAGTCGTTAAGGAAAAAGACTCAATATGAGCTCTAGTACCAGGAGTTCTAGTTCTTGTCCAAATCATCCCAGCAATATGAAAAAGTCTCATAAGTTACATACCACTACTACCCAACCTGAACCATTCAGCTGCAAAGATAGATCTCACCCTAAAAGAACTACTACATCATGTGTAAAGATGAAAATGGAGAAAGAAAGTGATCAAGTTTAGCCTTTTTCTCAAAGGAAGACTCTTAAAAGGAAGAAAATGGACTGTGTCATGTGTGGAAGTACTTCTCATCTTGCAAAGGATTGCCTTTAAAATCTAAAAAGTACTATCCATATGACCAAGAAAGAAACTTCTGAGAAGATGAAGAAGAAGCAAGCTTCAGAAGGAAAATCTATTCCTTTCGCAAGCTCCAAAATGAAGAAGAAAAGTACAAACTTCTTTTTGGAAGAAAAGTTGGTCCTAGAAGAAAGGTATACTTCTGAAGTACTAAAGCTTACTACGGTGTTAGCAAGATCTTCCGAAAGTCCAATCTCCAAAACTTCCAAAGTTGTTAAAACTTCTAAAGTATTAAGGTCAAGTCTAAGCTTCCAAAGGTGGTGTGGAAGACAACGAGAGCCCATATGACTGAAAGTTCTTCATCAACAACGGCAAATGATCCCTCAAAATTGACAATAGGATCTAAAATTTTTGCATTGTCTTTAACTTCTTTTGATAAGCCCAAGACCAACAAGGCTTGGGTTTCCAAATGTAACTAACCAACTCCTTTGTGTAGGAACAACTCAAGATCAATAGAAATGTATGGATCACTGACAATAGTAGTTCTAGGCATATGACAAGCAATGGCTCTTTACTTAAAAGTTTTAAGAAGATTGATGGAGGGCCAGTTGCTTTTTGAGGAGATGTTGGTTGTTATATTACTCGAAGGGGCACGGTCATAAATGGTAAGCTTAGAATTGAGAAGGTAAACATTGTCAAGGAGCTTAGATACAATCTTCTGAGTGTATCTCAATTTTGTTATCAAAGTCATAACATTCTTCTTTTTTAGCATAAGTGCATTGTTCTCAAGCCCGGGGTGGTCATTCCTTAAGAGCATATCCTTCTCAGAGGCCCCAGGAAAGGGAACATGTACAAGATGGACTCGCAAGAAACGTCTCCTTCACGAGAAGTTTCATGCTTTTTATCTAAAGCAAATAAGGACGAGTCTTTCCTTTAATATAAAAGAATGTTCCCTGTAAACTTTAAAAACATGAATAAATTAATTAAGATTGGTTTGGTAACTGGAATGCCAAAGAAAGAGTTTACAAGTGATGACCATTGTGTTGCATGCCTTAAGGGAAGCAATAGAAGGTATCTCACAAGCTAAAGGAATAAAACTCCATCACCACACCCTACACTTATTACATATGGATCTTTTTGGCCCCATTAGTGTAATGAGTCTAGAAAAGACCTCATATTGTTTGGTGATCATAGATGACTTTACAAGGTTCACTTAGGTTTTCTTCCTTAGAAATAAGGATGAGAGTCTTGAGATCTTAAAGAGTTTCATCGTGAAGATTGAGAATCAATATGATCACAAGATCAAGACCATAAAATGTGACTAGGGAACCAAATTTAAGAACCAAATCATTGACATATTTTCTGATGAAAAGGGTATTACAAGACAATATAATGCTCCTAGGACTCCTCAGCAAAATGGTGTTGCAGAGAGGATAAATATGTTACTTATTGAAGCTATAAGAGCTATGTTGTTTGACTCTAAACTACCCATCACCTTCTAATCATAGGCAGTGAATGCTACTTGCTATGCGTAGAACAATGTATAGTAGTCAAGACTCATGGTAAGACTCCTTATGAACTTTGGCATCAGGGAAAACCTTTCATTGATTTTCTTTGGTCATTTGGATGTCCTTTCACCATCTTGAATACCAAGGATCAACTAGCCAAGTTTGATGAGAAATCAGATGATGGACACTTTATTGGATACTCTTCTTAAGCTAAAATTTATAGTGTATTCAATCTCAAAACTAGAGTAGTAGAGGAGTCGGCCAATGTGACCTTTAATGAGCACACTCTAGTATGAAAGGTTCTGTTGTTGATTGGCAGTTTGATCTTGATTTAATTACAAATTGTTTTAACAAATCTTGTGATCATGTTTTAGGGTCCATAGATATCTTATCCACAAGTGATCTTGACCCAATATTTGAGCTGATAAGACCATCAAATCATACTACTTAAGCTCAAGTTGTAACTAACCCTGCAGATGGAGTTCCTATTAGCACAACCATGTCAAATCTAGTTGATACATCTGATGTGTCATCAAATTCTATCTTAGAGGCACAAAACTCAAATGACAGAGCTTCAAATGCAAGAGTAAAAGGTGGTGGTGATAGTAACCAAGAGTTTCTTGCTACTGACAACCATTCCATAGAAGACAACATCAATGATGTCACACACTTATTGGAATAAGTTTCTATTGATAAGTGTGATGATGTGGTGGGTGAAACTTCAATGTGTAATCTAAATTTATATAACCTATATCGCTCTAGGAAACTTGTTGTGATCCCTCAACTAAGAATCCACAAGTCTCTCCCCACCACAAACATCATCGGAGATGTTGCTACAAGGGTAAGGATAAGAGGACAAACCCATGATGCAAATGTTTGTCTCCACTCCTGTCTCTTATCACAGATAGAGCTAGAGAAAGTTGATGAGGCTTTAAAGGATGGAAGTTGGGTTGAAGCTATACAAGATGAGTTGCCTCATTACAGAAGACAAAAGGTTGGAACCTGTGTCCACTTCCTCAAGGAAAGTCTACCATAGGAACAAAGTAGGTGTTTAGAAATAAGAAGGATGATAGAGGACTTGTCATAAAAAACAAGGCCAGACTAGTTGTTCAATGGTACACATGAGAAGAAGGAATTTATTACACATATGTTTTTGCTCTTGTGACAAGACTTGAAGCTGTTAGGATATTTCTAGCTTTTGTTGCATCTAAGGACATCAAGGTCTACCAACTTGATGTCAAGTGTGCTTTTCTGTATAGGGTGATTGATGAAGAGGTGTATGTCAAATAACCACCTAGGTTTGCAGATCTTGATCATCCATATTATGTCTGCAAATTTGATAAAGCTCTTTATGGGTTGCACTAAGCTCCATGGAAATGGTAAGAGACTTAATCTCAACATCTTTGTGAGTATGGCTACAAAAAGGGTACTATAGATGGAACTCTCTTCATCAAAGGAATATGAAATGACTTACTGCTAGATCAAGTGTATGTAGATGACATTATCTTTAGGTCAACTAATCCGAAGCTCTACAAAGATTTTGAGAGTCTGATAAAAAATAGGTTTGAAATGAATGCCATGGGGTAACTCACTTTCTTTCATGGAACTCAAGTGAAGTAGGTTGACAGTGGCATCTTGTAGGACCGTTAGAAGCGTGCAATGCTCTTTTACAACACAAGTGAGGAGAGTTTTTAAGAACACTTAATAGATCCAATGGGGAACTAGAAAAACCAGTTGATATGAGAGCGAAGAAACACAAGTAATAATGAGACAGAACAAGAACAGAAGCAACACAAGTATTTGGTTTTCAAGGATGATGTATATTTCTCTCTAGTTCCTTACAAGTGTTTACAAAGCAATGATAATAAGATGGAAGGACCAGAGATACTTATACTACATCCTACACCCGGCCATACTTTGAAGGCCAGCTGGATACATGATCTAGACAACAACAAAGTCAATGCCGAGTCAAAAGGTAGATTGTCTTTGACTAGTGACTATGACATGCCATAGCTTACATCCTAATATATTACAAAAATGATAAAAGTACATAAAGTTGAAAGTACAGACTCAAAAACCTCAATGTACAGTTACCAAAAGCTTGGACCTCTCACCAACTCATGTAAAGTTGGTGTCTAATCAGAGTTGCAACAAAAAGGTGGTCCAGCTTTATGGTAAATATACATCAGATAATAGCTTGTATTCAAAACTCTTCGGAAGAAATCTGTCTTCAAGTGTTGGCTTTTGAAGACTTTGTCTTTGAAGCTTCAGAAGACTCCATGTTTGTCATTGGAAGATATTGATCTTGGCTTCAGAAGATTTTACACTTAGAATGTTTTTTAAGGAAGAGTGTGAAACTTTCGAGGCATTCTACTTCAACACCCTTGTGCATGCATGTAGGAGGGACTTTTGATATTTTGGGTTGCATCAACCTTATTTGAAACCTTACAAACTCCCCTTAGACTGATGCTACCAAAACACTTGAAGACTTCAGATATTAATAGTCCTCATCATGATAATGACCATCCCTTTCTTCATAAGATGATTAGGATCACTTAGACTCTCATATTGTCTTCTCATATCAAAGAGATCATGCAGAGGTAGATTGAACATGTCTTGCCATATGTAGACATCTTCAACACTAAGGGTGTCACAAATCAGAAGAACCGACTTAATACCGATTCCCAAACCGATTTTTAGTGTATTCCCGAACTAATTAGAACTGTATGTACATGTATTCGGAGATGGATTTATGTTGTAATCGAGTTCGGGATCGGGATCAGGAAAATTATAGGGAACCCGACTTTTAAATACCGACTCAATTTAAAAATAAAAAACCCAAAAAATGTCGGAAGAAATTATGGAAATTACAATTAAATATGGATGTTGCTTTTGACTTTAGATGGCCGAAGAATTTGTGAAACCAATTGTGATTCACCCTTAAATTTATAAATAATTTAGATCTCCTCAAACCTTCAGAATTAAATTGTTGCTGCTACTGCTTGCCTTCACCTTCATCATCAACTTGTTTATCGTATAACAATTCTCATGAAGTTAGTTTTTGAAACACTTTGCTTTAACTATTTTAAATGGTTGTGTACTAACCTATTATGATCGAAACATAATACTCCAATATCTTTATAATATTTGCAATAACAACTTTCTAACATCACCATCATCATATACAAGATTTTAAATTTTTCAAGAACTCAACGATTACAATATTTACAAACCTAGTAAAATATTGTTTGTTAAAACATGGCTCATTAAACACTAATCAGAATTTTAATTAGTTTCTTACAATATATTTTTTTCTACTTAATTTGGATTGTAAATTATTTGATTCTTGTTTGTTAGTTGTGAAGAGATGGACCCTGTGAACGTTGAGCAACTATCAAGTGATGAGTCTGACAAAGTAGAGAAGCAAAAATCAAAACGTTTTAAAAATGAACCCAAAAAAGAAAATTAAAGCGGGTCATTCTCCATACTGGGTTGAATCTGAAAAGTTTACTGACGAGGGTAGGAATATAAAGGCAAGATGTATTCATTGTTCAGTCTGTATAGCTACACACCAAAAAACTAATGGAACAACCGGACTGAAAAACATCTTGAAACATGCAAGAAACATCCTTCAAGGTTGAAAGGTCAAAAAAACATATTTCTAAAAAAGAATGATAATGTTGGGGCTAGAACTAGTGATATTAAAACATGGAAATTTAGTGTTGAATATAGTAGATATGCTACTGTTGTGATAATCAAACCAGATGAGCTCCCGTTTACAACAGTGGAGCACGAGGGTTTCAAGAGACTCAAGAAAACCATATGTTTGAATTCTAAGATACAAAGGAGGCATTCTATTTTTGTTATAGCTATAAACTATACTTAATTTTATTTGTTTAATGTCATTAAGCATTACAAAATAATGAACAGCTCTACAATTTCAAGGGATTGTGCGGAGATCTATTTAAAGAAAAAGGGAAAGTTGAAGAACTTTTTTGCAAGGAGTAAAGCCAAAGTATGTCTAAACACCGACACATGGACATTTATTGTGACAATAAACTACATGTGTGTCATAGCACACTTCATTGATGATGAATGGGTATTACATAAACATATTATAAATTTTAAGCCGATATTCAGCCACAAAAGGGAAGAAATTGCTAGAATATTACTTCAATGTTTAACTGATAATGCGTCATCCAATGATACAGCCATGGCATCTCTTAAAGGTAGATTACAAAATCTCTTGTTTGATGAAAGATATTTACACATCCATTGTATGGCTCACATTATCAACTTGATTGTAAAAGATGGGCTGCATGAAAATAACAACTCAATTGAGCGTATACGAAATGCAATTTGAGATATTACATACTCTTCTGAAAGACTAGAGGCATTTAAAAATTATGTTAAAGATGTTAGGATTGAAAGTAAGGCAATGTTGTCTTTAGATGTCACTACTAGATGGAATATAACATATGAAATGTTGCATATAGCTGAGAAATTTGAAAAGGCTTTTCAAGCTTATGATTTGTTAGATCCCAGTTATTCAAAAGAATTGGGTGATATTCCCATGATTACAGATTGGCACTTCGCGAGGCACATGTTAAAAGTTTTAGAATTGTTTGCCCATAAAACAACGAACTCCTTAGTATCGACAAAGGTATTTGGTTTATATATTTTTGTTAGTTACCACTATTTTTATTTTTGTTTAAACATATTTAAGTTATTAACCATTAAACAATATGTGTGTTAAACAGGTGGTTGCTAATAAGTTCTTTACTGAATCAATGGATATTAAAAAACATCTTCGAGAGTTAAAAGGTTCACCTGACCTAGAAACTAGATCAATAGGTTCTAGAATGAAGGAGAAGTAGAAAAGTATTGGAGGAAGGATAAAATTTTTAACAAAGTTTTATATTTTACAACCATACTAGATCCTCGTTTGAAAGTCCGTATCATCACATATGGATATAATAGTATATTTACAGCTGAATAAAAGGAGGACGAGACAGTACATGATATTAAAAAGAAGGTCGAGGTGGTTCTTAAATGTATAACTAAAGAATTTGAGATATTATTTGAGCAATATAAAATAACTTATGAAAGCACAAGTTCAAATAAGGTTGCACAAAGAAACGTTGAAACTTCTTCACACGGTGACAACAATTTATTATCCGACTTTAAATCAGATTGTGGTTTTATCATGTACAACACTAAATTGGAACATCAAATGTATCTTTAGGATAAGGAGGAGAAAGATTACCCAGGATTTGATATTTTGTAATGGTGGAAAGATTCGTCTTCAAAATACCCAATTTTAGCAGTGGTGGCAAAAGGTATATACATTTAACACTCGTGTTTTATTTATGATTTTTGTGTAATTTGTAATTTCTTTAAATTATGGTGTTTATTGTTATAGATTTATTAGCTATTCTGGTTTCAAGTGTTTCTTCTGAGTCGGCATTTAGTACTGGAAGGTGAGTTTTCAAAGAGTACAGAAGTTCTTTGCCACCCCTGCTTGTCGAAGCACTTATTTGCACACTGTTGTAGCATATATAGTCATATATAGTGTGTCTGTCGCTTGTCGAATAGTCTAGGCTTAATGTAATACACCTGATATGTTGTAAACACATGAAACTGGGTCATTCGTAGGAGCATATGCGGATGAGCCTCAGTCCTACGACTGAGCCTTGCTAATGGGCCAGTCGTGCGACCGAGAGATGCAATTGGGACATTCGTTCTAAACCATAAGAATGGTCCAGTCATACAATTGAACCATACGCATGGTCCAGTCATACGATTGAACCATACGCATGGTCCAATCACACGAATGGGCCCAGTCGCATCTAATATTGGCCGATGCCTATATATACCAGTTTCAATGTGTAGAGAGATTAAGGATTTGAGAGGGAGTCTGCCCGGAGCCTAGGGCTGCCGGTTGAGAGGGGAGATCATGCTCGGTCTCCCATTGCCAAGAGTCTTGATTCCTATGTTGTAACGAGTTTGTAATCGTTAGGTTTTATCAATGAAACCAATCTTTGATAGTTTGTGTTATTGATTTGACTTTTGGTTTTGGTTGTTATCCTTTCGTCAAGAACATGCTCGGATGTTTATCGATCTAGCCGACTTCACACACAGGATTGGATTCGTGGGTCAACCAAAAAATAAATGAAGATGAAGAATTTACAAACTTTGATGGCATTAGAAAAAGTAAGAGTTTATTTATGTTTGTAGTTATTATTTACTTTTTTCATTTTATTAACTTTGTACTTAACATGTTGTGGAAACAATATATTTCTACCATACAAGGCAAACTAACGAATCATATAAAACTTATTGATTAAAAAGTCAACAAATGTGAGATTTTGTGTTGAAGAGAATTGAATACGACTAATATGTTCAATACTTACTTTAAAATCCAACAATTGCACAAACACCTTAATTTGTTCAAATACAATAGGTGTATTAATCAGTAGGACGTAAAAAAGAAAAGAAATCATCACCTGCATGCACACCTAAAATGTTCAAGTAATCTGTTTGTACTAAACAAAGTAGTTGAAAACCAAAAATCAAAACTTTGACTCGAGAAAAATATGATTCATTTAAATTTACAAATAATGTTCATCAACGCACACCTCTTCACCATCAAAACTTCAAAACCAGAGTAACATTTTCCCCCATAAATTAACTTGGTTGTTGTCATCTACCATGGTTAAATGAAACTAACCTCATTAATGCAATGAAAAAGCTTGTGAAATCAACTATTATGAAGAAAAGCAAGCATTCTAGCATGAAGGCATATTACAAAATTACAAGAGAGTGTGTAAAGATTCAATGTCGGTTCCGGTACCTTTCCGATTTCCTATTACTGAAATCGAAAAAACCCAATCCCGATTATATGTGTTAGGTACGGTAATCGGTATTACTTTACAATGAAGACCAGGTTCAGGTTCGGGTGCGATATACCCGATTTTGGTCGGTATACCGAATTTGCTCACCCCTATTCAACACCTTGATCTCTGATTACATGGTATCTTTCAGGATTTGTAGTGTATGTCCAGGATAAGATGGATATTCCTGATGCTAGAGGAGCTACTTGAATTGGAGTTGGTATAGCCTCCTCTTGTTGCACATCATCAGGATGAATAGATTTATCCTGAGATTTGGATATGGATGCATCTTTCTTCTTCTTCTTTCGCTTTGGTTTAGAAGCCATCCTTTTTCTCTTTTTGAAAATTTTAACTGAGAAGACCGGCTTGCATCACCATGTTGATCTTCTTTGTCTTTGTTAGTTGGGTCTTCCTCTCTCACAAGTTCAGATTGAGAGGGGACAGAACAGTGTTGTGGATCAAAACTAGAAGCTGATGCTTAGCAGGAAGTTCCGGTTGTGTTGTCTCAAATGGTTGAACCTTAACCTCCACTTCTTGAGGGACCTAACTTGGTGGGTAGTGTAAGTCGACTAGTTCTCCTCTTTGAATCTTTTGCTTGATCACCCTTATA
This sequence comes from Flaveria trinervia, assembly GCA_025506515.1. Taxonomy (NCBI): domain Eukaryota; kingdom Viridiplantae; phylum Streptophyta; class Magnoliopsida; order Asterales; family Asteraceae; genus Flaveria; species Flaveria trinervia. The sequence goes on from CM046448.1 coordinate 81,297,736, forward strand.
TGCTCATCCATAGTGGATAGAGACATAGGGCCATGTCTCCTTCCGGAGAATCCATACAGCTTCAAGAAGCTCATCATCCTCTGTCTATCGGTAGACTTATTCATACTCTTCAGGATGATGGCTCTTGACTTTACAGCCTCTTCCCTTAACCACTTCTTTGTGATTTTTATATTCTTTGGTTATTTTAAGTTCAATATGTTTGAGATACTCAAACTCAATTTATTCAAAGGGTAAGGGAAGAAATGCATCTGCCTGATAAAGGCCTATGGCATTCAAGTAATTGATCATTTTGATCCTATCAGTTTCTTTGTCTACCTATGTTTCTTATGGAGCTACATCCTCATGTACAGGACTTTCTTTAACTGGGGAGAGGGTAGACATATGCTTGTAGAGTCTTTTTTGTCTTCTCTTTTCTTTGATTTGAAGAAGTACTCTTGCATCCTCTGCCTCCTTTCTTTCCTTTGACAATTCCATGTCAGCCAGTTCATTTAATTTATCTAAGGGGAGAGAGATAAGATTATCAGTATCATAGTTCTTGGTCTACAAGTAGCTTATCCTGACTGCCCTCAAGTCATCATCCTAAGTGTTTGGCCTGGGGGGTAGCCCTGATGGCAGCTTCCATGAATCTTGCAGACCAGTAGAGGAACTTTCTCCCTTTAGCTTCCTCTTCCTCTCTCTCTCTCTCCTCCTTAATCTCATCAGAAGTAATTTTTCTTGTCCTTTTGTCACTCACAGACCTTTCTGACTCAGGGTGGAGAGAGCTTTGGCCTTCATTGCTTGGTGTATCTTCCAAGCTCTGGCCAGAGAGAGATTGTGATGCACCTTCACCAGCAGGTGCTTCACTGAGGGAATGAATTGCTGAAGTAGTTGTGGATATGATAGGGCTCTCAGGCTCTATCACTAGGCCTCTAGTCAAGGTTTCCCCTTTGAAGCTAATCATAGGGTCTACCTCAACATCATGTTGACCAATAGTATTACCTAATTGCCTTTGTCTCCTTCTAAGTCTCTTGTATCCTTTGAGCCAGCCTGTTAGCTTGTCTAGATTGGCTTGGGTTGACAAGTGGCATGCTCATAAGGTCAAAACCTTCATAGTAGTTCAAGGTCTGAAAATTTAAGACTTCTTGCTACCCTTGAACTGTTTAAAGAATAAGGGTTCTTCTGTTTGCATCATACATCCACCTTATGATGTAATTGGAAGTTCCTTGGGGTGGAGATGATACAGCCCTTGGCATGCCTTCCTCAAAGAGACTCTAAATATAGGAGTCTATTGAGACCACATCAGTGTGAACTTGAGGAAGTTACTGAGTATGGACAGTTGCAAGTGAAAATGGTGAGTCCTCAATGTCCATGCTTTGTGAAGAACTCCTAGGTTCTGTTTATGTGGTGACTTTCTCCCCTTTTTTAGTAGTATCACCCACTTTCATAGGTGAGCTAGAGGTTAGATCAACCACATTCATAGGTTCTTGTGTTCCTAGTTGAGCTCATTTTAAAGGTCTCCCAGTTAGTTTTTCCTTAACATAAGATATCTCAAGTTGTTGATCATTGACCCTGTTTTGCAGGGTAGTCACCTAAGATTCAAGGTGACTAACCTTGGAGACTAGATAGATGCATGTTTGTGATAGTTTTTGCATTTTTAGTCTCAGATTCCTCTTATCTTCATCATAAGAATCATTGAGGGATGAGAAAATTGGACCAAAGTCTTCTTTCTCACCACCATCATGAATTTATTGGCTCCTTGTTTTCCTCTGCTCAATGACAGCTTCAATTAAAGTGTTAATGGGCTAAGTTGCTATGGTTGAGGTCTTAATGATGTAATCACTTGATGAAGTGAGAGCCTCTTCCATATGGATATCCTGAACAGGTTTAGAAGTATCCACCTCAGTGATAGGTGACTGATGTGGACTGGACATAGGTGATTTAGGAGCACTCATCTCTCTTTGAGTAGGGGAGGAGAAGAGAGACTCATGGTACTCATTGAAGCCTAAATCTTTATCAGTATAGAAGTCAAGGTAGGAATTGGTTGGTTTAGACCTAAGGTGGGAATGTTAGTTATCCCCTGAAGGTTGATCATCTGAGTGTAGAGACTCAGAGTGAAGGCTTAAGGCTATTGGGTTGTGAGCTCATCAGTCTGAGCATGTGGAACTTCAGGACTGATAGTTGAAGTGGTGGAGTGGATTGCTCCTCAGGAGAAGTGGGAGCTCGAGATTCCACTTGTGCCTATGTGGGTAGTGATATGGGGGCCTGCACAGACTGAATAGCTTGTGCAGGGGTTTGTTTGGATCTTCTTTGGTAAGTGAGGGTGATTTGTGGCTGTTTTGGTGGTTGAGATGTAACAGTTGTGGGTTCAACACTGGCTTGTCTTTCCAGGTTGCCACCTTGTGCAATGAGCTCTAACATTTTTGCGACCATGGTTGTTTCTACCCTAGATAAGCCAACAGTTGGTTTCATCAAGATTTTAAAGATGTCAGGCTTCACTTGTCCTAATTTAAGAATATTATCTGTTTCCCTCAACTGTGAGCCCAGTTCACAGTTGAGAATGTGTTGAACATATCTAGGAAACATGTAATATTCTACGAAGTCTAAGTTAGCAAGCAGATTTGTATAGACAAACTAAGAATACCTGAACTTAACCCCCTGAACCATCCCATGCTCTGTGCCGGAGAGATCTTTCGCAACCCCCATGCTTGTTGGATAAGCTATGGATGACCACATGTAGTAAGTACTACCATTGGGATGAGACCTTCTCTTTACTGAAGGTCTTTATAGAGAAATCCTCTTCATAACCCATGTGCTGGAAGGATTGGCTAACACTTCTTTAGGAAAGGACAACTTACCTTCCTCATCATCCAGCTGAAGATAGGTGTTTATGATGGCTGGAGTGATGAAGATTGTCCTCCCCTGCACTGTAGCAGACAGTGCCTTCTCCCCATCCAGAATAACATTTTAACAACTTTTCTAGAAATCAAGTAGATGATCCTTATAAAGAACAGGATCGATGGTGTTAGGATCTGGTATTAGACCAAACACCAACTGATTAACGTGTTAAACCAAACCAAATAATGTAGAACCCTATTTGACTGGCGATCCAATCAGTGATAACGCACGTAGACACAATAATGTATTGAATCTAACGTCAAGATTCGATTAGAAATCGATCTACTGCGTTCTATGAACTTGGAGTATGGAACTTAGAGGCTTCTGGACGGCTAGGGTACGTCTGGAGTCGAAGTGGATTGAATGCTTACATTTTTCCACGAATTAGGTGGTATTTATAGGTTAGGGTTGCTCATTCGGGCGACTGAACCGTTAGTATGGTTCATTCGTGCGATTGAGCCATGCAGTTGATCCATTCGCACAACTGATTGTTCAGTCGTGCGACTGAGTCAGACGCATGAAGTTGTTCAGGCGTATGAACTATTTAGGCGCACGGACACTCAGTCGCATGGCCATTCGGACGCATGACCACTGTTGGGGCGCATGGTCCAGTCGGACGCATGAGAACTTCACTTCACCAAGTTTGAATGTATTCAATATTATAACATTATTCATAACAATTCAAAAAATCATAAACCTATATAATCCAGTCAATATGAGTTAAACACTCAGTAATGAAATATTAAACATTATAGACACAACCAAACATTTTGTATTTCATTAACTACCCAATAATTAAATAAGTGTAGGACATAGTACATTCAGATCAGGATCTAGGTACATATATGTATCAACAAACTCCCCCTTGGACCTAGATCTATCTATCGTCTAACATCTTTCATGATTTCCTCAAACTTCTTGTACTTAGCTTCTTTGGTGACTCCTATGTTTATCTCAAAAGCAAAATAGAGTCTTATCATTTTCTGGAACTGTAAAGCTTGTACCATATCCTGTGGGTCGTAGAATAGTGGCCACTTGTATAAAGTATAAACATCTTGTGCTGACAAGTTGGTGAGCCACATTGGGTCAAACACCCTTATGGTTTCCATTGTGCCATTCCTGTTCAAGACTATTACAGCCTCTCCCGTTCTCTAATCGTAGTACCACCATTTCAAGTGTGGGGTGAAGTCCTGAGGCATCTCACGTAGTGGGATCTTTGACATTATACGTGGTGGACTCCACTTCAACACTACTCTAGGTTTGCCAGTTATGGCATCAACCTCAGATCTTCTGATGTGCCTCATTGGTTGTTGAGGTTTGAAGTTGACCCATCGGGTGTGGTACTCCATCTTTAGAGCAGCTTCAAACCAGCCTGACATTTTACGAGGGTCAGCATATAGCAAGTTTAACTTTGCTAACTGGTTGAGCTCAAAACCTTGAAGAGTCTTCAGATCGTGTGGAAATCTGAAGTACTCAATTCCCTTCTCACGTTTAACCGCGTAAATGCTAAGGTCTGCAAATTGTGCCCACGCTATGATTCTGCCTGCCACCTTTTCATGTTTCTTGACCTTATACAGTTTGGTGTAGACAGTTGACGTTGTAGCACTGCGTTGGGCTCTAATTTCTTCAAAACATGCTGCCCATTCAGCCTTTTTGATGTTGACTTCGGCGTCTGAGGCTTGGGCCTTCTCTTTATCCTTTTCTGACTCTTGCTCTACTTTATCCAGAGTCTCAAAAGTGTCACTGACAAGAGTTTCTCCAGATTAGGAATGACATTTCTCTTATTGTTAGTGTACTCTGGATAGGGTTGTGCAGTGACATCTTCAATCTCGATCTCATTGACATCCTGAAGCTTATCTTCACTCTCCTTTTGCACAGTTGGAGCATCTTTCACAATCTCATCAGGATTGAGTCGGAACATTTCAGCCAGTTGCTCGTCGGTGAGATCATGAATTATCTCTCCTTCTTCAGGAGTGTAATTCACAGATCTCCTGACAATCCCCTGCAGATCAAGAATTATTGTGAGTTGAGTCTTGATCTGTTGGAGGGGAGCAACATCATATTCATCTCCTTGAAAATTAGGATCTGCTTGATTTAAAACATGTAACACATCAATCATTTAGTCAACAAACAGAACGGTAAACATAATAATAACCATAAACATTAATTACATTATTAGATACAATATTCAAATACACATAGTTTAAATAACATAAACAGCTATGCATTACTATTGTCTTGAATAGCTGATATGTCAGTAGGATCAGCAGAAGATGATGGGGCTCCTTGGTCTTGATTTTTCTTTGTGTGCCTCACTTGACCTTGAGCTGATGTCGATGCAGCTGCATCTCCTTCTTCATCATCATCATCATGATTGACATTATCACCTGCATCAGTGTCATCCCCTTGATCATCACAGTCATCATCATCATCATCATCACTGTCATCGTCATCACCATCATCTCCATCTCCTTCTCGGATCTTTAGGGGCTCATCTTTGGATCCCTTCAATCTCAGCATAAGCTTCTTGTTCTGGCCTCTAAATCTTGTATCCTCTGTACTAAAGATGTATGCATCTCTCTCAGCTCTGTGATCTCTTGGCTTTGGGCCTCTATCCTTTGGGCTTGGGATGCATTAAGCTCCATCAGCTTATTAAGCTGAGAGGCTCGCTGTTCATCCGTCACCAGCAGCTTCAGCACTAACCGGTTAAGGGTAGCCAACTGCTCCACCAACCCGACAGATGGGTAAGAGGATCCAAAAACAGGTGGGACCTGTGAGGAGGTCCCAACTCCATGGCCTGTGGTGGTGGTAGTGGATGTAGAGAAGATTGGGGTTGGTATCGATGTGGATGTCTATGGATGAGCTGTAGTGGTGGTGGATGGGAAGTGTGTATCTGGTGGAGTAGGTGTGGAAGTGGTGTATGAGCTGGTGGTAGTGGTGGGTGGAATGGTGGTAGTTGTGGTGGTGGCTGTGGTGGTGATAAAGGTGATTCTGCACTTCTTCTTTTTCAAGCCGTGGGGATGAGCCATCCTCTTCTTCCTCGATCCAGTCGAGGAGGATACTCCCCCTAGAGCACGGCCTGGCAGATCCGAAGTATAAGTAGGATCATCAGTGGTCTCTCCCAATCCGCCTGGGCATTCACCAACCGCCCGGAGCCCTCGTTCGGTGGGAACGACTTTACTTCCCACAGTCCAAGTCAGAGGCTCCTCATCTGACTCCTCCTCTTCCTCACCAGGCATGAAATCCTGGTGGAACTCAACATTCTCTACTCCATCTCTAGTGGGGGTAGATGCTGGAGATGTAATATCAGCAGTGGGGCCCCTTTGTTGAGTGGGTCCTACATCTCCAGCATCCCCGCTATCATCGTCATGAGAGTCATGCTCTGGGAGCAGTAGCTGCTCGTCGTTGGAGTCGCTATCTGTGTGACGCCACTTACGTCTCCCTGGCGCCACATAACTCTCATTGGCCAGATGGCCTATGAGTCTCTTCACCTGGGGCTTTACTTTCTTACCCCGGTAAACTCTCATACGACCCAAGGTCGTATCATCCATGATCTCTAAAACCACAGCATCGTGGCTTTCCTTGGGAAGTGATGGCAGCTTCTCATTGAAAATTAGCTGCAAGAATCAGGGGTACATGCAAAAACCCTCCTTACCCTTTGCCTTTAGATTCTCCACAAGGTAAGAGAAGATCATGCTCGAGAAGCTAAAAGGGTAGTTCAGCACCAATGCCACATAGGCATTCTGGATCTGGTCTGAAAGATCATCAAACCCATCTCTTCTGGAAGCGATGCACTTCAATATGACATGTGCCAAGGACACAGGTTGCTTTTATTGAGCGCACCTGAGTTGATGTCCCCAACGTACTTAATCCTCACAAAGCATCCTCTTACTGTCAGTGGATGTAGCTTGGTGGGATGATCAGTATTGTCCCCCAGCTCAAGTACTCTATGAATATCGGTAGCAGTGATCTCGATAGCCATCCCACAGATAGAGCTTTGTATGCTATACGGCTCTTGTGATAGATCAACAGAAGCATTCTCCCAAAATGCCTGGTGTAAAGACCTGTAGGGAGTGCAAGGAGTAGAAATGGCCTTATGGATCCTTGATCGCCTAAGAAATGCGATGATCTCTGTAAACTCAAAGCCATTTCAAGTAGTATGGTCTAGACGAGCACATATGTTGTGCTTAGGGTTGATTGACCATCTAGCAGCCATCAATCTGAAACACAAGACACATAATCATTAGATACTCACATAACACATACCCATTCTAAGTAACTTGATAACATTCATTCTGATTCATTCATGCGAATGAATTTTGGGACTAAGTTCAGTCGGTTATTCTAACATGTGACTGGACTCATTCGGGTGAATGAACATGCAACTTAGTTCAATCGGTCGGTGGAGCCTACAATTGATTCAGTCGGCCGACTGACCTCATTCGTATGTCACGTTCGGCCGATTGAGCTATTCGGCCGGCTCAATCGTGCGATTGGAGTTAATCCAGACGACTAGTCGCATGACCCACTGTTCGATCGACTGAGGTTTGAATCTTGACCAATTCATGAAATGAAACGTGGTTTAATGGTTCTTTAGACTCGCAATCTCTTAACTAATGACCTATTAAACTTAGTTTTAACATTGTACTTAGTTTCAGTAGGTTATTAGGTCATTTAAAGATTCGGTTCTTGTTTCAATCGACCATTACAAATTAGGGCACCATTTCTCCTCATTTCTGTGAGATTTCATCTCAAAATACTTATATGGATGCAAACACACTTCAGAAGATCAAGAAGGAAGTATATTCGAGGTCTAGAGAAATTTGGGCAGGATAGTGGTATGATGTACGATTTAAGGGCGATTGGGAGTGGTGAGAAGAGTGTGATCGACTGTGTCCCTTTATATACTGAATCTGAGTTCAATCGGCCGACTGGACTCATTTGCTCAGTTTGTTCGAGTGAATGAAGCTCAGTCGGGCGATTGACTCAGTCGATCCTCTTCAGTCGGCCGACTGAAGCTCAGTCGGTCGACTGACTCATTCGCACACTCCCATTTGGTCGAATGGCTCATTCGGATAAATCATTTGGTGAATGGTTCGTACTCATGTCCATTCGGCTATAAAAGCATGAGTATGATCCATTCGTACCATTGGTCCATACTCATGGTCTAGTTGTGCGAATGGGTCATACTCTTGAAATGTTTCTGACTTTATGACCATTTGACATTTAAAACCTTTTAAACTGTTGAATTAACATTATGATCATTTGATAATATCAGACACGATCATTTTAACTTGAAAACCTTTTGATCACCTCAGACGTGATCCTTTTAAACAATTTGTCACCTCATATGTGACCCAATTGTTGTTTGAAAGCACTTATGGTCACCTCAGACATGACCTTTTAGATGATAAGGTCCCTTATCAACTTCCATGACATAGTCCGATACTAACATACAGAATTTGACAAACTTTGTACAAAAATAAAAGAAATAATACTAAAAACTTAAGCAAACTAAGACATGTTTTTGTGTTTTTGTGAGAGTTAATTCCTAAGATGTAGTTCTAAGGAATAATTATTCGAAGAGAGCAGCCTTAATCTTTTAAACCATACATGGATCAATTTAAGTTGGAATCATACAGGATATTCAAATCATTCAGGACAAGTTATTAAAAACAACTTTGATGCTCTTTCCTTGTTTTTCATCTGGAGTCATTTAGCAAATTTAGGAAATCATACTAGTACTCTTAGGTCCCCACACTGATTTGAACTTTCAAGAATTGTAGCCACAGTGATTATCAGTATACTTGTCCTCTTAAATCCATACACAGACTTTCAACATAGTTTGGTGATCGTTTTAAGGTTTGTTTATTTCAACAAGCATTTGTGGATCCCACACTCATATGGTAATCAACATTCCTCAGGAGATTTTTGAGCGGTCTTAGGGTAGTGTTCAAGAAGCGACTAGTCATAGAATTTTCAAAGAGAAGCCAATCCTCAGGTCAGTGCCATCGCACAGCAGAGAGGCGGCAAACAATAATGAGTTCTAGAATATATACGTTATGCTTATCCACAGGTCAGTGCCATCGCACAGTAGAGAGGCACATAATCTATCTTCTTGTTTGAGCAATTTTTCATCTTTTAGCAAAAATCTCACCAACAACCTAGGTTATCAGTTTGATTGTATTTGCATTTTTCATGTGCTTTTGCTCATTCTTTGGTCTTACGCACTTTTTTGTGGCGTTTATTTTGCTCGTCGCCCCTTATTGGAATCTTGTTGATTGTGTTAACCAGGGATAAGGTGTTACCCACAGCTAGTCAAACATTTTAGTTTAATCTTGAGATCACCAAAAAGGTCTAGTCATCTATTGTGTTGAATCTACGAAAATATCAACTGTGGTCTAGCAACCTCTAGGTCTACTTTCTTTGTGTTACCTTAGTAGTAGCTAGCTTAACTATCATATTTCCTTTTATATTCCTTAGACTACACAGACTTATACTTGAACTTTGCATCTTTTTCAATTTTGATTTTTTAAAGTCCCAAATGGTTTGTACTTGTGTACTATCATATTCCACACATTAAATCGGTATCACACGTGCGATCTTATTTATTATCGGCTTGCCTCTCCTTTTCCCTAGTTTTTTTATTTATTTATTTTTTTCATACCTATTCTTCCCCTAAAATACTAAAACCTCTAAGGATTTTCGTTTTAGGATTTTAATGAGCAAGAAAAGACACTAAGTGTAATTAACGAACTAACATTTAACAAAAACAAGAGAATTAAACTTAAATAACACTAAAATTTAAAAATAAAAGAACCTAGACGCGACGCATCGGACTATACATGGTCATCTTCAGGAATGACCTCACTTTTCTTTTTAACTCCATTGACCTCTAACAGATATAGAAAACGTGGTTTCTCAAAAGCCTTTGTATAGAGGTCAGCGCGTTGAAAATCAGTGTTTATTTTTATCACATCGATTAAATTCTTTTCAAAACAGTCACGTATGAAGTGATATTTGATTCCGATGTGTTTAGTCTTAGGATGTTGGACCGGGTTCTTAGTGACTGCAATCGCAGCAGAGTTATCAACAGATATAGGAGTGGAAGTGAAATGCAAACCGTAATCCCGCATTTGCTGTTGAATCCATATGATTTGGGAACAGCAGCTTGCTGCAGCAATGTATTCTGCTTCACAGGTTGACAAAGCAACCGAGGTCTGCTTCTTACACTGCCAGGTTACTAATCTTCTCCCAAAGAACTAACACCCTGCTGATGTAGACTTGTAGTTCATCTTGCAGCCGCCGTAATCCGAGTCACTATACGCTGTAAGTTCAAAGTCATCATCACGAGGATACCATAACCCAAGTGTGGGTGTGCCCTTCAGATAACGAAATATCCTTTTGACCCCAATTAGATCATTCACCTTAGGCTTTGCCTGATATCGTGAGCATAAACATGTCGCATACATGATATCTAGTCTTGAGGCAGTGAGATACATGAGAGATCTAATCATCCCTCGGTACATAGTGACATCTACCAGATCACCGTTCTCATCGGGTGCTACATCATGGTTTGTAGCCAGTGGAGTGCCAGTTGTGGAAGCATTCTCCATGTCAAACCGACTGAGAATATCCCCTACATACTTGGTCTGATGTAAGAAGATTCCATTTGGTGTCTGATCCACCTGTAACCCGAGAAAGAACTTCATCTCCCCCATGGCACTCATCTCAAACTCCGCCTTCATAACTGCTTCGAATTCTTTGCATAATTCTTCGTTCTTTGAACCGAAGATTATGTCATCTACATAGATCTGTACTAGCAGTAAGTCTTCATCTTTTTTCTTTGATAAACAGTGTGCAGTCAATGACTCCCCTGTGAAATCCGTGTTTCACAAGATAAGTTGAAAGTTTCTCATACCAAGCCCTTGGAGCTTGATGAAGCCCGTATAGAGCCTTGTCGAGTTTGTAGACTCTATCCTGATGATATGGATCCTTAAATCCCTCGGGTTGACTGACATACACTGTTTCTCTAATCTCACCATGAAGGAATGCACTCTTCACATCAATTTGATAAACTTTGATTTTCATATAAGATGCATAGGCAAGAAAGATACGGATGACTTCCATCCTTGCCACTGGTGCAAATACTTCATTGTAGTCAATACCTTCAACTGGTCAAAAACCCTGAACAACAAGCCGAGCCTTGTTTCTGATGATTACCCCTTGATCATCTTTCTTGCATTTCAAGACCCATTTGGTGCCAATGACTTTAGCACCCTTAGGTATATCGACTAATGTCCATACACCTAACTTCTTAAACTGAAGAAGTTCTTCTTGCATGGCACTAACCCAAGCCTCATCATTTAGTGCTTCACTAACATACTTCGGCTCAAACTGAGACACAAAGCAGCGGTATGCACCGTCGTGAAGGTATCCTTTTTCCATCACGGAGGCATAATCAGCTGAGTATAGCTGATTTCTAGTCTGAACCCCTGATCTAACATCTCCTATAATGTTATCCAATGGATGATAGATGTTTAGACGTCATCCAGGAGTTGTTGGAACAAGCACCTCAGAGTCAAGATTATAAGCATTTGGTTCTAGGTTGGAGGCAGTAAGAGTCTGAGGTTCCGATGATTCTGAAGTATCACTTGCTGATGCTGGTGAACTTGTGTAAGTCGAAACCTGTACATCCTGGTTGATCTGATCATTTTCTTCATTGTCTTCATTAGAGGAAGAGTCACTCACATCAACTGCTCCCCCTGAGTTGGTAGTATCATGACTTGTTGAATCTTGAGATGGTGTGTTCAATACATTGTACAACATCTTGTTTGCCAACTCATCTTCTGAAGCGGGAACAGGTATGTGGAAGGTCTTGAAGAATCCATCATAGTCGAAGAAGTAGGCAGGCCCTTTTCCAGCAGGTGGTGTGATATATCTCTGAACATCAACCTTCTCACTGAATTTTCCCTCCCGAGTCTTCTTCAGTAGGGTGCACGGAGCGCCAAACGGCTCGAGATATTCCAAGTTAGGTTTACGTCGCTGTAATAACTCGTAGCATGTTTTTCCATGGCGTTTTACTACCAGAACTCGATTAAGAGTATAACATGCATTTGCCACTGCTTCATTCCAAAATTGGATAGGCAGTTTCGAGTCTGCCATCATTGTCCGTGTCGTCTCTATCAAGCAGCGGTTCTTTCATTCAGCAACGCCGTTCATCTAAGGGGTATAAGCTAAGGTAAATTGATGCACAATTCCCTTTTCCTTGCAATAGGCCTCCATCCTCTGATTCTTAAACTCGGTTCAGTTATCTGAGCGCACCTGTCGTACCTTCAGCTTGTATAAGGATTCCAGTGTAGTAACCAATTCCTTGAAGGCTTCAAATGTTTCAGATTTGGATTTAAGAAACATTACCCAAGAGAACCTTGAGTAGTCATCAGTAACTACATAGCAATACAGGTCACCAGTGATGCTTCTTGTACTGACTAGACCAAACAGATCCATGTGAAGAAGCTCAAGAGGAAGTTCTATAGAATGAACTTTCTTTTCCTTATGAGACTTCTTCGTCTGTTTAACCTTTTTGCATGCAACACAAAAATCCGGGAGTTGGAAGTTTTTAACATTTACTCCCCTCACAAGATCATTCTGGATCAAGTGATTCGTTTTCCTCGGATTTATGTGTCCCATTCTCCTATGCCAGGATATGGAGTCTTTCTCAGTAGCTTTGGACAGGAAGCATTGGACTTCACTATCCGTTGTGGATGCCTTTGAGAGATCCAAGACATAAAGATCATTATATCTTGAAGCTGACAATAGGATCTGGTCCTCCGGGATCATGTATTCCTTCTTTAGAACGTAACACTTTTGGTTGTCAAAAACGACCTTGAATCCTTTATCATAGATTTGAGAGACAGACAGCAAGTTATTTTGTAATTGTTGGACATAGTTTACCTTATCAAACATAACCTTCTCATTTCCCACTTTTCCTTGGGCTGTGATATACCCACCTTTGTTTCTAGCAAATGAAACATGCCCTCCTTTAATTTATGTGACATTTGATAAGAGAGCTCTGTTCCCTGTCATGTGCCTGGATGCTCCGCAATTTACAATCCACGTGTTAGTCTCAGACTTATAGTGAACACCCTGCACATTCAATGAAAACATTAGTTAATGTTAGGAACCCAAGCCTTAACAGGCTTGTGTTTCCTGTGGCATCACATATCACAAACTCAACCCACTGACCATTTGAGGTTATGCATTGATCAAAATTCTGTTTGTTCTCATTTTCAGGCACTGAGGAGGTTTTTCTTTCCATAATCCAGATTTGTGTAAGGCCTGTTTGTGATAAACAGACGACTGGCTGATGGGTTGAACTTTGGGTTCACTATCCCTTTTAGGAGGCGTCATTGAGTTCCTCTTAAAAGATCTAGATGTAGATGCAGAAAGTTGAACTTTCTTCCTCGGTGTCTGGTAATAAGGATAGTGAGACGCTATGTGACAAAACTCTCCACAATTATAGCAGGATCTGCTTTCAACTTTATGGTTTATTTGTTTTGTGGAGATGTAGATGTCACTTGGTCAACCTTATTGTGTTTGGACTAAGACACTACTTTGTTAGATGTATGAGTTGGTTTTACAAAATGAATTGCTTTACCTGGTTTTACATCTTTAATCTCTTGTTTCCCTGGATTGTGACATGATGCACATGATTGATTAGATTTTATAGTCTTTTTAGGTTCTTGTTTGACTTTGTTTGACCCTGACTTTAAACTAACTTTTCCAAATTCTTTTTCCAGGTTCACACATGGCATCTTTCCTCTTGCCTTTGAAGTGTCCTCTTTTTTTAGAATCGGATTCACTTGATTTACTTATGGAATCTGGATCATTTACAAGAGGCGTAGACACCACATGATCCTTGATGGGGTTATTGTAAATTGGTTTACTTTTGGTCTTCATCAAGGTCTCAAGTGGTGGTGGAACCACTTTGTATCCTAGTCCCTACCCATTATTTCTCTCTCTCACTAAGTGTTGGACAATGTGTGATGAGCTTGTCCAACTATGTAGTTTTTGTTTTAATGAATTGACTTCTACTTCTAAAACTACTTTTTGGTTCTTAGTGTCCTCAAGAGAGTTCAGATAGTACCTAATGTCATTTGCTTGGTTAAAGGCAACTACCTCAGTTTCCCTAAACTGTTTATTTAATAGGTCTATCTTTTCCTTGTAACAGTGCTTGTTTTGTTTTAACACTCTATTCGCTTATGTGCACCGTTCCAGATCCTTTACTAAGCTATCATTATGATCTAATAGCCTCGCAAATTTTGAATCTATAACTTCTCTGAATTTATTACATTCTAAGCAAGCATGATTATTAAATATTTGGTCAGTAGTACTTACCTGGGATGTTGAAGAAGAATCAGCCATGAGTGCTGACTCGGTTGTCTCTGGTTTGATTCAGATGATGATGTAGATTTTTCTTCTTTAGGCAGGTAGTTGACCACATTTGTGGTATCTTCAGAATTTGACATCGCGAGCTCTACTGCTATATCTCCTTCACTTGCAGAATCATCATCAATATCCTCCACACTAGCTATATTGGACTCTCCTAGTGAGACGAACCGAAAGCTCCAGTCTTGTCCTTCATCCTCATTAGCAGTTAAGGCTTTTGGATCCTTACTTGATGAGTCAGAATTACTAGATGTGGCCTTGTCTTGATGATTAAATGACGAGAAAGGATTTCCATTACCTGTCTTCTTTGGTTTTATACACTCCCTCTTGAAGTGTCCCTTCTCACCGCAGTTGAAACATGTAATCTTTGACTTCTCAAACCCAAAGGTTGTGTCTGTTGTTGCAACCAGGTTCTGTCCGGTCTTTTTGACAAACTTTTTAGCTCGTTGGACAGCACTTTCCTGAGCCCACATTATATCCATACGTTCCAACTCCATTTCATCCACCTACTCATAATCTTCATCTGCCAGGTGGCAGTTACCTATCTTTCCATCAATTAATCCATCGTAGGATTGAACCACCACAGCTAAAAGGTCCATGTGTTCTCTGGCCACCTCCACAGTTACATTCCTGAGGTTGTTGGTTCTAAGCTTTGATGCATTAGCTTCAGGTATCATATATTGGGTGCTAGAAGACCCTGACATTTCGGATCCTGAAGTTGAGGGTTATGCTGGAACTGCTGCGCTTGAGATAAAGGCGGTTTGCAGTGGTGCTCCAGATGTCTTGACTGAAGGAGTAGCATTGTAGAGTGCACGATTCTGATCGTAGTTTGCCTTTTGGGCTCGATACTTCATCCTAAGCTCCTCTTCTCTTAGTTTTAGAATGAAGTCATTTATATCTAACTTCGAGAGCATTCCATTCTGTCTGAGATTTGAAACAAACGAAACCCATTTTTCTGGTAATCCATCAGCGAAGTTGGATACCTTATCTTCTATCGAAGTAACCACTCCATTAGTGTGCATCTCACTCATCAAGTGGTAGAATCTATCGATCACATCATCAAGGCCTTTTTTCCTATTGAAGAGAAGTTGTCAAACTCCTTCTTCAAGGCTTTTTCCTTGATAGCCTTCAGAGAGGCATTTCTATCATACCTCTTCTCCAATGCATCCTAAAGTTTCTTGGCTTGAGTATACTCCGAATACTGATGGAAAATATCATTCGGAATAGACTAAGTAAGCAAGGCGTAGACTTTCTTCTCAACATTGTGTTTTACCTTCTGTGCATCCGACATGCCACTTAGAGTATGTTTTACTCTGTCAGCTCCTACTGGCATGTTGTACCCCGACTCTATTGCCTCCCACAAATTTGTATCCACTCCATTTAAGTAGATCTCGGAGCGTTGCTTCCATTGTGGGTAGTCGTATGACGTGATAAGCTTTGGGGGTTTATTGTGAATCCCCACTTCATTCTCCAACAACAGTAGATTCTGAATACGTGTATTTCTACTTGCTGTGTATGCTGAAAACTGATCCTCCATTTCAGTTAACTTTACTGTTTAACAACCTGTTGATGAATGCGAATGAAGGTATGCGATTGGGCTTATTCGGGCGATTGAACAAGTGCGGATGGTTTAATCGTGCGACTAAACAAATGCAGATGAGTCAGTCGTCCGAATAAAGTAATGCGGTTGAGCAGTCCGAATGAAGATCTCAGTCGTACGAATGAAGGTACGGATGAGTCCAATCGTGCGGTTGAAGAATGCAAAAGAACTCGGTCGTGCGATTGAGCCAATCGTGCGACTAAACTTCCTGAAGTTGATAATTCGTAGGTTAAACTTGTTTTGGCCGTAAAAACTCGAATTTTACCAAACGCTAATAGCCGTATGCCGGAAAAACTACACTTTTCGATCAGGAAACGTCTAAGACTCCGTTAGACACAAAAAGATTGCGTTTTTATGCAAAATCACAATTTTGTATCAAAACTATTGAATCAACACGTAATCAAGAGCCAAAGCTCTCATACCACTTGTTAGGATCTGGTATTAGACCAAACACCAACTGATTAATGTGTTAAACCAAACCAAATAGTGCGAAATCCTATTTGATTGGCGATCCAAATGGTAAGAACTCACGTAGACACAATAATGTATTGAATCTAAGGTCAAGAATAGATTAGAAATCGATCTAAAGCGTTTATGAACTTGGAGTACAAAACTTAGAGGCTTCTAGACGGCTAGGGTACGTCTGGAGTCGAAGTGGATTGAATGCTTACGTTTTTCCACGAATTAGGTGGTATTTATAGGTTAGGGTTGCTCATT
This sequence comes from Flaveria trinervia, assembly GCA_025506515.1. NCBI lineage: Eukaryota > Viridiplantae > Streptophyta > Magnoliopsida > Asterales > Asteraceae > Flaveria > Flaveria trinervia. The sequence goes on from CM046448.1 coordinate 81,314,375, forward strand.
CGGGCGACTGAACCATTAGCATGGTTCATTCATGTGATTGAGCCATGCGGTTGACCCATTCGCATAACTAAGTGTTCAGTCATGCGACTGAGTCAGACGCATGAAGTTGTTCAGACGTATGAACTATTTAGGTGCAAGGACACTCAGTCGCATGGCCATTCGAACGCATGACCACTGTTGGGGTGCATGGTCCAGTCTGACGCATGAGAACTTCACTTCACCAACTTTGAATGTATTCAATATTATAACATTATGCATAACAGTTCAAACAATCACAAACCTATATAATCCAGTCAATATGAGTTAAACAACTCAGTAATGAAATATTAAATATTATAGACACAACCAAACATTTTGTATTTCATTAAGTACCCAATAATTACATAAGTGTAAGACATATTACATTCAGATCAGGATCTAGGTACATATATGTATCAACACATGGTAAGGTTGGTGGAATAGTTAGACAAAGCCAAGAATTGGCAAACCTTTGAGAAGTGTGGATCTTTCTTAGAGTTTAACAGGGCAACCTGATTGTGTTGCCTATGTAACTGCATGGAGAAATCAAGGTCCTTTCTTCTGTTAAGGTTGGACATTTAGGAAGCTTAATGGTGAAGAAAAGAAAGAACGAAGGTGGTTGTAGAGAGAATTTTGGGAATTTATGTTTGGAGGAAAGATGAAGATGATAGAAAGAAGGGTAAACCATTAGGTTTATATGTGAAAAGGATTTAAGAGAAATTTAATGAAAGAGGATAAACTTTAAAATCCGGATGTCGGTCCTACCTCTGAAAAAGAAGTTTGCTTTTTGCTTAAAATTTAATTTTCTTGGAAGTCGAAAAAACTTCCAAACGTAAATTGTTTTCGGAAGATTTAATGAAAAATCTTCCGAAGCCAAAATGACTTCGGAAGAATTTTCTAAGAGTTTTGAAAATTTTGCTTCGGAAGAGAATTAAGAATTAAAAGTTCTATTCAGTTAAGAACAAAGCTTCCGAGAGTTAATTTGCACCGGAAGAAATTTTCCTTGAAAACATGTAAGTGGCTTAAGAGAAAATTTTAAGCTTCGGAAGAGATTTCAGACATTTCTTCTGAAAGCAATTTACTTAGCTAGTTATTTGTTTTAAAGGCATAAGTTTCTTCCAAAGATAAAAATTCATATCTTCCGAAGGATTTAAAAAATCAAGATTTTCAAAATCTAAGGAAAGTCCTTCTAAAAAGATTTTCATCCAGAGCAAATAAGAACTTTATAAAGATGATGAAATAGACAACTTAGCACACACAGATTTCACTAATAATATGATTAAGTTTTAAGAAAAAGCTACTCAAAGTTAATCATCCCAATAGCTGATATAAGATAGTTGAATTTTTGTTTATCAATAGCTTTGGGGAATAGATCAACATATTGTTCATTTGTGTTAACCTTGACTAGTTTCATTGATCACTTTTCAAAGTTATCTCTAACTAAATGATACCTGATATTGATGTGCTTTGTCCTTGAGTGCTGCAAAGGAGTCTCCTTGAAGTTTAATCTATAAATTAAATATTATTGTTGTCATCTACCGAGGTTATCCGCATACAAGTTTAAATAATAAGAAATTGAAGAAAAATATGAAAATTAGTAACATAATCGAACCAAACTGTACCATTTGGAGATAAATGAAACTAACCTCATGAATGCAATGAAATACTTTGTGAAATCAACAATTATGAAGAAAAGCAAGCATTCGAGCATCAAGGTATGTTACAAAATTACAAGATAGTGTGTAAATATTCAATATCGGTTCCGGTACCTTCCCGATTTCCTTGTCATCGAAACCGAAAAAACCCAAATCTCAATTATATGTGTTAGGTACGGTAATCAGTATTACTTTACAATGAAGATCGTGTTCTGGTTGGGGTGCGGTATACCCAATTTTGGTCGGTATACTGAATTTGCTCAGCCATAGTTGATCTGGTTATGTTTATTGAACTTGCACAATTTTTGCGTTTAGATTAATGAGATTTATAATGTTTGACGAAAGTATTTACTAAATTGATTTGTTTTTAACTGTTGATTGCTTGAATTTCAACAAAAGATTTATGTTTGATTAATTGACCATGATTCATGGTATCATATTTATATGGACTTTTTGATGCTCTCAAAACTCTTTAATTCTTGAAAAAGTCTGTGTGGTAGGATAGTGAAGTAGCAGTTGTAATAAAAAGATGCATGATCTCTAGACTTTTTGATGTTGTGAAAAATTTTTGATGCTGAGAAAACTATCAGAAACGTGTCGTTTTTATGTTTTGGTTTCCAAGTTATATCTTTTTGTTAATGATCAATTGGTAGAGAAAACATGATGCTTTGCACCATACTTCAATTTTGTTTTTATAGCCTAAATGGTGTTTTTTAAATGTTAATTCATACTCGTAGGAATTTATATTTATATATGTTTCAGATTACATCTAACTTGAGAAATTAGTTTTCTTTGGATAACATAAGTGGTGTTGTTTTAAATGTTAATTCAGATCACACAAAATGAGATGAAAATCATCTTAAAAGTTTATACATTACTATCAGATTTTAAGAATTATGATAGTGTATTGTTCTTTCGTTTTAAAAGTCACACTTTTAAAGGTTTCATTATTTGCTTTCACAACGTCTTATCGTCAAATTTGAGTTTTTCGACCACCCAATTGAAGAATCAAATGATGTATTTTATTTGAGTGCTATGGCAGTGACCATCTTTTACTACTCATACATGTTCTTCTTCTTCACAGTGTCTTGCTCACCACAATGTGCTTCAATTCCACGCCAAAGGTGATATCATAAAAGTTAAGTTCCATACGCATGTGTTAAATCATTCTCTTTTTGAGTTAATGTGTCTACTCAGCGAGAGTATGCTTTCTATATTTGTTTTGACCCACTTATTGCTAGATTTGAGTTTTTAGGAATTCAAAGAAGTTGATTGTTTCTGATCTAGAAGAGAAAACCTATTTGAAAGAGGAGTATGTGTGATTTTATGTGTTTTTAAGTACCCAGACTATAATAGTTTAATGTCAGAGTCCAAATATTTTTCTTATCCATATGAATTATTTTAAACACATGGTAGTTCTGTACTTTCAAGAGATGGATATTTGATCCAACTAAGCTTATTGAAGGATGATCTGGTTGACTTCATTCAAATCTATGTAGATTGATGCAGTCTTACTTGTTTAGTTTCATTTATTAATACGGTTTATTATCTAAACATATGCCGAAACAATTAACATGAACTGTTCCACATAAATCCTCAAACAAAACATAGTAACATTTATCCATTGTTATTGTTAGGTATAGGTCACAAAGATGCTAAATTATCATAATGTGTGGTTAGAACAGTGCTAATGAGTGATTTTGTGCAAGTTTACATGTTTGGGAAAGTTTCATTTATGGAATAAAGTGATGAAGTCCAAATTTCCACGGCAGCATGCGGGGTCATTTTGCTAGTTTACTCATATAAATCTATACACTTCTTATGCAAGTTTGACTTTTTATTTTGACTACCCAACTTGGATCATATTTCCTTAATATTTTTTAGACATTATTATAGGAACAAACTACAAACCTATAAAGGATGGAAACCTTACAGAGGATGGTAACGTTACAACAGATTTTTTTGGATATAATGAACAACGAGACCTATGGATATCTCAGTCTTTATGGTAGACACATTATAAATACATTAGAAGCTCTATGTAGGAAGATTGGAACAACCAATGGTTGGAGATTGAGACGATGAGTATAATGTGTTGATTATATTTTAACTAACACTTTGTGACTATATTGTTATCTAAGTATGGACGAGTATGTTAAAACACACTATTTGACTATCAATGACATGTATGTTATTCTTGTTTGATGTGTTTGTGATTGAATGTATATTTTTTATGTTATAAAGTTGTATTTGAGTGTAAAAAATGTCATTTTTTTATAATTAAAATCATAAAAATGTTGCATTTGCTATAACAAAAAGTTGCATTTGCTATAACAAAAAGTTGCATTTGCTATAACAAAAAGTTGCATTTATGTAGTTGCTCTATAATAAAGGTTGCATTTAAACATAAAAAAGTTACATTTGAATATAGAAAATATTGCATGTGGAAAATTAAAATATAACAAAAAGTTGCATTTGAGAACTAAAAAAGCTACATTAGGTTAGCAAAACGGTTGCATTCATAAAGGTTGCATACATAAAGGTTGCATTTGAATAGTAAATGCACAACTTTTTAAAAAGGTTGCATTACGCCTTCAAAAGGTTGCATTAAGACTAATGCAAATGCGCCTAATGCAGATCCTGATAAAATGTTGCATTAAGGCTAATGTAACATTTTTAAGGTCTAGTACAACATTTTACTGGGATTGCATTAGCTTCATTTTCTTGTAGTGTATTTTGTTAATTATATCAAACAATCCAAAATTTATCTTTTTATGACAATTTATTAAATCAATGTAATTCTTTTCATTAAAATTAAAACAAAAGTATTTTCATTATAAATTTATATATCAAAACCCCAAATTCCTTTGAAACCCTAGATCATGTTTAAACGGTAATCTTATTATTAAAAACATAAACTTGTAATATATATGTTTAGGTATCTTGTGAAGGATTACATTGGAATGTTTCTTAATATTCTTATTAATAATAATTTATATACTTATTGATCATGTGAGTTTCCTTGCCCCCTTTTTTATTATTTCACATCATTTCGGGGTGAAACATATTAAACTTATTAACTTACACTTGTAAACGTTTTATACTTGTAATGCACTTACAATTCATACTTTTATTTTGTCATGATTATTTGTATTATTGTAAGTTTTATAAAAAATTTATTATATGTTGACAATCATTAACTATTGCTAGCTTGGCGACGTAATAGATCTATGGGCATGACAGGCTTATTTGGTGCTAAAGCCAATGTATTACCTGCTCCTGATGACGCATGACTAGTTCATCATGGGAACCAAATACACTTAGCTAATCATTATAAACTTGTAATCTTAATCTTGTTAATGTTTGATTGTAGCTATATGTGTTCTATAATCTTGCATAACTCATAACCTTTGACATGAATTGCTACTTGTAACCTTAATATATTCATGTATATTGAACCCTTGGAAACTCACTAACTTTCTTAGTTGACCTTTATTTTTAACATGTTTCAGGATGCTCAAGTTTAAAGTTGTCTTTTGAAGTTGCTCAAATCTAGGATTTGGACCTAGACTAATAAATAAATTGTCTTGGATTATTTTAACTTATGTTTGTTTTATTTCATGTTGAGACTTATGATTGTAATTTGCTTTTGAAAACTTATGGTAATGAAAATTATATTTAAAGATAGCATTATGTGGCTGTGAACAATCTTTACCCTCACATCTTGACGATTTCACCGTTAAGGTTGGGGTGTGACAATCCCAACTTTCCTGACAAAGTTTACAAGCTTGATAAGTCCCTCTATGGTCTTCATCAAGCACCTCGGATTTGGTATAGACTTTAACATAGTATCTCTTAAGCAATGGTTTTTCTTGTGGCACCATCAATATGATATTATTCAAGAAGGGAGTGGATGGTGAGATCTTGGTTGTACAAGTTTATGTCGATGATATTATCTTCGGCTCCTCCAATCCAAGTAGTGTCGGGATTTCGAGGAGGTAATGCCTAGTCACTTCGAAATGAGCATGATGGGGGAGATGAGCTTTTTCCTTGGACTGCAGGTTGAGCAAAAGCCATAGGGAATTCTCATTCATAAGGAGAACTATATTAAAGAAATTTTGAAGATGACGCTTCTTCTGAAATGACTCCATTTACTACTCAAACATGCCTCACTCCTGACAAGAAAAGGAAACCTGTTGATCCTCATCTTTACAGATCCATGATCAGTTCCCTTATGTATCTTACAACAAGACGTCCTTACATCACCTTTGCTGTAGGATATTGTGCTCGATACCAATTTGCCCCGAAAGAGTCTCGTGAAAAGGCTGTAAAACGTATCTTTCGTTATCTTAAAGGCGCTTCTCTTTTAGGTCTTTGGTATCCTTATGGTGGGAATTTTGACTTACATGCCTATTCTGATAGTGATTCTAATGGCTACAGGTTAAAGAAAAAGTTAGTTACTATAGGATGTCAATACTTGGGAAATTGTCTAGTCTCATGGCAAAGCAAGAAAAGGACCACTGTTTCTCTCTCTACGAGAGAAGCAGAATATATTGCTGCCTCTAGTTGTTGTTCACAAGTGCTCTGGATACAACAACAAGAATCCTATTCATCATTCCCGAACCAAACACATCGAGACATGGATTCATGCGATCCGTGATGCTCCAGAAAAGTGTTTTATTGATATTATTCTCATTGACACCAAAAATCAAAAGATCTTTTCACTAAAATATTTGATAAACCTCATTTTTATGAATTGATCTCTATGTTAGGTTTAATATCATTATAAAACCCATTTTCTTTCAAACCATGTTATGTACATATTGTTTATACTTCTCTCTTTATTTTCTTTATTTTCTTTTTCTTCTATCCGCTTCATTGGTCTTCATCAATTTTTACATAAAAATAATAATAAATTAATATATATATATATATATATATATATATATATATAAAATATAAAATATAAAATATTAAAATATTAAAAATATATATATGTTAGACGATAATGACATATAGTCAAGTAAGAAATTTCTACATCTTGCTTATTTGTAGAAATTTCGGGAGAGATTATATATTAAATGTTCTTCTTGTTTTCCTTTGCAGAATAATATAAGAAGTCTGGACGATGTAAAGGAGGTTAACGATATGCAGAATAAAAGGAGAAGCCTGGAATTACCTGTTGTAAGGCCCCGTTCTCGGGACGCTTATAGTTGGAACCTCGTCGCACATAAAACATATAATTACATTTGCCTTATTAAATGTTGCAGCGTAAACATAAAAAAATAACTTTTCATATCATTACAAATGTTTTTGCAAGTTAATACAAGCATTCATTTCAATACATAATTCATTCGCATTACAATGCAAAAACATTAACAAAAGAATGTCATCCAAAAGAGCTGAGTAGCCGCCTCGTGCCATCCTCAGCAACGTTTACCTGCCAACTAAAAATGTATAAAGGTCAGCGTCGCTGAGTGAGTTCTGGTTTTATAATAAAACATAAATTTCAATCGTTAAAACTGTTCTTTAATTTCTTTCAAATCATACTGCGCTTTACATTCATTCGTGATCATACATCATACGTACACTTTGATAATATAATTATTATCTTCCATTACATTTGTTAACCTCGTTCGTTTTATATGTTCGTCCTTTCGAGTCTGTTGCGACAACAGGGTCGCTCACCTCATTAACAATCACAACTATTTGCATGCTATCCGAGTTTGTTGCAACCATAGGGTTGCTCACCCCAATTGCCAATTTCAACGATAGCACGCTACCTGAGTCTATTGCAACCATAGGGTTGCTCACCTCATGGCAACTTCACGATAGCTCGCTATCCGACTCTGTTGCAACCATAAGGTTACTCACCCCAATTACCAATTTCAACTATAGCACGCTACCCGATTCTGTTGCAACCATAGGGTTGCTCACCTCATGGCAACTTCACGATAGCACGATGTTCAAGTCTGTTGCAACAACTGGGTTTCTCACCTCATATATGTGCTTGCAAGCCTTTGCTTCGTTCATTGGTCATTCAATAATGCATGCATTCTTACTTCATGTTCCTCTTTTATTATCTTTCACTTTACGTTACATAATACTTCACTCGTTCATTCATTAACATGACACGTAAAGCCATAAGAAGATAATATATATCATAATAAGGAACATATCATACAATCATACATAACCATCAATCCTACATCACATCATACCTCACTCATCACAACATTTATGACTTCAAAAAGTCAACTTACATAGCCCCCGAGAACCTCCCAAGTCAAAGCCTACATTGCACCTTTCCCCAAAAATCAGAAAATAATCTAAGTCCTTAGATGCATGGGCAATGGCGCATGGGGAACACTTAGGCGCATGGGCAACTTTCAGGCGCATGGGCACTATGCAGGCGTATGAGTGCCTAGGCGCATGGGAATCCTGGACGTCTGGGCACTTAGTCAATTCCGGCCTAATTCTAGGCGCATGGGTACTATTCAGGCGTATGAACTTAGGCGTATGGATCATTCGGTCGTATGGACACTTAGGCGCATGGGCCACTTGGGCGCATGGGCACTATTAGGGCGCATGGCCCTACACTTAGTCATCCGACTTATATTTCTAGGCGTATGGACCACTGTTCAGGCGCATGAATTACACTTAGATAATTCTAAGCATTTCCAGACGCATGAGCCTTAGGCACATGAACCTTCTGTACAACATGTTTCTTGGATGCTTTCGAACCCAATCATCAAACCCATCTGTTCTAAGCTTACCAAGGCTATTCTAAACATGAACAACCTATAAGCATCTAAGAATCATCATCCAACATGCATAATACATACGGGTATACATACATAAACATTATAAAACTGTTTTAACACATCTTCAGCCCCAAAGAGTTTAGAACAAGTAGAAATCAGGGTCTAGAAACTCACCTGGTGCAACTTGGGTGTATCTTCCTTCTAACCCTTTTGCAAATGAGTTCAAACACCTAAAAACCCCACCAAACACACACACCCGAACACACACAAACATATAAGCATAAACCCGAGACCTAAACCCACACAAACGCTTAAAAACCACGAATTCATACCTTAAATTCGACCTTGTTCTTCTTCTTCAATCGAGAGTTTCTGCTCTCTCTCTCTCTGTCTCTCTAACCGAATGAAAAGTGATGTGAAGGGAGGGTGGGTGGCCATGCTCACCTTTATACCAACTTTTGAAAGATTTTGTCCTTTTTGACTCTTTTAACCCCTCATTTTGGATTTAGTTGCATTTCCTTCTTTTAATCCTCATTTCCTACCCTTCTTTAATAAAATAACCGGGTGTTACACCTGTCGGATTTGTGGGAGGTGAAAGGGGGAAATTTAGTTTGGTTTTATTAATTTACAGTAATTGTCCCTGTTGTTTCAATTGTTAATATTTTATGCCCAAACCTTAATATCAAAGTTTCTAAATTGGCAATAAAAGCCCTAAACTTAATTACTTTAGGTTTAAATATTTTTAAGTTTAATAATTTTTATAAATTGCTATAATAATTATTATTATTACTAATATTATTTATCATTAGTGTTATTATTATTATATTTATTATTTTTGTTACTAATATTTTCATAATTATTATTATTGTTCAATCTAATAGTTTGATTATAAGTTTCACAATTGACAACAATGGTCCTTACCATAATTACGATGTTAACTTTTAATTAACGGAAAGTACAAAATGTAACAATAATATCATTTGTAGTTAATGTGATATTTATTAGGAAAGAGGTGAGAAAATAAAATTTAGGAGCTTTAAATTGTGACAAGTGACTTACAAAAACATTTTTTGTTAGTATTGATACATACTTAATAATATCATTTGTAGTGAATGTGATATTTATTAGGAAAGATAAATGAGAAAATAAATTAAATTTAGGAGCTTTAAAATTATGGAAAGTGGTTTGTAAAAAAAAATTATTAGTGTTGAAAGATATATGTTGGTAAGACCTATTTGTTATCAAATATTCACAAGCAATGCGTGGCGAGTACAAGTACACCGTTTTACGTAATATTTCAAATCAATAAGAATTTAGATAGGATGACATACTTTATTTATAAAATCATAAAACTAAGTACCAAATATTAGAAGTCCAAATTCTAAAATAAAATACTATATATTAATTTGTAACATTTTTAACTAACAACTTTTATATTTAATTAATATTTAAAATGGAATAAATATTCGAATTTACATAATTATTTTATGAACAAGATATTTTATATTACTACATTACACGATCTCCAATTGATGTAAACAATTTCTTTCTATAAAAACTAATGAGGTTGAGAAACGGTTTCCAATATAGTTGATTGTGGATATGACAAACAGAAACTGAACAAAGGAAAAGAAAAAATCAGTCATCGTTGCAAACAAACCCGATGACCGACAATTTTCCTTTCATTTTGTTTCATTGAAATCCGGTTGCAAGGGTAGGTGTCTATGGTGGAGATGTATTCTAGTTCAATCAAGTTATAAAACAGTGGTGGTTTGGTGGATTTCAAATATCACCGAAAGGAGAGGTGGGACAGTTGTACTGAAGAATTTTATGAGTACCCGTAATATAAAGGTGGAGACAGTTGCTGATGTAACTAGTACTTTAGGTTTTTGTATGTTTTTCATACATGATACATAATAGAGCTTGTAGGAAAACATCTTACGGATGGAAACGCTTAGGGGCACACAGATGGGGATGGTGAGATCGAGAGACATTTGTGTTTATAACGCATTTTACAAAAGGCGGATAAAACTTGAAACCGATTCAAGTAGGTCGTTCACCAAGTTACACGTATGTTATAGAATTCCAATATATATGAGATGGAATGTCAATCATAACTATTCATGATATATATAATATCTTAATAATGGTTATTTGTATTCGTTAAATACATTAACATATAATTAAAGCTATATAAGGTATTTTTTATAAAACTAATTTGATTTATAATTGTATAAAACAAGAATTAACATATCAAATAATATTAAAATATAATAAAACCAAGTATGAATGTTATATGTTCACACAAAATATTCTCATTGTTAACTGGTGTATTTTACAACAAAAAAACTTAATTTAAATCATACACATGGGTTTATGTTGAATTTATCCTATAAAAATCTTGGGATTGTTTCTAAAAAATATATATGTTGGGGTGGGAGATGGGAATAATGACAAAACCATTAGAGTTAAGGTAACCAAATATTTTTCAAAGTGAAGGGTTCGAGCTCCATTTATATAAAAGTATTGTATATTAGTTATCATGTAAAAGGAAAAATAGGTTAGATGAGTTTGTCGGTTTTCATTCTAAAAATATATATGTTATATTGTCTTTTTTGTTTCATAAGGTATTAATTTCTCTATATACATTGGAATTTATGGGTGATCTCGATAATGAATAAATAAATAAATCCTGAAACTTTATAATATCAACTTTTGCTCATCTTCAATGATTCAGCGCCAAAAACCATATAACATGTATATTGTTTATTAAAAATCCATTACAAACCGTCGTTTATGTTATAGTTTAAAAGGTGATAAAACGTAAATATTTTCAACTAAATTTTGCTTATAATTCATGTCCTTTGAAACAAGGTATTTAGTAATCAAGATTGATAATAAGTCAAATCCAACCACATTGTTATGTTTGATACGGAATAAGTACTTGAAAATGACAAGGGTTTTGCTTTCGGTAGTCAGGAATTACATTAATGTTTGTCTAACTTCCAATCAAGGGTCAACTCATGCATAAGTGTAGATCAGTGAGCCTTAAATTTTATTATACACTGAATAATATATTAAAGTGACTCTTAAATCAAACCCCTTTTAAGTCACTAAACAAAAATAAGTATGTCATGAATAACGATGAGATGATCACCCACTCCATTTTAAATTCTTCAAACGAAATGGAAATCTATTTGAAAGAAATGCGTCGAAAGTGGCATTCAATCTCTTCTTTAATGGGTTTATTCTACATGTATAGATAGATGAATGTACATGTGTGTGTATGTTCACTTGTGTTTTCCTGTGCTTATCATATGGAATTATAACATGTTAAATGCGTGGTAGGTAAGAATAACTTAACATTCAATGAGCAAATTCTGCACGGTACATGATAACAATGACACTGATTGACCGATGGGTTCAAATTAGCAAGTGGCTAGTGGACTTTACCGTAAAGTACTGTCCTGGTTCAACGCTTCATTCTAACTAAAAAGAAACATCAAAAGTGCCAAAATCACACGAACTTCTAGATATGGAGAGCCATTTTATTTAAGTTAGGTATAGAAATGACTGAGAGATTGACATCAGGTCGGCTTATATGATCGATTTGCTAGACTCTTGATTAGTTATATTCCACTAGCTACAAAAGTACAAAGTCGTAAATATCATGGTTTAATGAGGTAAGGAGTGGCCTATCCTATTACTTTTCTTGTGAACTTGCACCAAATACTCTTGATGACCTAGAGTGAATTTGGTCCTATGTCATGATGCCTTTGATGTTGAGATCATGTTCCTTCAACTGCTAACTGTATTAGTAACATTGCTTTCAATAGTTTGGTTTTATATATCTATATAGCATCCATATTACACCAGATCATAATTGATCAACTAGCCTTTAAATGTTTTAAAATGCGCTTGTAATGAAATAAAGCACTTTTTATTTTGCCACTCAATTATTGCCTCAATAATGTGATAACTTTGTCTTTTTACGTCATATTTATATGATAGACGGGTCCAAATAGATCTCAAGAGGTTCATCCGCACCGCATAAAATTTTTTATTTCTTTACCATAAATACGATCTATTCCCGACCAAACCTAATAAATTTTGACACAAACACCCATGAAAATTTACAAACAACATCAAAGAACTTTACAACTACAAAGCAAGAAAATTTTTATAACAAACTTCAAAAACTTTTACAAATACAAGCCTACTATAATCTAACTTCACATTCTAAATAAAACTTATAAACATCTTACTAATACTTTAAAACCATAGTGAAAGCATTCAATGCATTGATTACAACTACCTAATGCACATAACTTTGATGGTAAAATGGGTATTTTCCCAAATCAAATACCTCTTTATTTCTATGTATTAATCAAAGTTTCATATTTACTTAACTCTCCTAAAGTTTTTTGACATTTTTAATCCTCTAAATTTTCTTATAAAACTTGAAGAAAACACCACTTTTACCCTGTTGAGTTTTTAAAGCTTCACCTTTACTCATTATACTTTTACTTATAAAAAGCAAATTTCTTAGATTTTAATTTGTTATGAAAGTGTCTGTGTAAATTCGAGTTCGTATACATTATGACGTAAATTTCCTCGGAAATGCATTGGGTAATATAAAAAGTTATGTGCTAATTTTTATGTATATTTTGACTTGTTATACAGTTTGACGTAGATTTTGTTTAAAAAGGAATGAGGTGTATTTAATACGATTTCCTTCACTGATATTAATCTTAGTAACTCTAAGTTTTGACGTAGAATATGTTCTAAAACAAGTCTGGATAATTGTAATCTATACAATATTACATCATGTATGACATGGCCGCAACGCTCGGGCATAATTACTAGTTAAATTTATAAATAACAAATCTCATTAGTTTGTTTATTCTTTAAATGTAAATACAAAATGTCTAATAGCTATTTTAAAAAATAGTCATTAGTCTATTATCTCATCCATTAAACAATTAACCTAGTAAATTATACATTATGAAAGTTCATATATAATGACATAAAATTAAAAATAACTAAAAAGATCATTAGTTCCAACACATATTCAATTATATACCAGTTCGATCGTCATCGTCCAAAGCCCATAGCTACCCAGGTTATAAACTTGCCAATGAATCATCATACCACTAGTTGCCCTGGTATACACTGATACCTTCCTTCTCAAACCCGATTGTAAACAATTGCAAATCATTAATATAGTTATTTTCTATTTAAAGATTGATGAATTTATACTATGTGGATAAAATTTAAGTGGTTTTATTTGTTATTACCTGACCTGAAATCAACCCAACAAAAAAATCAATATTTAACATATACACCCTAACCCAAAAATATTCAACTCTGTTTAATAAAATTTCTAAGTCTGCCACTATGCCATATAAAATTTGCAGGACCGGTGAAGGGCGGTCAAATACAACATAACAACACAAAGAGGAGCGTAACTAAACTTAAACAAAACAGTGAACTGGATTAACCACAAAAGAAGACACTAATAACACAAGTAACTAAGAGACAGAACACAAGAGCAAGATACACAGTGAGATGGTTTTCAAGATTGCAGTATATTGCTTTCTCAATGTTCTATTACAAGTGTTACAAAACATAATAGAAAGATACAAGACCATGAGATACTTATACTATATCCTATAGTCGGTCATACAATGAAAGCCACCTGGATACAATTGACTAGACTCAAAACAAAATCAATTGTAGAGTCAAAAAAGCAGATTGCCTTTTTGATTTTATGACTATGACATGCCATAGCTCACATCCTTATCTATTACAAAAGAATAAATACATAAAGTAGAAAGTTACAAATTCAAGACCTTAATGTACAGTTACCAAAAGCATGGACCTTTTCACCAACTCATGTAAGTGGTGACTTTACAGAGATGCAGCAAAAAGGTGTCCAGCTTTATGGAAAAGTACATCAGATAAAGCATGTTACTAAAAGTCTTCGGAAGAAATCTATTTCCAAGAGATGAGGCATTGGAAGACTTTGTCTCTGAAGCTTCAGAAGACTTCATCTTTGGCTTCGGAAGATATTGGTCTTGGCTTCGGAAGATTTCACACTTACAATATATCGGTTGCATGTGTGAAACTTTTGAAGCATTATTCTTTAGTACTTGTGCAGCATGAGTGCAGAAATATTTTGGTTGCTTCAGACTCTATGCATATTCTTTACAAAACCCCTCTAGGCTGATGCTACCAAAACTTTTGAAGACTTCAGATATCAACAGTCCTCATCAGGATGATAACTAGCTCTTTCTTTATAAGATGATCAGGATCCTTCATACTATCAAAGTATCTTCTCATGTCAAAGAGATCATGCAGAGGAAACTAAAACATGTCTTACCAAGTGTAGACATTCTTATTTCCATGATCTTTGATGACATGCCACCTTTCTGGATTTGTAGTGTATGTCCAGGACAAATTGGGTCTTTTTGATGCAAGAGGAGCTATTGGAATGAGAGATGATGGAGCATCCTCTGGTTGCACATCCTCAGGATGTGCTGACTCATTCTGAGGTTTAGAAAAGGATGTAGTCTTCTTCTTCTTCTTTGGTTTTGGTTTAGAAGCCATCCTTTCTTTCTCTTTACAACTTTTAATTGAGAAGACCAGCTTGCAGTACCGATTGATCTTCATTGTCTTTCTAAGTTGGGTCTTCAACTCTTGCAGGTTCAGATTGAGAGTGAGTCTGACCCTACTATGGATCAGAAGATGAAGCTTGTTGAGATTCAGCAGGAGGTCCAGGTTGTGATGTCTCTGGTTGTTCAACCTTAACCTCCACTTCAGGTAGGGCTTGACTTGGAGGGGAATGTAAGTTAACCAGCTCTCCACTCTTGATATTCTACTTGATCATCCTGATATGCTTATACATAGTGGATAGAGACATGGGGCCAAGTCTCCTTGCGGAGAATCCATACAGCTTCAAGAAGCTCATCATCCTCTACCTGCCAGCAAATTTTTTCATGCTTTTGTGGATGATGGCTCTTGACTTAGCAGCTTCTTTCCTTAGCTTTCTTTTGTTTGTCTTTCTTTCCTTGACTATCTCAAGTTCAAGTTGTTTAAGATACTCAAACTCAATATTGTCAAAGGATATGGTAAGAAGTGCTTCTACCTGATAGAGGCCTATGGCACTCATGTAGTTGATCATCTTGATCCTTTCTTCTTTATCTACCTAAGGTTCTTGTTGAACCACATCCTCATGTGCAGGACTTCTTGAACTGGGGAGAGGGTAGGCACATGCTTGTATAATATTTTCTTTCTTCTATCTTCTTTGATTTGTATTAAAAGCTCTGCATCTTCTGTTTCCTTCTTCTCCCTTGACCTTTCTATGTCAACCAGTTCATTTAACTCTTCCAAGGGGAGAGAGATGACACTATCTATGTCATAGTTCCTTGTCTGCAAATAGTTATCCTAACTGCCCTTAACTCATTATTCTGAGTATCTGGTCTGGGGGCAGCCCTAATTGCAGTCCCCATGAGTCTAGTAGACCCAGAAGAGGAACCTTCTCACCTCAGCTTCCTTTTTATTTCTCTCTCTCTCTCTCTCTTCTCCTCCTCAATCTCCTCAGATGTCATCTTTCATTTCCTTTTGTCACTCACAGACCTTTGTGACTTAGGGTGGAGAGAGCTTTGGCCTTTATTGCTTGATGCAGCTTCTGAGCTTTGGCCAGAGAGAGGTTGAGAAGCACCTTCACCAGAAGGTGTCTCAAAAAGGGCATTGATCTCTGCAGTAGTTGTTGGTGATAAGACTGGGCTCTTAGGTTCTATCACTAGGCCTTCAGTTAAGGATTCCCGTATGAAGCTAATCTTAGGGTCTACCTCAACATCCAGTTGCCCGATGACATTGCCTGATTGCCATAGTCTTCTTCTTAGGCTGAACCTACAGTGATCCTGTCTTGGATTCTTTGTGCCAACTTGTCAGCTTGTCTTGATTAGCTTGGATTGACAAGTGGCATGTTGACTAAATTCAGACCTTCATAGAAGTTCAAGGTCTGAAAGTTGAAGATCTCCTGCTTCCTTTGAACTCTTATGATTATTAGGGCTTTCCTGTTGCTGTCATATCTCCACCCAATGATGTGATTGGAAGATGGTGGAGATGATATAGCCCTTGGTATCCCATCCTCAAACAGACTCTGTATGAAGGAGTCTGTGTAGTCCACATCAATGTGAATTTGAGGAGGTTACTGAGAATGCATAATTGCAAGTGAGGATGGTGAGTCCTTAGTGTCCATTCTCTCTAAAGAACTCCCAGGTTTTGTAGCTGTAATAACTTACTCCCCCTTTTTGGTAGCATCACCTACTTGCATAGTTAAGCCAGGAGTTAGGTCAATCGTATCCACAGGTTCTTGTGTTCCTGGTTGAGCTCTTGTTAAAGGTCTCCCAGCTACTTTTTCCTTAAGATATGAAATCTGAAGTTGCTGATCATTGACCCTGTTGTGCAAGGTAGTCACTTGAGATTCAAGGTGACTGACCTTGGAGACTAAATAGGTGCATGTTTTAGAAAGTTTGTACACCATTAGTCTTAAATTCCCTTCATCTTCATCACAAGAGTCGTTGGGGGATGAGATAACTAGACCAAAATCCTCTCTCTCATCACCAGCTTCAGGTTCTTGGCTGTTGGATTTCCTCTGCTCATTGGTAGTCTCAGTTGAGATGGCAATGGGCTGAGTTGCCATGGTTGAGGTCTTAATGATGTAATCACTTCAAAAGTGAGAGCCTCTTCAGTATGGACATCCTTGTGACATCCGGTAAATTTCCGTTACCAAACTCCGTTAGTTCCGTTAAGTCTTGTATACACGTGTGGTGAGCACACACTAGTTGTCGTTTAACGTTGGTGACCTAATAATAATGAATAATGTTAATTTGATGTGAATCTAAGTGATTATGTGAATATTGGGTTATGTTTATGTGTTTACACATTTTTAAAAAGGTTAATTAGAAAATTTATCGCGTAACGCGGAAACGTGCCTATTTATTCGTATGTCTTGTGTTTTTATAAAGATAAGATATATAATGAATTTTATAAGTTTATATCTTTATATTATGAAGTTAAAAACACTTTACAAAGAGTTTAAAGCTTACTTTTTATAAAATACAAATTACAAGGGCTAAAAGGGTAAATATGTAAATTAAAATTAAATAAAACAAAACCCTAGCCCCCAAGCCACCCCTTCGGCCGCGATCTCCCATCTAAACCCACCCATTTGCGAAAATCAGCCAAGAACAAGCATCAAAACCTCAATTTGATTCGATTTCAAGGCATATAACTTGTTGGAATCATCAATTGCAAGTTATAACACGTTTAAAGGTTAGATTTTTTTTCATGTTTTTGTGAGTGTTTGTTTATGGCCGAATCTTGGAAGTGAAATTGACCCTCATGGGATCGAATTGGATGTTGTTTGATGATGTTTATATGTTAGTTAGGTTGAGTACATGTTAGTTAACGTCGATCATGGATGAATTACATGTTGTTAGTGGGTTAATCATGGGTTTTGATTCTAGTCAAACCCTAATTCGATTTTGGGCATGATTATTGGGTGAATGATGATTGTTTGATGAATGTGTGGTGATTAATAAGTTGTATGAATGTTAGGAATCATGAATCTTGCAAGAAATTGATGATTTAGGGTTGATGTTCATAGGTTACTAATAATAGTAACTTTATTGGCATGAAATGTTGAACTATGGATGTTATAATGTTATGGATGTGTTCATGGTGATAATTAGATGTTAGATTGTTGTTGTGATCATTGGAAATTCAAGAAAACATGTTATAGTTCATACATTACTAAAGAAAGTAACTTTTGGATATGAATTGATGATTATGATGTTTGGATGTGGTTGATCATGCTTAGATGTTAGTATGAGGTTGAATTGGTATATTATTGATGAATTCATGTATGCTTTGGATGTTGGATAGATTTTGGGATGTTCTTTCCCAAAAGGGAAACTTTATTCGTGTAAACGTTCAAGTATGATGTTATGATCATGTTTGGGATGATAGGAGCCTGCTAGTATGTTCAAGGATAATTCTAGTGTGATAGAACGTGTTAATTAGTTGTATGGCATGCTTGGATAATCATGGGTGATATTTGGACTTTGGTGATCATGTATGGTTTGGATGTTGTGTAGTAGTAGGACATCATCTTGGGACTGGTAATTGATTGTTGTGATGTTGTGAATGCAATGCATATGCTTAAAGAATATGGTTATGATCATTATAAACGCGTGCGGATCTGAGGCCCCTACTTAGTAGGATTGGCAGGGTTTAGGATGTGAAGTCGTGAGTGGCTTCACATGGCATGTGATGAATGGTTGAACTTTGTGTGACATGTTAGTTGTACTATAACTAATGGATATGTTAATGTTCTAGATTCGCATGACTTGTATAGTACTTGATTGTATGATGATCTAAGTGATACACCTGGTTGATATAGCATATGTATGATACTATTTGAATGTTAATCATGTATGTTGTATGTGCTCATTGGCTTTATTTGAATTATAACTCATAATGTCACCAACGGGTCAAACGGGTCAACTAGGTCAAACGTGTCTATTTTTCTGGAAGCTTGAGTCTTTGGTTTTGGTATGATTAGGGTTTCACATGTCTTTTATTTACACGTACTTATGTACTCACATGATCTAGGTAACCTTTGAAGGTTGGCTATCCTCTCGTTTCTCAAATAAACCCTAAGTACTCTTTGCATACATCAGGTGAGTTCATGCCCCACTCTTTATTTAATCTCTTTTGGGGGAGATAGCATACTGGTATTTATACGAACGCTTTTAAATATTTAAGTTGTGTATAATATTACTATAGTGCTGTTTACCATGCGAAAAGTCCTCACACTTTTGAATTGTTAATATTTGATAGCGGGGAAACTTGGGTAGTACTACTGGGTCTGACGAGCCCCACCTGTGTGACTCGAGGTCAACCGGGTGCAATTTGTCCTATTGAAGATTGTCACGACATGGTAAGTCGTGACAGGAGGCAACAACTATCATAGTCAGCTTCAATTGCAAAATCAGTATGTATTAATATTTACTGATAATAGACTAGCTATCTATTACCATACACTGCTTATATATATCACAACTGTTTACATGTTTATTGAACACAAACTCTTGAACTCACCAACCTATGTGTTGACATTTTAGTATGCTTTTCTCAGGTCCTTAGCTTGCTTGCCATAGGAGCACTGCATGGTTCACTGCATTTTAAGACACGATTCTTCAAGACAATTTATCATTTTAACAATTACGGTTTACTCTTTTGGGTTGGCACTTGTTTTGCCTTAGTTATACTTTATTGACTTGGGTTGTTCTCAAAACGCTTCCGCATTGTTTAAAGTTTGTATTTTTGGTTGATTTTGTTTAAATTATGGCATTTAGAGTCGTTCTGAGTAACTATTGACTGTGATCCTGGTTTGTTCACACGCCTCGCGGTAAAACTCCGCAAGTGGATTTTGAGGGTGTGACAGATTGGTATCAGAGCCATTGGTTATAGGGAACTAGGTTGCGTACACACTAGACTATAACCGCACACAGTTAATTAGTTACCTGTGCCTTACTCCCATTTGCTGTATACTCATTGGCATACACGTCACGCTCTCTGCAGCATGGCATCGTCTTCAGGAGCTCCGAGTAAATGACCCGAATCACCTACATGATCTGAATCCCCACCTCCCGCACCTGTACCTCATGATGGATTCAATTGGCCCGACTGGCTTATCTCCGAGAGGAGATTGACTGGGATCAACCATTCGCATTGATGAAGCGTGACCCTCCGCGAGACTGGCGTTCTTATCCTAGGTTTGTTGACTACATCATGTTTAGGGAGCGCGTACCTGTCCTAAAGCCAAGGACTAGGAACAATGCCAATCAGCCCATGCTTTCACTCCCACGAACGGCGCAGTCCAACAAGCAACTGATTGCTGCACTAATGGCTGCACTGGATACTGAACAGCATCGTGTAAGACGACTCACGGGTGATGTCTGTACACTACAGCAAGAGGTGTACAACCTGAGACATCAATTGGACGAACTCAAGGAAGAACACGGGAAGACGCTGAACGGTTGTCACCATATGCAAGATGGTGTTATGGCACCCCAAGGACGCGTGACTGCTCGTGAACAGCGGGACGCCATAGCCGATAATAGGATTGCCATTTTAGAAGCTCAACTAGCAGCACTTCAGATTGCTATAGCTCCTGCTCCTGCCGCAGACTCTGAGGATGAGGAGGATCCCGAGGAGGGACCTGATGAAGAGGAACCGGAGGAGATGGAGGATGATAGTGATGGGTCAGACATTGTCGATTGACTTCTTTATATGACTTAGACTACGTAGTGTTCTCTTTTGAAACCTATGTGGGAAGGGTTGTTTCCCCACACGAACGACAAAACTTTAATTTTGACATTGCTAAATACATTGTGACTTATTGCAATTTATTTACTTTGGTTATTATTTTTGTTATGAATGTTGTGGTTGTGATGATACGTTATTTCTTTCATTTACTGTTTACTACGCTTCAATGAGTTAAATGTGTATGATGTTACTCATTATTGTATTGTGAATATAAAGTGAAAAGAATGGACGCTCGTGGACGTGGACGTGGACGTGGTCGTGGACGCGGACGTGGACGTGGCACCGGAGAACAGGGTGGTGGTGCTATTAACATGACTCCCTCAGAATTGGCTGCTCTAATTAATGAGCATGTTTAGGCGGCAGTGCTTGCTGCCCACGCGGGTCAGCCAGCAGGTAAACAATGACAGAAAAACAAATCTGATATCCTTTATAACTGTAGGGGATGTTTGATTAATGTGTGTTGTGTTAAAACAGGACCACCAGTGTGTACATACAAGTCCTTCATGGACTGTAAACCACACACCTACAGCGGTGCAGAGGGTGCTGTAGGGCT
Organism: Flaveria trinervia; assembly: GCA_025506515.1. Taxonomy (NCBI): domain Eukaryota; kingdom Viridiplantae; phylum Streptophyta; class Magnoliopsida; order Asterales; family Asteraceae; genus Flaveria; species Flaveria trinervia. Next base: position 81,335,767 of record CM046448.1, read on the forward strand.
TGTACGCTGGTTCGAGAAGACTGAGTCCGTTTTCTCCAAATGTAACTGTCCACCGGCGGATCAAGTAAAGTATGCCACCGGGACTTTGGAGGGTGCTGCTCTGTCTTGGTGGAACGCGCAAGTCCAGATGCTTGGACAAGCGATGGCAAATGGACTTCCTGGAATGAGTTCAAGGATATGATGATCGAGGAGTACTGTCCTCGAAACGAGGTGCAAAAACTGGAGATGGAATTCTGGCAACTCAAGATGAAGGGTTCAGAAATTGAGGCTTACACGACCCGTACTCATGAGTTGGCTACATTATGTCCAGGAATGGTTAATGAGACACATAAGAGAATCGAGCACTACGTATGAGGATTGGTGCCTGAAATCCAAAGTATGGTAACAGCTTCTAACCCGACTACGATTCAGCAGGCCATCCAAATTGCCCATAAACTTACTGATCAGGCGGTAGAGCAAGCAAGGCGGTTACCCAAACGGGGCGCTGTGGTGAGCGTGCCCGACAACAAAAGGAAGTGGGATGCTCCCAGCAACAGCAATAATAAATCATCATCATCATCGTCTGGCGGTCAACAACAATCCCAACAGCAGCAACAACCAGTTCAGCAGCAGCAGCGGCGGTTCGATAATAACCGCAATTTCAACCAAACTGCCCCAAATAACCAAGGACCCAGCGGTTACGGCGGCAGACATCCCAAATGCCCACGGTGTAACTACACCATGTGGGACGGTGTGATAGCTTCAAGTGTCAACGTTGTGGAAAGATTGGACACGCTGCGAAGGATTGCCGTGGTGAACTAATGAGGAGGCCACAACAATCTCAAGAAACTCCCAAGGGTTGTTTTGAATGTGGGAAAGAAGGGCATTACAAGCGAATCTGCCCACAACTAAGGAGGAACGGAAATGGCAACAACAACAACAACAACAACAACAACACCAACAACCATGGTAACAACAACAACAATGGTAATAATAACAACAATGGTGGAAATGGCACTGGAAATGGCGGCAATAAAGATGGAGCCAAAGGGAGAGCCTTCGTCATTGGCTCAGGTGAGGCTCTAAATGATCCCACAACTGTTACTGGTAGATTCCCTGTTAATGGTTGTTTTGCTACGGTACTATTTGATACTAGAGCCGATAGGAGTTTTGTGTCCTTAAAATTCTGTAGTCTTTTAAGTGATATACCCTCTGCTTTAGAATCTAAATACACTGTGGAATTAACCGACGGTAAACAAATCCATGTAACGCATATCCTTAAAGACTGTAGGATAGAACTTGTTGGTCATATTTTCGCTATAGATCTCATGCCTGTTACGCTGGGGAGTTTTGATGTTGTGATAGGCATGGGTTGGCTCTCTAGCAAGCAAGCGGAAGTCATATGTCACGAGAAGATTATACGGATCCCGGTTGGTGATCAAATTCTTACCGTCAAAGGTGATAGGAGTGGTGCTGTGATAGGCATCATCTCGTATATGAAAGATCAAAAGTTGTTACGAAAGGGCCGCATGGCTATCCTAGCACTTGTAACCGATAAGCAAAAGGAAGAAAAAGAATGGAGGATATTCCGTAGTACCGACTTTCCGGAGGTGTTCCAGAAGATCTTCCTGGATTACCACCGCAACGCCAAGTGGAATTCCTAATTGAATTGACTCCCGGCGCAGCTCCGATTGCTAGAGCAACTTATCGATTAGCACCAAACGAACTACAGGAGTTGTCGTCACAACTTCAGGAGCTTTTGGATAAGGGCTTTTTCACCTAGTACATCACCTTGGGGAGCTCCTGTACTCTTTGTTAAGAAGAAGGATGGCACATTCGGATGTGCATCGATTATCGAGAGTTAAACAAAGTAACAGTCAAGAACCGATACCCTTTACCTCGTATCGACGACTTGTTCGATCAGCTTCAAGGATCAAGCTATTACTCGAAGATTGACTTGAGATCTGGTTATCATCAACTCAGAGTTCGAGAAGAAGACATTTCCAAGACTGCATTTCGTACTCGTTATGGTCATTATGAGTTCTTGGTCATGCCTTTTGGATTGACTAATGCACCTGCTGTGTTCATGGACCTCATGAACCACGTGTGCAAACCTTATCTTGATCATTTGTCATTGTGTTCATCGATGATATACTGATATAGTCTAGGACCAAGGAGGAGCATGAAGAGCACTTACGAATGATCTTGGAACTGTTGAAAAATGAGCAGTTGTATGCTAAATTCAAAGTGTGACTTTTGGATAAGAGAGGTACAATTCCTAGGTCATATTGTTAATGAGAAAGGAATACATGTTGATCCTGCCAAAATTGAGGCGATAAAGAATTGGACTACACCCAAAACACCAAGCGAGATAAGACAATTTCTAGGATTAGCAGGATATTACCGCCGATTCATAGAAGGATTTTCTAAGATCGCACAACCTCTCACAGCCTTGACTCACAAAGAAACGACATAAAATGGACTGAGAGTCAAGAATCAGCTTTCCAATTATTAAAACAAAAACTCTGTACTGCCCCGATATTAGCATTACCAGGGAACATATGACTTTGTGGTGTATTCCGATGCATCCATTCAAGGATTGGGTTGTGTCTTGATGCAACGAGACAAGGTGATAGCTTACGCCTCGAGACAACTAAAGGTTCATGAGAAGAACTATACTACCCATGACTTAGATTGGGGCAGCAGTAGTTTTTGCCTTAAAGATCTGGAGACATTATTTGTACGGTACCAAGTGCACTATCTACACCGATCACAAGAGTCTTCAACATATCTTTGAGCAAAAAGAGTTGAATATGAGCAGCGACGTTGGTGGAACTACTAAATGATTATGATTGCGCAATTAAGTATCATCCGGGAAAGGCGAACGTAGTTGCCGATGCTTTAAGCAGGAAGGAAACAGCTAAACCCCGACGGGTGCGAGCTTTGCAGCTTACTATTAGTACCCAACTGCCCGAACAAGTTAAGGAGGCACAAATAGAAGCTTTAAAGGTGGAAAATATTGGTTCTGAATTGTTAAGGGGAATGGATAAACAGCTAGTGATGAAGAGGATGGAATTCGGTATTTCATGGATAGACTTTGGGTGCCTGTTCATGGAAATCTGAGAGATTTAGTTATGAGCGAGGCACACAAATCTAAGTATTCTATACATCCTGGATCCGACAAGATGTATCATGACCTAAAGGCTCACTATTGGTGGCCTAACATGAAAGCGGATGTAGCTATGTATATGAGCAAGTGTTTGACCTGCTCGAAGGTAAAAGTGGAATATCAAAAACCATCCAGACTATTACACAACCCCGAGATTCCAATGTGGAGATGGGAACAATCTCCATGGATTTTATTACTAAGCTACCCCGACTAGTACTGGTTGTGACACGATATGGGTTATTGTGGATCGATTGACAAAGTCTGCTCATTTCCTTGCAATAAGGAAACCGACAAGATGAGAAGTTAACTCGCCTGTACCTCAAGGAGATTGTTTCGAGACACGGGGTACCAATCTCAATTATCTCCGACCGTGACGCTCGTTTCACGTCACATTTCTGGCAATCATTGCAGAAATCCTTGGGTACACGTTTGGATGAGTACTGCTGCTATCATCCACAGACGGATGGTCAGAGTGAGCGTACTATACAGACGTTGGAGGATATGCTACGTGCTTGTGTGATTGACTTCGGGAATAACTGGGAAATTCACCTGCCATTGGTGGAGTTTTCTTATAACAACAGTTATCACACTAGTATACAGGCAGCACCTTTCGAGGCGTTGTATGGGAGAAAATGTCGATCACCGGTTTGCTGGGCAGAAATTGGTGATAGTCAGATAACAGGTCCCGAGTTAATTCATGAGATGACTGAGAAAATTTACAGATACGGAACCGTATGGCTGCAGCGCGGGACAGGCAAAAGAGTTATGCTGACAAGAGACGGAAACCTTTAGAATTTCAGGTTGGTGACAAGGTTTTGTTGAAAGTCTCACCATGGAAAGGCGTAGTTCGGTTTGGTAAACCAGGGAAAATAAATCCGAGGTACGTTAGACCATTTGAGATAGTGGAAAAATTGGTCCAGTAGCCTATCGATTAGCCCTACCTGATTCGCTAAGTGGAATTCATGATGTATTTCACGTGTCAAACTGAGAAGTGCATAACTGATGAAACGACGGTCGTACCACTAGAAGAAATTCAAGTGGATGAACAATTGCGTTTTGTTGAAGAACCAGTTGAGGTGATGGATCGTGAGGTGAAAACACTTAAGCAAAACAAGATACCTATTGTTAAAATCCGTTGGAATTCGCGACGTGGATCGGAATTCACATAAGAACGGGAAGATCAAATGAAACTTAAGTACCCTCAACTATTCGAAGGGACGATGCCAGCAGACGAAGGTATTGATTTAAATTTCGGGACGAAATTTCTTTCAACATGGGGATGATGTGACAACTCATCCAAAACTCACCCGATTTCGATTTCTGTGTGCCAATGCAGTAGACTAGTGAAGGAAACCAGTGATGGAACACTCTCACCATGTAACGCAATTTTCGGGACGAAAATTCTTTCAACATGGGGACAATGTGACATCCGGTAAATTTCCGTTACCAAACTCCGTTAGTTCCGTTAAGTCTTGTATACACGTGTGGTGAGCACACACTAGTTGTCGTTTAACGTTGGTGACCTAATAATAATGAATAATGTTAATTTGATGTGAATCTAAGTGATTATGTGAATATTGGGTTATGTTTATGTGTTTACACATTTTTAAAAAGGTTAATTAGAAAATTTATCGCGTAACGCGGAAACGTGCCTATTTATTCGCATGTCTTGTGTTTTTATAAAGATAAGATATATAATGAATTTTATAAGTTTATATCTTTATATTATGAAGTTAAAAACACTTTACAAAGAGTTTAAAGCTTAGCTTTTAAAAAATACAAATTACAAGGGCTAAAAGGGTAAATATGTAAATTAAAATTAAATAAAACAAAACCCTAGCCCCCAAGCCACCCCTTCGGCCGTGATCTCCCATCTAAACCCACCCATTTGCGAAAATCAGCCAAGAACAAGCATCAAAACCTCAATTTGATTCGATTTCAAGGCATATAACTTGTTGGAATCATCAATTGCAAGTTATAACACGTTTAAAGGTTAGATTTTTTTTCATGTTTTTGTAAGTGTTTGTTTATGGCCGAATCTTGGAAGTGAAATTGACCCTCATGGGATCGAATTGGATGTTGTTTGATGATGTTATATGTTAGTTAGGTTGAGTACATGTTAGTTAACATCGATCATGGATGAATTACATGTTGTTAGTGGGTTAATCATGGGTTTTGATTCTAGTCAAACCCTAATTCGATTTTGGGCATGATTATTGGGTGAATGATGATTGTTTGATGAATGTGTGGTGATTAATAAGTTGTATGAATGTTAGGAATCATGAATCTTGCAAGAAATTGATGATTTAGGGTTGATGTTCATAGGTTACTAATAATAGTAACTTTATTTGCATGAAATGTTGAACTATGGATGTTATGATATGGATGTGTTCATGGTGATAATTAGATGTTAGATTGTTGTTGTGATCATTGGAAATTCAAGAAAACATGTTATAGTTCATACATTACTAAAGATAGTAACTTTTGGATACGAATTGATGAATTATGATGTTGGGATGTGGTTGATCATGCTTAGATGTTAGTATGAGCTTGAATTGGTATATTATTGATGAATTCATGTATGCTTTGGATGTTGGATAGATTTTGGGATGTTCTTTCCCAAAAGGGAAACTTTATTCGTGTAAACGTTCAAGTATGATGTTATGATCATGTTTGGGATGATAGGAGCCTGCTAGTATGTTCAAGGATAAATTCTAGTGTGATAGAACGTGTTAAATTAGTTGTATGGCATGCTTGGATAATCATGGGTGATATTTGGACTTTGGTGATCATGTATGGTTTGGATGTTGTGTAGTAGTAGGACATCATGCTTGGGACTGGTAATTGATTGTTGTGATGTTGTGAATGCAATGCATATGCTTAAAGAATATGGTTTTGATCATTATACACGCGTGCGGATCTGAGGCCCCTACTTAGTAGGATTGGCAGGGTTTAGGATGTGAAGTCGTGAGTGGCTTCACATGGCATGTGATGAATGGTTGAACTTTGTGTGACATGTTAGTTGTATTATAACTAATGGATATGTTAATGTTCTAGATTCGCATGACTTGTATAGTACTTGATTGTATGATGATCTAAGTGATACAGTTGGTTGATATAGCATACGTATGATACTATTTGAATGTTAATCATGTATGTTGTATGTGCTCATTGGCTTTATTTGAATTATAACTCATAATGTCACCAACGGGTCAAACGGGTCAACTAGGTCAAACGTGTCTATTTTTCTGGAAGCTTGAGTCTTTGGTTTTGGTATGATTAGGGTTTCACATGTCTTTTATTTACACGTACTTATGTACTCACATGATCTAGGTAACCTTTGAAGGTTGGCTATCCTCTCGTTTCTCAATAAACCATAAGTACTCTTTGCATACATCAGGTGAGTTCATGGCCCACTCTTTATTTAATCTCTTTTGGGGGAGATAGCATACTGGTATTTATACGAACGCTTTTAAATATTTAAGTTGTGTATAATATTACTATAGTGCTGTTTACCATGGGAAAAGTCCTCACACTTTTGAATTGTTAATATTTGATAGCGGGGAAACTTGGGTAGTACTACTGGTCTGACGAGCCCCACCTGTGTGACTCGAGGTCAACCGGGTGCAATTTGTCCTATTGAACATTGTCACGACATGGTAAGTCGTGACAGGAGGCAACAACTATCACAGTCAGCTTCAATTGCAAAATCAGTATGTATTAATATTTACTGATAATAGACTAGCTATCTATTACCATACACTGCTTATATATATCACAACTGTTTACATGTTTATTGAACACAAACTCTTGAACTCACCAACCTATGTGTTGACATTTTAGTATGCTTTTCTCAGGTCCTTAGTTTGCTTGCCATAGGAGCACTGCATGGTTCACTGCATTTTAAGACACAATTCTTCAAGACAATTTAACATTTTAACAATTACGGTTTACTCTTTTGGGTTGGCACTTGTTTTGCCATAGTTATACTTTATTGACTTGGGTTGTTCTCAAAACGCTTCCGCATTGTTTAAAGTTTGTATTTTTGGTTGATTTTGTTTAAATTATGGCATTTAGAGTCGTTCTGAGTAACTATTGACTGTGATCCTGGTTTGTTCACACGCCTCGCGGTAAAACTCCGTAAGTGGATTTTGAGGGTGTGACAATCCTGAATAGGTTCAGAAGTGTCCATCTCAGTAGTAGGTGACTGATGGAGGCTAGAAAAAGGAGCCTCAAAAGCACTCATCTCTCTTTGAGTATGAGAAAGAAGAGAGAACCGTGGTACTCATTGAAATCTAGATGATCATTAGTGTAGAAGTCAAGGTTGGGGATTGGTTGGTTGAGATCTAAAGGTTGGGGATAGTAACTGTCCCTTGAAGGTTGATCACTTGAGTGTTGAGACTCAGAGTGATGGCTAAAGAAGTTTGGCTTATGAGCTTATCAGCTGAGCATGTGGAACCTCAACACTGATCCTTGAAGAGATGGGAGTGGTCTGCTCCTCAAGAGAAGTAGGAGCTCTAGTGTCCACTTCCTCCTGTACTAGTGAGTGTATGGGGTCCTCCATAGACTGAATAGTCTGAGCAGGGTTTGTTTGGATTTTCTTTGATAGGTTATGGTGATTTGTGGCTGTGTAGGTGGTTGGGATGTAGCAGGTGTGGGTTCAACACTAGCTGGTGCTGCTAGGTTGTCACCTTAAGCAATGAGCTCTAATATTTTTGGGACTAGGGCTGTTTCTACCCCAGAAAAGCCAATAGTGGGCTTTCTCAATATTTTAAATATGTCGGGTTTCATCTGTCCTAGTTTAAGAATGTTACCTGTTCCCCTTAACTGTGAGCACAGCTCACAGTTAAGAATGTACTGAACATATGCAGGGAACATGTAATATTCTAAGGAGTCTAAGTTTGCAAGTAAGTTAGTATAAACAAAATAAGACTACCTGAACTTGAACCCCTGAATCATTCTATGGATAATGAAGGAGAGATCCTCAAGAATCTGGTCCCATCCACCATGCTTGTTTGATAAGCTGTGGATAACCACATGAAGCAGGAATCTCCACTAGGATGAGACCTTCCCTTTCCTGAAGGTCTTGACAGAGTAATCTCCCTCATACCCCATCTACTCAAAAGATGATTGACAGCTTCGTTGGGAAGAACACCTCACCTTCTTCATCATCCATCTGAAGATGCATGTTGATGATGGCAGGAGTGATGAAGACTGTTCTCCCGTGCACTGTGGCAGAGAGTGCCTTCTCCCCATCTAGTACGACCTCTTGGCAGCTCTTCCAGAGTTCGAGAAGATGATCCTCATAAAGTGGAGGATCAATGGTTAGGGAGGTGAAATAGTTGGACAAAGCTATGAAACGACAAACCTCTGAGAAATGAGGATCTTTCTCAGAGGTTAACAGAGTAACCTGGTTGTGTTGCCTGTGGAGATGCATGGTAAAGTTCGGATCATTTCTGTGAATGGGGTTGGTCATTGTGAGGTAGCTTAAGGATGAAGAAAGAAAGAAAAAAGAAATTTCATAGAGAAATTTGGGGTTTTAGATTTGGAGGAAGAAGCAGATGATAGAAAGAGGGGGAAATCGTTGGGTTTATATTTGAAAAGGATTTCAGATAAAGTTTAATGAAAGAGGTAAAATTTGACATCCGGATGTCGGTCCCACCTCTGAAAAAGTAGTTTACTTTTGCTGAAAAAGTAGTTTTCTTGGAAGTCAAAAAGCTTCCGAAGCTAAAATGACTTCGGAAGAATTTCCTAAGAGTTTTGAGAATTTTGTTTCGGAAGAGAAATTAGGACTTGAATGCTTTGTACATAAAAGAACAAAGCTTCCGAGAATTAATTTTGCTTCGGAAGAAAAAGGTCCTTGAAAACATATAAGTGTCTTAGACAACCATTTAAGCTTTAGAAGATATTTTAGAAATCTTTTCTAAAAGTAAAATTTCTTAGACAGCTATTTGTTTTGAATGCATGATTTTCTTCCGAAGTTAAATACATAACTTCCGATGGATCAAAATTTTCATAAATCTAAGGAAAGTCTTCAAAAAGATTTTCATCCAAAGAAAACAAGAGCTTATGAAAGTGATAAACTAGACAACTTAGGACAAACATATTTTAAGAAATAATAAGATTAGTTTTAAGAAAAAAACTACTCAAAGTTGATCATCCTAATAGCTGATACAAGATATTTAAATCTCTTATTAAATGATACGTGATGTTGATGTGTTTGGTCCTTGTGTGCTGCAAAGGATTCTCTATGATTGAGATAGCACTATTGTTGCCTATGTGAATGGGAGTTTCCTTGAAGTTGAATCCATAGTCCAACATCTGATTCTGAATCCAAAGCACTTGAGCACAGCAGCTTGCAGCAACAATGTATTAAGCTTCAGCAGTTGATATAGAGACACAACATTGTTTCTTGCATTGCCATAAGACAACCCTTCCACCAAGAAACTGACATCCCCTACATGTAGACTTTGCAGTCATGTTACAACCACCATAATCACTATCTGTGTAGGCATACAGATTGAAGTTAGAATTCTTAGGATACCACAGACCAAGTGTTGAAGCACCTTTAAGGTATCTTAGAATCCTCTTGGCAGTGATAAGGTGAGACATCTTAGGGTTGGCTTGATATCTTGCACAAATACATGTAGCAAACATGATATCAGACCTGCTAGCTGTAAGATAGATAAGAGACCCAATCATATCCCTGTATAAGTGTTCATCTACACACTCCCCCTCAAGATCAGGTCCAAGGGAGTGGTTTCCAGCTATGGGTGTCTTAGCAATCTTACAATTAGTCATGTTGAACTTTTTGAGTATGTTTTGAACATACTTTGACTGACTAATGAAGATGCCATCTTCAACTTGCTTCACTTGAATTCCCAGAAAGAAATTGAGTTCCCCTATGGCACTCAATTCAAATCTGTCCTTTATCAGCTTCTCAAAGTCTTTATAGAACTTTGGGTTAGTTGAACCAAAGATGATGTCATCCACATATACTTGAACTAGCAATATATCATTTTCCTATCCTTTGATGAAGAGAGTTCCATCTATAGTACCTCTCCTGTATCTATGTTCGTAAAGATACTCAGATAGTGTCTCATACCACTTCATGGGTGCCTGATGCAACCCATAAAGAGCTTTGTCAAGCTTGCAGACATAATCAGTATGATCAAGATCTACAAAACCAGGTGGTTGTTTGACATACACCTCTTTATCAATCACTCCATAAGGAAAAGCACACTTCACATCAAGTTGAAAGACTTCGATGTGCTTGGATGTAGCAAATGCCAGGAATATCCTAACAGCTTCCAGTCTTGCTACAGGAGCAAAGACATCAGTGTAGTCAATCCCTTCTTCTTGTGTGTACCCTTAAACAACTAGTCTATCTTTGTTCTTGTCACACCCCAACATTGACGGCGGAAACGTCGAGGAGTGAGAGTTAAGATTGTTCACAGCCACATAACGCTATTAATAACCCAAATTTATATTAAACATAAGTTCCAATTGTGCTAATACAATCATAAGTCTCAAAGAAATAAAAACATAACATAAAAGGTAACAAGTCATTTTATTTCACTTATTTATCTAGGTCCATTCCTAGTTGTGTATGCTTCAATGTGTAGAGATCAAGCTTGAGTATTTCCTAAAACATGTTAAAAATAAAAGGTCAACAATAATGTTGGTGAGATTTCCATAGTTTGAAATACATAAGTATATAAAAGATGGCAATTCATGTTGTAAATTAGAGAACAAAGTAAGCTAGGGATGTAAGACAGAATGCACAATCAAACCTCGACAAAGTTTTACAAGTCTCAAACGTTTCAAAGTATATACGATTAGCTAAGTGTACTTGGATCAACCAAGCAGGCTTGTCTAGCCCATAGATCTATGACTTCGCTAGGCTAGCAATAGTTAACGATGGTACATATATTCGACATTACATGGTAGCTACAAAGTTCAACTAACCACAACATACAGGTGAAATGCCATAAGTTTACAAGAATCAAACGTGTTTACAAGTGCAAAGTCTATAATGTAACATGTTTCATCCCAAATGTGTAAAAATATAAAAAAGGGGTATAGAAATACTCACTTGATCAAATAAGTATAGAATAACGATTAAATAAGAAATGTAATAAGCAGTGATCCAATGTAGTTCTTCACAAGACACCTAAAATTAAATATATATTTACAACGTTAAAGTTTAATTATAATAAGTTTAGCAAATTATCGTGAACTAAAGTTCAATTTGATGTTTGGGACTTTGTCAACTATTATTAACAATTGGAACCCAAATATATTTTCTTGGAATAAATGAAAAGAAATATATTTATATTTTATATAAAGATATGAAGGAGAAAAATATTTATAATGATTTGATGAATTTAGATATAAAGTTAAAATAAAGTTTTATAATAAAATTAACACGCTTTAAACAATACTTTAAAAGCAACGTTTAAAATAAAAATTTACTAATTACTATTTAAAATTCATAAAAATAACCAAAAGTAACCTTTGTTAAAATATTTTTAAAAAATTATTTAATTGTTTAAATACAGAAAATGATTTGATGTTTTTAAAAATATTTAGTGTTTACAAAATCCATTTTTATATTTATTAAAAATATTTCAAAATTTTATTTAGGGCTAAAACCTTTTAAAAAAATACAAGAGGTTGCCCGGGTTCGAACCCGGGACCTCATGTTTAGGAGGCAAGTGACATAACCAATAGACCAGGGCCGTAGCCGTGGTTAAAATTGGTTTTAATGTTTTATAAATCCAAATCAAAAGTTTCCCCCTATCCTCAAGAACCTTAGAACCAGATTGAATCAAAGTGCTCCTTGATTTGTATATGTTAATGGGTTTAAACTTAGGGCTTTTATTCCCTAAGTAAAACCGAGTGGATACATGTCTTCAATTACCCGGATTTAAGTGCGGCGCACAGAATTGAATGATGAACAAGTCTGACCACAACCTGAGTATGTTCGATGTGTAAATGCCGATAATAATGAAATTAATCTTGTGTGCAGCTTCAAAGGTATACGATGATAAAAATCCCTCTATAAATCAGAGGTTTTGAGGTCTGTATGATGGTGATCGAGTGTCGGACAGGTCGCGGTAAGTGGGGAGATCAAAGGAGATGATTGTGTGAGTTTCAGGTGCAATTGAGAGTGGTGAACGCTTAAGATTAGTTAGAGGATGGTTTATGTTCGTTTGATTAGATTATTACTAGGATTTAAGGATCAAACGGTTATGAAGTTTAATGGGTTTCGGTTATTCAATCGTTCGAGGTTGTAACCGGTGTTTGAAGGTGATTAATTGATGTGTACAAGTTCAAAACATTTAAACAAACCGATTGAGATGATTTTGGTACCTTAAGGGTTTCGGGTGGATTTGGGGGTTACTAGCGCCGTGCCGGACTTGGCCGGCCGACGGCCGGAAATACGGGGAAAGAGAAAGGGGTGGGGTTTGGGTTTAGATACTTTACACAATTAGTCCCTGTGGTTTCCAGTTTGTTATTTCATGCCCAAACTTTATTTTCAAGGTTTCTAAATTGACAAAAAGGCCCTTTGAACTTAAATTAAGTTTAAGGCTTAAACATTTTCAAGTTTAGTAACTTTCATTTCATATCACCTTTATTGTTCTTATTATTATTATTATCATTATTATTATTATTATTATTACTTATTATTAGTATTAGCAATATTAGTATTACTTACAATTATGTGCAAATTTCATAATGAACTATTAACTTTCAATTTGAAGAATTAAAGGCATACAACTAAATAAGCATAAGTAAACCTTAAGTTTCATAATTGACAACTTTGATCCTTACAAAAATAAACGACGTTAACTTTTAATTAACGTAAAAATACAGGATGTTACAGTCTCCCCAACTTAAAATAATTTCGTCCCGAAATTAAGAATAAACTAGGCAAACAACTACGGGTATTTTTCCTTCATGTGGTCCTCACGCTCCCAAGTAAACTCAGCTCCACACTTATTCTCCCAACGAACCTTGATGATTGGAGTAGTTGTGGTTCTTGTTTTCTTCATAATGCGGTCCATAATCTCAACAGGTTTCTCAACAAAGTGCAATGACTCGTCGACCTAGATGTCTTCCAATGGAACATACATACTCTCGTCGGCCAAACACTTTCTCAATTTGAGACATGGAATACAGGATGAACTCCACTAAGGTCGGAAGGTAGTTCCAGTTTATAAGCCACTTTCCCAATCCTTTTTAAAATTTTGAAAGGTCTTACAAATCTTGGAGCTAGTTTACCCTTCTTTCCAAAACGAACAACACCTTTCCACGGTGAAACCTTAAGAAGAACCATGTCGCCAACTTGGAACTCCAATGGCTTACGACGCTTATCGGCGTAACTCTTTTGTCGACTTCTTGCCACTTCAAGGTTCTTGCGGATTGTGAAGACTTTATCGGTCGTTTCTTGTATAAGTTCAGGGCCAGTGATGAAATTTTCACCAACGTCGGTCCAGCAGATCGGTGATCGGCATTTACGACAATACAAAGCCTCGAATGGTGCCATCTTGATACTTGAGTGATAACTATTGTTATACGAAAATTCCGCGAGCGGTAGATGCGTATCCTAATCACCACCAAAGTCAAGAACACAAAGACATAGCAGATCCTCGAGGGTTTGGATTGTTCGTTCGGTTTGACCATCGGTTTGAGGATGGTAAGCCATACTTAGATCCAATTGAGTACCCAAGAGTTCTTGCATCGAAGACCAAAAGTGCGAAGTGAAGCGAGCATCTCGATCGGAAATAATGTGTAAAGGCACGCCATGACGACTCACGATTTCGTCGATGTAGATTCGAGCAAGCCTTGAAACCTTGTATGTATCTCGTATGGGTATGAAATGTGCTGCCTTGGTCAAACGGTCAACAATGACCCATATACTATCATGAATATGAGGTGTACGAGGTAACTTGGTTATGAAATCCATGGATATATGTTCCCACTTCCACATAGGGATTTCAGGTTGCTCAAGTAAACCACTTGGTCGTTGATGCTCGGCCTTGACTCTTGCACACGTGAGACACTTGGAAACATATGACGCGATGTCTTTCTTCATTCCAAGCCACCAATATTGACCACGGAGATCCATGTACATCTTATCGGAGACAGGATGAATGGAATATCGAGTTTGATGAGCTTCGTTCATAATGAAGTGTCGAAGGTTATCTCGATTCGGGATCCAAAGTCGATTCAAGAAATACCACATGCCATTCGGTTTCATCTCCAGTTGTGACCGAACGTTAGGCATCAAATATTCATCTTTCCCTTCATCGGTTAGTGCCGCTTGTTGACCTCGCGGATGCATAACTCAAGGTCACTATCGATCCTTATGTTTTGGAGCATAATAGTAGCCTCGTTAACATCCACATGAATCTCGGTATCAAATTATCCTAGCATATCAAACCATTGCCTTCGATCTCGAATTTCTTCGAGCGAGACAGTCTTGTTGTGGACTTTGCGACTTAGCGCGTCGGCTACAACATTCGCCATTCCAGGATGGTAGCGAATGTCGCAGTCGTAGTCGCTAATCAACTCGATCCAACGTCTTTGTCTCATATTCAGATCCTTTTGGTTGAAAACGTGTTGGAGACTCTTATGATCAGTGTAGACTATGCATTGCATCCTATATAGGTAGTGTCGCCAATTTTTCAATGCAAAAACCACAACACCAAGTTCAAGATCGTGAGTCGTGTAGTTCACTTCATGAACCTTCAATTGTCTCGACGCGTATGCTATAACTTTGCCTCGTTGCATGAGAACACAACCAAGACCTTGATTAGAAGCATCGCAATATACGGTAAAGTCATCGTTTCCATCGTGAAGTGTGAGAATAGGTGCGTTACACAACTTGCGTTTTAATGTCTCAAAAGCCTCTTCTTGCTCGGGTCCCCATTCAAAAAGTCGATTCTTTTGGGTTAATGCCGTTAACGGTTTAGCAATCTTCGAGAAGTTAGCTATGAACCTACGGTAATTTCCCGCTAAACCCAGAAATGAATGAACCTCGGTTGGGGTTGTGGGAACACACCAATTCTTCACAGCTTCAATTTTAGCAGTATCCACGTGAATTCCTTGGCTATTCACCACATGCCCTAAGAATTGAACCTCCTCCAACCAAAATTCACACTTGGAAAGCTTGGCATATAATTGCTCCTTCTTCAAAAGTCCAAGAACTTGTCGCAAGTGCGTCTCGTGATCGATTTTTGTCTTGAAAGCCATGTAGTTTCTACTTAAGCACTTGCGAGCCTTGATGCAAGACATGAGTTTGAGTCTTTGAGATGATTTCTCTCCAAAGACCCTTAAAGTATCACCAGTCGGTAAAGGAATTCGAATACACTTCTCAAAGCATAGAATTTCTGCATGTTGCTTGACTAACCAATCCATACCAATGATAACATCAAAGCTTCCCAGATGCATAGGAATAAGGTCGACGAAGAACTCGTGTTCGTTAAGGCTCAAGGTGCAGTCACGTATTACGACATCAACGACAATAGATTTTCCATCGGCAACCTCGACCGTGAAAGATCTCTCCAGATTAACACGCGGTTTAGAAATTATAGGCTCGAATTCCAGGGACACAAAACTCCTATCGGCACCCGAATCAAACAGTACAAAAGCATAGTGACTATTTACAAGATACATAGCTGTTTGGTAATAATCCATTATTGGTATGATGAACACAGATAGGAAATTTTATGAGACAAGAAACGATTTAAAAAGAGTCCAACGACATACCATTCACCATGTCGTTGTTGGCTTGAGCTTGGTTGGCACTGATGTTGAAAGCCCTTCCACGAGCCGGTGGCACAGTTCCCGCATTGTGAGGACATTGCGGACGATATGACCAGGCTCGCCACAGTTATAGCAGGTTCGGTTGGTAAGCATGGCATTGTTGTTTGGCGCACGAAGGCAAGTAGTTACCAAGTGTCCATACTTCCCACATAATGAGCAAACTCGGCATGGAAAGTTTCTTGAATGATGGTACTTGCACGTGTTACACATAGGATGTGGACCAGTATAAGCTTTAGCAATGGGAGCTTGATTTGCAACCACCATTTGTTTTTGAGGAGCATTTGGGGCAGTCACAGCGTAGTTGCGTGTCGGGGGTGAACTTCCGCTTCTTGTTTTGAAGAGATAACTCGGCCTTTACCTCTTTTGTTGCCTCGGGTGTCACCTTCGCCATAGACTTGGAACCCTTTGCCGACATCGTGCCAGCTCTTATATGATTCTCGGTGAGCTGTGCAGTAATAGTAATCGCCTCCTCCAAAGTTGTGGGCCTACTACCCACCACAGCATCTTGAATTTGAGGTGGCACCCCCTTGATAAATTTCTCGATGTTACGGGGCATGGTGTCCACCATGTGTGGTTGAAGCATACACAACTCATGATGCCGGGTGGAATAAGCCAAGTGATTCCCACCATCTTGTTTGAGGTTCCAGAACTCCTCCTCCAGTTTTTGTAATTCGCTCCTCGGGCAGAACTTTTGGATCATAATATCCTTAAATTCTTCCCAGGGCAACGCCATTGCAACCTTAGTTCCACAGTTTCTCTTTTCACTATTCCACCAAGTTAGTCTTCAACACTTGTGGCGTAGTGAACCTTGAACTCGTCGGGGCACTCGCTAATAATGAATGTGTTCTCCATACTTTCAAACCACTCGAGAAGTCCAGTGGCTCCTTCTTTTCCAACTAGTGTAGTCAATCCCTTCTTCTTGTGTGTACCCTTAAACAACTAGTCTATCTTTGTTCTTGTCACACCCCAACATTGACGGCGGAAACGTCGAGGAGTGAGAGTTAAGATTGTTCACAGCCACATAATGCTATTAATAACCCAAATTTATATAAACATAAGTTCCAATTATGCTAATACAATCATAAGTCTCAAAGAAATAAAAACATAACATAAAAGGTAACAAGTCATTTTATTTCACTTATTTATCTAGGTCCATTCCTAGTTGTGTATGCTTCAATGTGTAGAGATCAAGCTTGAGTATTTCCTGAAACATGTTAAAAATAAAAGGACAACAATAATGTTGGTGAGATTTCCATAGTTTGAAATACATAAGTATATAAAAGATGGCAATTCATGTTGTAAATTAGAGAACAAAGCAAGCTAGGGATGTAAGACAGAATGCACAATCAAACCTCGACAAAGTTTTACAAGTCTCAAACGTTTCAAAGTATATACGATTAGCTAAGTGTACTTGGATCAACCAAGCAGGCTTGTCTAGCCCATAGATCTATGACTTCGCTAGCCTAGCAATAGTTAATGATGGTACATATATTCGACATTACATGGTAGCTACAAAGTTCAACTAACCATAACATACAGGTGAAATGCCATAAGTTTACAAGAATCAAACATGTTTACAAGTGCAAAGTCTATAATGTAACATGTTCATCCCAAATGTGTAAAAATATAAAAAAGGGGTATAGAAATACTCACTTGATCAAATAAGTATAGAATGATGATTAAATAAGAAATGTAATAAGCAGTGATCCAATGTAATTCTTCACAAGACACCTAAAATCATATATATATTTACAACGTTAAAGTTTAATTATAATAAGTTTAGCAAATTATCGTGAACTAAAGTTCAATTTGATGTTTGGGACTTTGTCAATTATTTTTAACAATTGGAACCCAAATATATTTTCTTGGAATAAATGAAAAGAAATATATTTATATTTTATATAAAGATATGAAGGAGAAAAATATTTATAATGATTTGATGAATTTAGATATAAAGTTAAAATAAAGTTTTATAATAAAATTAACACGCTTTAAACAATACATTAAAAGCAACGTTTAAAATAATAAATTACTAATTACTATTTAAAATTCATAAAAATAAACAAAAGTAACCTTTGTTAAAATATTTTAAAAAATTTATTCAATGTGCAAATACAGAAAATGATTTGATGCTTTTAAAAATATTTAGTGTTTACGAAATCCATTTTTATATTTATTAAAAATATTTCAAAATTTATTTATGGCTAAAACCTTTTAAAAAAATACATGAGGTTGCCCGGGTTCGAACCCGGGACCTCATATTTAGGAGGCAAGTGACATAACCAATAGACCAGGGCCACAACCGTGGTTAAAGTTGGTTTTAATGTTTTATAAATCCAAATCAAAAGTTTCCCCCATCCTCAAGAACCCTAGAACCAGATTGAATCAAATTGCTCCTTGATTCGTAAATGTTAATGGGTTTAAACTTAGGGCTTTTATTCCCTAAGTAAAACCGAGTGGATACATGTCTTCAATTACCCGGATTTAAGTGCGGCGCACAGAATTGAATGATGAACAAGTCTGACCACAACCTGAGTATGTTCGATGTGTAAATGCCGATAATAATGAAATTAATATTGTGTGCAGCTTCAAAGGTATATGATGATAAAAAGCCCTCTATAAATCAGAGGTTTTGAGGTCTGTATGATGGTGATCGAGTGTCGGACAGGTCGCGGTTAGTGGGGAGATCGAAGGAGATGATTGTGTGAGTTTTAGGTGCAATTGAGAGTGGTGAACGCTTATGATTTGTTAGAGGATGGTTTATGTTCGTTTGATTAGATTATTACTAGGATTTAAGGATCAAACGGTTATGAAGTTTAATGGGTTTCGGTTATTCAATCGTTCGAGGTTGTAACGGTGTTTGAAGGTGAGTAATTGATGTGTACAAGTTCGAAACGTTTAAACGAACCGATTGGGATGATTTTGGTACCAAAATTTAAGGGTTTCGGGGGTTACCGGCGCCGCGCCGGACTTGGCCGGCCGGCCGCCGAAAATACGGGGAAAGAGAAAGGGGTGGGGTTTGGGTTTAGATACTTTACACAATTAGTCCCTGTGGTTTCCAGTTTGTTATTTCATGCCCAAACTTTATTTTCAAGGTTTCTAAATTGACAAAAAGGCCCCTTGAACTTAATTAAGTTTAAGGCTTAAACATTTTCAAGTTTAGTAACTTTCATTTCATATCACCTTTATTGTTCTAATTATTATTATTATTATCATTATTATTATTACTATTACTTATTATTAGTATCAGCAATATTATTATTACTTACAATTATGTTTAAATTTCATAATTGAACTATTAACTTTCAATTTGAAGAATTAAAGGCATACAACTAAATAAGCATAAGTAAACCTTAAGTTTCATAATTGACAACTTTGATCCTTACAAAAATAAACGACGTTAACTTTTAATTAATGTAAAAATACAGGATGTTACAATTCTTGATTATAATGCCTCTATCATCCTTCTTGTTCTTAAACACCCATTTGGTTTCAATGGTAGTCTTCCCATGAAGAAGTGGACAAAGGTTCCAAACTTTCTGTCTTTTGAATTGAAGCAGCTATTGTTGCATATCTTCAATCCAACTTCCATCATTCAGAGCCTCATCAACCTTCTCTGGCTCTATCTGGGATAAGAAACAAGAGTGAAGACAAACATTTGCTTCATGGGTTTGTCTTCTTGTTCTTACCCCTATGACAACATCTCCAATGATGTTTGTGGTGGGGTGGGACTTGTGGATTCTTAGATGAGGGATCACAACAAGTTGCTGAGAAAGATCAAATTAGAGAAATTTAGATCTGGCATAGATGTTTCACCCACCACATCAGCACACTTATCAAGAGAGACTTGATCCAAGGAGTGTGTGACATCATTGATGTTGTCATCTATGGAGTGGTTATCAGCATCAAGAAAGTCTTGATCACTGTCACCACTACCATCATTGTCTTTTTTAATTGAAGCATCTTTAACTGGTTGTGGAACCTCTGAGCTAGAATTTGAAGGCATCCCTCATGTATTAGCTTTAGTTGTCATTTTAGTACTGATAGAAACCTCATTTGCAGAATTAGTTCCAACTGGAGCTAAAGATGTGTTACTTGAAGGTATTCTCAGCTCAAATCTTGGATCAGGATCGCCTGTGTTTAAATTTTCTGCAGATCCTGAAACAGTCTCACAAGATTTTTTAAAATAGTTGGTAACTAAATCAAGATCAAAGAGCCAATCAGGACCAGAACCAGCCACACAGGGTGTGTGTTCATTGAAAGTCACATTGACTGACTCTTCGATAATTCTAGTTCTGAGATTGTATACTCTGTAAGCTTTAGCTTGGGAAGAGTATCCAATGAAGTGTCCATCATCTGATTTCTCAGCAAATTTGGCAATTTGATCCTTGGTATTCAAGATTGTGCAAGGATAACCAAATGACATGAGAAAACCAATGAAAGGTTTCCTCTTGTACCAAAGTTCATAAGGAGTCTTTCCATGATTCTTAACTACTAAAACTCAATCAACATAAAAATAAACAACATACATTAACTATTATCCATTTGAAGTTACCCACAAAACAATTCTCAATTACCCTTCGAAGGAGAATAATCATTTTAATTCGTTTGACGCTTTATAGAATCGGAAATATTCTTTTCTTTGTGCATGAAACGCTAAATAACACATAACTAGTAATGAAACCCTGCCACTCCGTTGTTGCGGAAATCATCAACTTAATTCTAAATACTAAATAATAGAGAAAAAATCACAGCGAGATACTTAACAATTAAAAAGATTACCATTATAAAATTAAATAGATACTCTTTTTCCTTGGTTTTTTCATAGTTAACTTTTGCGACATTTAAAAATTCATAATATATTTTTATAGAATAATATAATTTATATTTTTTTGGGTCTTTTGTGTTGGTGTCTTGTGTAGCGATATCTATTTAAAAAATCTTATAAAATAGGAACCAAAATAAATAATGTTTGTGGGTCAACTAATGATTTCATTTTTTCAACTTTTGACTTCAGAGTTTGATGCAATTTTCATGTTCCCTTCATTTTCCAAGGTCCCTATTTTTTACTTTTGGTTATTTTTAATTTTAGTTATTATTTGTTTTAATTATAGTTATAAAATTTTTCACTCATTATTTCCTTTATCTTCTGGTTACACAAGATGGCATTAAGGACCACCATCACCTAGCATCACCAAACGATGCCACCGATCCTTCATCTCATTGGGAACGCACACCCATCGTCACTCACCATCATTGTTCTCTTGTCACTACTCCTTTGAGGATACAAGTACTTTCTCCAATATTAGTGCTCATAAATACCTTTTATTATGATATCTGCAATTCATTTCATACATCGATTTTAATCCCTACCCCTTTGTAGAGATCTACTACCACTTCATCTAAATCCTAATAATATTTTTTTTTCTTTTCCCTCCTCTTCAAAATGAACTTCAATGGTGGCAACCCGATTGTGGGTGTGTGGTGGTTGGTGGGGTTGAATCATAAGTGGATAAAAGAGGAAAGAGATATAAAAAAGATAGTGGAAGATAAAGACCAATAGGAAAATTGTTTGAATTAATTCAAAATTACCTTATGCTTTAAAAGTATAAGTAGGGGGCTCTTTTGCAAACTATTAGTGATCAAAATAGAACTGCACGAACTAACCCGTACCTGACATACATATTTAATATATAGTATAATGGTTATAATAAAAAAGAAAGTTATAAAACAATTAAGTAAACCATAGGAACATATTCAAAGAAATTAAATAAAATAGACTTAAAAGCACTGAGTATATACCGATTAAAACTGGTGCAAGACAATATGAATTTTCTTGATTTTGGCTTTAAAAGGAACTACCAACATAATAAACTGTCACATGCTACAGGCATAGCCATTTTTAATTAACGATGCGGCTAACAATGTATAAATAGTATAATTAATTAACGATGCGGCTAAAAATGTATAAATAGTATAAAAGGTACGGAGAAAGCAATTCGGTGTGGCTGCAAATATTGTTTTTACTATGCCATAATAATAAACATATTTTTTTTGGTATCGTCGTCGCCTATCGAGTGTAGACCAACCAAAGTTTAAAAGTATGAGTACCGTCATCATCGTTTAGATATCATAACCATAACTAACATGGTGACGTCTCAGACGAACCTAAGCCCATCATCATCGATGCAACATAATCACCATCATCAATACAGTTGCTCGGTTCTCTGACTCATCATCATCGAGCAATCACCAAATACATAAAACCAGCCAAACCACAGTCACAAGAACAAAGCCATCATCATCAAAAACCAACAGATCAACATGAAACCATCATCATTGATATACCAACAGACAATAAATTTTGTTATGATCCGACCAAAACCCGAATATGTAGTACTTACAGGGTTTAAACCAACATGGGGCCTTAAAGGCTCACACGACTCATTATTTTCATCATCAACCTAGCTAGGAACATGGACACAAGCACCATCGTCACAGAACAAAAACAGCCTCAAAAAAGAAAACATAAAGATGTAAATGAGGATTTAAGGTTAGACATCTCAATCAAATACCTTAAATGAGGAGCTTCCTATAATCACCAAATCATTTCACCCATTCAAAGAGGAAAGGAATAAGAATTTGCACTAAAAAAACACAACAAACACCAGATAACCCAAAAATAGCGACCGGAAGAAGACCACCATCGCCTACCCGTTGCTTCGTAGAGTTTACCAAAAAAACTCAAACGTAGCGGTGACGAGGGAGGTATTTCAAGACGATGGTTATGGCGGTGGGTAGCAAGAGATGGCAATCGAGATCAGCATCCCCACCCCAACCGGACGCGCCACCGCCATGGCCCACCCTGAAGCCGAAATTGTTCACTTGAAGCGCCACCACCACAGACCGCCGACCCACACACTAGTGATTTACACCATGGTAGGGGTGGTGCAACATTGATGGTACAACAGAAGATGATGACGTACCAAATCCGAATCTGGTGATGTGAAAAGGGTTTTCATTTTTTCCTATTCAAACTCATATGGGAAGGGGAAGAATGCAGGATTTGAAAACTCATGTGATCAAACTATAAAGACCACAAAGACAACTGTTTCTTTAAGTTGAAAGTCACATTGACTTACTCTTCGATATTGTAGTTCTGAGATTGTATACTCTCTAAGCTTTAGCTTGGAAATAGTATCCAATGAAGTGTCCATCATCCGATTTCTCAGCAAATTTGGCAATTTGATCCTTGGTATTCAAGATTGTGCAAGGATAACCAAATGACATGAGAAAACCAATGAAAGGTTTCCTCTTGTACAGAGTGTTAACTACTAAAACTCTATCATGCACATAGCAGGCAGTGTTGACTGTCTTTGCCCAGAAGGTGATAAGCAGCTTAGAGTCAGAAAGCATGGTTCTTGCAGGTTCAATCAATCTCCTGTTTCTCATCTCAGCAACACCATTCTGCTGAGGAGTCCTTGGAACGCTGTATTGTCTTGTAATACATTTTTCATCACATAATGCATGAAGGATTTGGTACTTGAATTCAGTTCCCTAATCACATCTTTTGATTTTGACCTTGTGATCAGATTGATTCTCAATCTTCAAGATTAAACTCTTTAGAATCTTAGGAGTCTCATCCTTAGTTCTAAGGAAGAAGACCCAAGTGGATCTTGTAAAGTCATCTGTGATCACTAAACAGTAAAAGGTCCTTCCTAGATGGGGCCAAATAGATCCATATGTAACAAGTGTAGGGGTGTAGTGATGGATTTCCTTTCCTTAGGCTTGTGAGATACATTATGTTGCTTCCTTTTCAGCCATGCAACATAGTGGTCATCACTTGTAAACTCTTTCTTTGGCATTTGAGTTACCAAATCATTCTTAATTAGTTTATTCATGTTTTTAAAGTTTACATGGCACATTCTTTTATGCCATAGGAAAGACTCATCACTATTAGCTTTAGACGGAAAACATGAGACTTCTCCAAAGGGAGATGTTTCTTGCAAATCCATCTTGTACATGTTCCTTTTCTTGGGGCTCTAAGCAGAATATGCTCGTGAGGAATGACCACCCCGAGCTTGACAACAATGCACTCATGCTCAGTAAAAAGCATGCTATGACTCTCATCATAAAATTAGAATACACTCAGAAGATTGTACCCAAGCTCCTTGACAAAGTTTACCTTTCCAATGTTGAGCTTACCATTTGTGACCTTTCCCCTTCCTGAAGTGTAACCACCTTCATCTCCTTCAAAGGAAACTGGCCCTCCATAAATCCTTTCAAAGTTCTGGAGTTGTGACCTATTGCTTGTCATGTGTCTGGAACAGCCACTGTCAATGATCCAGTCATTTTTATTTGTCTTCAGCTGTCCCTGCACAAAGAAAATGATTAGTTACATTTGGAAAGTCAAGCCTTACTTGTCTTGGGCTCATTAAGTGAAGCAGAAGGTAATGCACTAGTAATAGATCCTATGGTTGTCCTAGGAGGATCTTGAGTTGTTGTTGATGGAGAATTCTCAGTCACTTGGTCTTTCTTAGACTTCCACACCATCTTTGGAGTCTTGGACTTGACCTTCAATATTTTGGAAGCTTTTGATAATTTGGAAGTTTTGATGACTGAGCCTTCGGAAGATCATGCAGACACTGCAGCAGACTTTAGTGCTTCGGAAGTATTCCTTTCTTCCGAGACCAACTTTTCTTCCGAAGAAAATTTTCCACTTGCCTTCTTCTTTGATTTGGAACTTTCGAAGGAAACAAATTTTCCTTCCGAAGCTTGAATCTTCTTAGAACTCTTGGAAGTTCTTGGTTTCATCATGTGGAGAGTACCCTTAGGATTGTATGGACAATCCTTAGCAAGATGAGTAGTACTATCACACAAAACACACTCAATTTTCTTCTTCCCGAGAGCCTTCTGCTGGGAATAAGACTGACTTTGGTCACATCCCTTCTCCATCCTCATTTTTGCAGACGCTGAGCCAGTCCTTTTGGGCTGGGGACTGTTTTTGGAGTTTGATGGTCCAGGCTGTGTAGCAATGGTACACAGCAGATCAGTCTTCTTTTTGGTACTGAGATGATTTGAACAAGAACCAGAACTCTTAGCAGAAGAGTTTAGGTTGATGTCTTCAGTCTTTACTACTTCAAACCCTATAGAGATAAACACTTGTTTCTACTTGGAGTCAAAAGTAGCCTTGATCTCTTGATCCTTCCTTGCTTTCCTCTTGCTCTTTCTGATCAAGTTCTTCCTCATTGACTTGGTCATCACAGTCTTCTTCTTCTCCTCAGAAGGATAGTGGCCCTTCTTAGAATCCTCCTTTTCACTCTTCTCAGAGGAATTCTTCATTATCACTTCTTCATCATTTTTACTTAAAGGATCTATGAGAAGAAGCTCATCTTCACAAGTTCCACACGTAGGTCATTTACAGACAAGATGTGTGTGGAGGAGCTATCTCATTTGATCCTAGTCCCCGTGTGTTTTGATAGCACACTTTGTTGTGCAGGGAAGAGGATATCACGCTCTTGAAGGTCTCTTATTCAAGAACACACTTGTCTGCCCTAGATTTGCTGATCACAAGCTTAGCCTGGCACTCAGTCAACTTGGTTATGAGATCCTTGATTTGAGTCCTAAAATTTGTATGCTCATGTTTTAGAAATGAAATTGTTTTCTTTAAGTCCTCTATCTTCAGTTTATAATCATTTTTAAACTTTCTAAAATCGGCTTTTAGAATTTTTAAGGACTCAAGATCAGATCTCATTAGCAGCCTGCTACATTGGCTTCTCATTCTGGGGAGCTTTGTCAGTGTAGTTGGGTTTGGACTGTGTTTGGCCACCATTTGTTCTAGGTGCCTTACACTCCCTGGTAAAGTGGCCCATCAAGTTACAGTTGTAACATTTGAATTTGCCTTTGTCCAGGCCAAACTTTCCACTGGTTGCATTGCTTCGAAACTTCCTTCCAGTCCGCTTGTAGAACTTCTTGGCTCTATGAGTGAGAAGAGCCATCTGCTATGTACTCTAGTTCATCTGGATGGATACAGTCTAGGTCTTCAAGGGTGAATAGAAAGCTGCCACAAATTTTATCAAAAGACACAAGGCTTGAGAAGAACTTGTCTTTTGGAATGGTCTTCTGTGGGTGTAGTTCTCCCTTGGTGTCTCTCGATAGCATATGAAATGATGTTAGGGTTCTATGCTATCCCTTTCAACCACATGCAGGGCTGAACCCATTTGATTGTTGGAGTTGCCAGATAAACCTTGCATGTTCATCTCCATCTGGTAGCCACTGAGAATCCATATAACTCCGTTAGAGTAAGAGTTTTTAGATTCTCAGTCCTCTGGATCATCACACAGTAGTGTGTCCACTGCATAGGAAGTGAGGACATGAACTTGCTTAGAATGTACCTCTTCTCAAGAGGAACTCCTCCATCCATAAGGGTATCCACAATCTAAACATACTTGAATTATTGCTGAGTCATGGTTTCACCAGTTTTGAAGGTGAAGTTTTCAAACTACTGCTTCAGGAGATATTTCTTGTTCTCCTTAGCTTCAGAGAAACCCTCATACATCAGTTTCAATGCATCCCACAACTGCTTAGCTGTTTTGCATTTCTTGAAACCCCTGTATAAAGAGTTTGAAAGAGCAGTCTAAAGGGCTGTCATGGCTTTTCTATGAATCTCTACTCTCTTCCTGTCTTCAACAGAGTAGTTTGCTACAGCCTTGGGGATCATACCAGCACTAGTAGCAGAGGGGGTGCTAGGTATGTAAAGTCCATTCTTAACAGACTCCAATACTTGAGTCCAAAGACCTGATGAAACCTTCCATTCTTAGGCAGCAGTTATCAAAGTCATTAAGAGTGATTAGTGGGGATTTGTTCATGGTTCCAGTTTCCATATCAGTCTTGGATATGGCTACCATTTGAAAAGTTTAGTATTTGTGTGAGTGAGGGATCTTAAGATGGTGAGATCTTATATCAAGAGCCTTGTATGTTCTGACACCAAATGCAGGACCGGTGAAGGATGGTCAAATACAACACAACAATACAAAGAGGAGTGTAACTAAACTTAAATAAAACAGTGAACTGGATTAACCACAAAAGAAGACACTAAGAACACAAGTAACTAAGAGACAGAACACAAGAGCAAGATACATAGTGAGATGGTTTTCAAGATTGCAGTATATTGATTTCTCAATGTTCTATTACAAGTGTTACAAAGCATAAAAGAAATATACAAGAATATGAAATACTTATACTACATCCTACAGTCGGTTATACTATGAAAGCCAGCCGGATACAATGACTAGAATCAAAAACAAAATCAATTATAGAGTCAAAAAAGCAGATTGCCTTTACAAAAAGATAAAGTACATGAAGTAGAAAGTTACATACTCAAGACCTCTATGTAAAGTTACCAAAAGAATGAACCTTTTCACCAACTCATGTAAGTTGGTGATTTTACAGAGATGCAGCAGAAATGTGTCCAGCTTTACGAAAAAGTAAATCAGATAAAGCATGTTACTAAAAGTATTCAGAAGAAATCTGTCTCCAAGAGATGAGGCTTCGGAAGACTTCAACTTTGGCTTCGGAAGATTTCACACTTAGAATATTTCTTTTGCATGTGTGAAACTTCCGAAGCATTTTTCTTCACTACTTGTGCAGCATGCATGCAGAAAGATTTTGGTTGCTTCAGCATCTATGCATATTCTCTACAATGTTGTCTAGCGAGTTATCTAAACATTTCACACAAGAAGACCAGGAGACTTCCACAATCATACGTGAACACAACAGTAGTTTAAATCGAATCAACAATGGATGAAATTAATTATTAATAGAATAATTACTGATTTTTTAAAAGTCAATCAATCAACATAAAAATAAACAACATACATTAACTATTATCCATTTGAAGTTACCCACAAAACAATTCTCAATTACCCTTCGAAGGAAAATAATCATTTTAATTCGTTTGACGCTTTATAGAATCGGAAATATTCTTTTCTTTGTGCATGAAACGCTAAATAACACATGACTAGTAATGAAACCCTGCCACTCCGTTGTTGCGGAAATCATCAACTTAAATCTAAATACTAAATAATAGAGAAAAAATCGTAGCGAGATACTTAAAAATTAAAAAGATTACGGTTATAAAATTAAATAGATACTCTTTTTCCTTGGTTTTTTCATAGTTAACTTTTGCGACATTTAAAAATTCATAATATATTTTTATAGAATAATATAATTTATATTTTTTTTGGTTTTTGTGTTTGGTGTCTTGTGTAGGATATCTATTTAAAAAATCTTATAAAATAGGAACAAAAATAATAATGTTTGTGGGTCAACTAATGATTTCGTTTTTTCAACTTTTCACTTGAGAGTTTGATGCAATTTTCATGTTCACTTCATTTTCCAAGGTCCCTATTTTTTACTCTTGGTTATTTTTAATTTTAGTTATTATTTGCTTTAATTATAGTTAAAAAAAATTCACTCATTATATCCTTTATCTTATGGTTACACAAGATGGCATTAAGGACCACCATCACCTAGCATCACCAAATGATGCCACGGATCCTTCCTCTTATTGGGAAAGCACACTCATCGTCACTCACCATCATTGTTCTCTTGTCACTACTCCTCTGAGGATACAAGTACTTTGTCCAGAATTAGTGCTGATAAATACCTTTTATTTGATTTCTGCAATTCATTTCATACGTCGATTTTAATCCCTACCCCTTTGTAGAGATCTACTACCACTTCATCTAAATCCTAATAATAATTTTTTTCTTTTCCCTCCTCTTCAAAATGAACTTCAACGGTGGCGATCCGATTGTGGGTGTGTGGTGGTTGGTGGGGTTGAATCACAAGTGGATAAATGAGGAAAAAGATATAAAAAAGAAAGTGGAAGATAAAGACCAATAGGAAATTTGTTTGAATTAATTCAAAATTACCTTATGCTTTAAAAGTATAAGTAGAGGGCTCTTTTGCAAACTATTAGTGATCAAAACAGAAACTGCACGAACTAACCCGTACCTGACATACATATTTAATATATAGTATAATGGTTATCATAAAAAACAAAGTTATAAAACAATTAAGTAAACCATAGGAACATATTCAAAGAAATTAAATAAAATAGACTTAAAAGCAATAAGTATATACCAATTAAAACTGGCGCAAGACAATATGAATTTTCTTGATTTTGGCTTTAAAAGGAACTACCAACATAATAATTGTCACATGCTACAGGCATAGCCATTTTTAATTAACGATGCGGCTAAAAATGTATAAATAGTATAATTAATTAACGATGCGGCTAAAAATGTATAAATAGTATAAAAGGTACGGAGAAATCAATTCGGTGTGGCTGCAAATATTGTTTTTACTATGCCATAATAATAAGCATATTTTTTTGGTATCGTCGTCGCCTATCGAGTGGAGACCACCCAAAGTTGAAAAGTATGAGTACCGTCATCATCGTTTAGATATCATAACCATAACCAACATGGTGACATCTCAGACGAACCAAAGCCTTCATCATCGATGCAACATAATCACCATCATCAATACAGTTGCTCGTTCTCTGACTCATCATCATCGAGCAATCACCAAATACATAAAACCAGCCAAACCACAGTCATAATAACAAAGCCATCATCATCGATAACCACAGATCAACATGAAACCATCATCATTGATATACCAACAGACAATAAATTTTCTTATGATCCGACCAAAACCCGAATATGTAGTACTTATAGGTTTTAAACCAACATGGGGCCTTAAAGGCTCACACGACTCATTATTTTCGTCATCAACCTAGCTAGGAACATGGACACAAGCACCATCGTCACAGAACAAAAACAGCCTCAAAAAAGAAAACATAAAGACGTAAATGAGGGTTTAAGGTTAGACATCTCAATCAAATACCTTAAATGAGGAGCTTCCTATAATCACCAAATCATTTCACCCATTCAAAGAGGAAAGGAATAAGAATTAGCACCAAAAAACACAACAAACACCACATAACCCAAAAATAGCAACCGCAATAATCACCATCTGCCTCGCCGGAAGAAGACCACCATCGCCTACCCGTTGCTTCGTAGATTTTACCAAAAAAGTCAAACGTAGCGGTGACGAGGGACGTATTTCAAGACGATGGTTATGGCGGTGGGTAGCAAGAGATGGCAATCGAGATCAGCATCCCCACCCCAACCGGACGCGCCACCGCCATGGCCCACCCTAAAACCGAAATTGTTCACTTGAAGCGCCACCACCACAGACCGCTGACCCACACACTAGTGATTTACACCATGGTAGGGGTGGTGCAACATTGATGGTACAACGGAAGATGACGACGTACCAAATCTGAATCTGGTGATGTGAAAAGGGTTTTCATTTTTTCCCATTCAAACTCATATGGGAAGGGGAAGAATGCAGGATTTAGTAAACTGATGTGATGAAACTATAAAAACCACAAAGACAACTGTTTCTTTAAGTTGGATCTTAAATAGATAGGGAATGCATGTACAAATGATTATTATTACAACATTATAATATGTATTATTATGCTTGGTCGGTTGCTACAACGGTTTTTTTTTCCTTCTTCTTTTTACGCTAAAATAGTTTTGTTTAGATAATAACTCTACCTGTGATTTTGGTCTACTAGCAAAGTGTTTTTTGTATCTTATTATTTAGTGCCGGTTAGAGCTCAAGGAGGGTTTTTTGGGTTTTTTCTTGTCGACACGTGTCTTTGACGTGTATTTGAATTTTCTCCTATACAAATAACTTTGTGGTCTGTTTCTACAGATGCTTTATATTAATGGCCTTTGTTCCAGTTGAGGTTAGTTTTTTCTTGCATCAAATCTGCTAATGTAAAGCTCCGTTCCCGAGAAGCTTACAACCATTTGATGTGCTCCAAATTATACATAAAGTTCTTATCAAAAGCCCTTAAAATGATCAATATATGATTAAAAATAAATTCTGTTTTTAGGTGTGTAAAAGGGCAAGATGGACAAAGAAGCATATTTGACAAGAATTGAAGTAATCCAAGCTTTGGAGTCCAAGCATAGGTCACGCCTCGTTAAGCACTCCCCCATGCCTTGTCTAGAACATACACCTCGTGCTAAATTAACGCACCCTCGTGTTTGGACATCTGATAGGACAAAAAGTACTATCCCCTCACAGCAAGCACGGGGACGTGCCCCATATGGCATGGGGCTGTGCCCCACCTCTATAACACTCGGTTATTTTGAAGACAAAGAACGAATGAATAGAGTGAAGAAAAAGATGGAAGAGGATTAAAACCCAAGTCTAGGGGTTAAAAGTGTCAAAAGGACACAATTTTTGAAAAGTTGGTGATAAAGGTGGCATGGCCACCCATCACTATCTCTACACACAATTCTCGAAATTTAGAGAGAGAGAGAGAGAGTAGCTGCAAGCAGAGAACTCTCGGTTTTGAAGAGAATCAAGATAAAAAATGCAAATTCAATGTAAGAATTCATGTTTTTATGTTGTTCTTAACCGGTTATGTCCTCGGCTTGTTCTTATGTGTGTTTGTACGTGTTGGGGTATGTTTTTAGTGGGTTTCTAGGTGGTTGAACTCAATTGCAAACGAGTTTGGAAGAAGCCATGCTCAAAAGCTGCAAAAGTGAGTTTTAGAACCCTCTTTTACTTGTTTTAACTAATTTTGGGGCTAGAAATGCATGAATGTATGTTTTTATTAGCTGGGTTTCGGACCGTATGTATGTATGTATGTGTGTATCTTGATGTTATGATGTAATGTGTGGCTATGTTCATGCTTGATGATGTATGATGGTGTTTCTAAGGCTTAAAAGGTAAGACTTAAGCTTAGAGCATGATGGATGGTGATTGGGAACTAAAATCTGATGTTTAAGGCTTATATGTTAAGTTTTAGAATCTACCTAAGTATGTAGAAGAAATGCGGATGAGTAATGGAAGTCAATACAGATGAGCAGTTAATGCGGATATGCATTAACTATTAAGTACAGTCAATGCGGATGAGTATTGGATGAAATACGGATGAACATTTACTAAGTATGGGAAATGCGAATGAGTAAAGTCAATGCGGATGAGTATTGGATGAAATGCGGATGAGCATTAACTAAGAATGGGAAATGTGGATGTGTAATGTCAATGCGGATAAGCAGATGTGGATGAAGTAAATGCGGATGAATTATAACAATGCGGATGAACAAAAGACAATGCGGATGAACACTTAGAATGTTTTCTAACTTTCTGGGAAAAACGATGAATGTAGGCTTTGACTTGATAGGTTTCCGGGGGCTATGTAAGTTGACTTTTGAGGTCATAGATGTTATGATGGGCATGTTATGATGTATGTTTGATGCTTTGGCATGATGATGTGTATGATGTATGTTATGTATGTATGATGCCTTATATGATGATGTTAATTGTCCATGTTGATGTTCCTTATTACATATGATTATTTTCCTTTGGCTTTACGTTGAATGCTAACAAATGAAATGAAAGTATTATGTAACGTAAAGTAGAAGATAATGAAAAAAGGAACATGATGAATGAATTCATGCATTAATGAACGAATGAAAGGCTTGCAAGAAAACGTAAGGAGGTTCACAAAAGGATGCACATTGAGGCTTGATCCGTGTGATTAGCTCAACCGTGTGCGGGTTAGCTACCCCAAAAGGATGCACACTGAGGCTTGATCTGTGTGATTAGGCAGACGTATGGAGGTTCACACCCAATGTAGGGTGTTAGCTCAACTGTGTGCGGGTTAATTACCCCAGAAGGATATGCACTAGGGGCCATCCTAGTGATTGACCATATGTATGGGACCCTTGCCGCTCACCCTTGGTAACTGGAGTCAGCTTCGTGCACAATGTTCAGGGTCTTTGAAAGGCCTCAGGCCCAGTACCGGCTTTATGCATACGGTGGGTGAAGCACATGGCATTGGTCCGAATGAAAGTAAAGATGTAACGGCGAATGTACGAAATGAACGAAAGAATGATGAAGATAATAATGATATTATCTATGTGTACATATGATGGGTGCTCACATGCAAAAGTAATGAATGGTTTAATTAAAGTAAAAGTATGTTTTATTGTAAAACTAGAACTCACTCAAGAACACTGACTTTTTATGCATTTTCCAGTTGGCAAGTGAGCATTGCTAAGGATGACACGGGGTAGCTACTTGGCATTTTGGATGGCATTCTGTTGTTTAATGTTTTTGCATTGTAATGCGAACGAATGATGTTTTGAAATGAATGCTTGTATTAACTTGCAAAAGCATTTGTAATAATATGAAAAGTTATTTTTATGTTTTTGCTGCAATGTTTTATGAATGTTAAATGTAAAGTATATTTTTTATGTGCAATGATTTACCAACTGTAAGCGTCCTTGGAACAGGGCCTTACAAGTTGGTATCAGAGCAAAAGTTTAAGTGAAAGGGTAAATTTTCAAATAAACCTAAACTTAAACTAAAATGGGATGGAAAGGGATGGGATGCTAGTCCGAGTAGCTGCGTGCCATCAAGTATTTTGTTGATGTTATCCAGTATTATGTGCAAATGTTATGTGGTTATGTGTTGTTGATAGATTTAGATACTGATGGGAAGGTAATGCTTGGGGTATGAAGAGTAAAGTAAATGGCTAATCACAACTGGCCACTATAATTAGGGACTTACTATACTTGACACAAACTGAGCTATTCCCTTGAATGACCATGTTGGTGTTTGAATCTTTCAGTGTGTGTGTGAGGATGGCTGGTGGTAGATCATCTAAAGCTTCACATGGTGGAGGAGGTGGTGCCGAACCACAGGTCACTAGAGGAAGGCGTAGAGCCCAGAAGGTGGTTCATTAAGAACCGGAGACCCCTCATCCTGAGGGTGGTGATGAGAGTGCTAATTTGAGAGCCTCGGTGAAGGAGGCGGTTGTGGAGGAAGTATATCACATCATGCAAACGATCCTACCATATATGGTGACCGAAGTGATAAAGGCTGTTAGAGATGGGGAAATGAGGGAAAGGAGTAGACCTACGGGCGAAAGGAGACAGCTCGAGACAGAGACGGTTTTGTCAGATGACGAAGAAGAAAAGGAAGAAGAAGAGACTACACCGGAGGTGACACGAGGCTGTAACTACGGGGCATTTCAAAGGTGCAAGCCCTCTATTTTTGACGGTAATGGCACTGCTGCTGCTGCTCACCGGTGGGTGAGAGAAATGGAATTTGTTCTAAATATTGGCGAGTGCTGGGAGGATCAGAAAGTAAAGTTTGCTAGCCACTCATTTGTGGACTCGGCTCTGTGCTAGTGGGATAATATATTCTAGGCGGAAGGTAGTCGGACAATAGGGAGGATGAGATGGTCCAAATTAAAGAAGTTAGTGATTGAGGAGTTCTGTCCTCATAGAGAAATGGATAAAGTTGATAGAGAGTTCCTGCAGTTGGAGGCAAGAACCATGACACATTAGCAGTACACCACCAAGTTCAACGAGATGGCACATCTGGTGCTGGATCAGGTGATGACCCTATCGTAGAAGATTAAAAGATACATCCAGGGCTTGCCAGCGGATATTCGCAGGCACATGATCGTTGCCCGACCGAGCACGTTTAGGTTGGCAGTTGATTAGGCAGGAAGACTGTATGATGAGCGAGAGGTGGTGCTGGCTGAGGCAAGCAAGAAGGGTGGTGGTGATTGGAATTGGAATGGGAAAAGGGTCGATTAGGGTGGTGCCTCAAAAAGTAATAAGAAGGCATGGGTGGATGACCGACGTATGGTCACATCGGGTGCAGGGTCGAGGAGGTGTTGCAAGGGTGAGAAGGAGCACACCGACGAATGTAGATTCGGATTTAACGTGTGCTTCAAATGTGGGAAACCTACCCACATGGCAAGGTAGTGTTAGACTGGGAAGTGTTTTAATTATGGCGAGGAGGGCCACATGAACCGAGACTGGAAGAAGCCAAGGGCAGAAAGTTCTGGTGCAGGGAAGAAGACTACTGGGGGAGAAGGACCAAAGGTGAGCACTAGGGTGTTCACAATGACATAGGAGGAGGCTAGGATAGACCCTGATGTTGTGTCAGATACGTTTCTAGTAATCCAAACTTTAGCCTCTATCTTATTCGATTTTGATGCTAGGAAAAGTTTTATCTCTGCTGCTTTCTATGCTAAACTGCATGTTAGTAGTAGGAGTGTTGATGCACCCTTTGATGTAGAAACTGCCATAGGTAAGTCTACCAGGATTTTTGAGGTGATAGAAGGATGTGATGTGGAATTGGATGATCATAATTTTCCGGTTAGACCATTCGTGATGACCTTAGGTGGTTTTGATATGGTTCTTGGGATGGATTGGTTGGCGGACTACGAGGCGAACATTGTGTGTCGCAAGAAGATGATTCGATTGACAACACCTGACGGGAGTTCGGTAACGGTTTATGGTGATCGGGTCACTACGATCCCAAAGGTAATCTCAATGGCTATGGTGGGAAATTGCATGAGGCGTGGATGTAGTGCATACCTGGCCTATGTAAAGGATGTGGATATGCTAACACCACAACTATCCGATGTATCGGTTATGCATGACTTTCCAAACATGTTCCCAGAAGACTTACCAGGAGTGCCACCTAACTGTGAGATCGAGTTCCAAATTGACTTGATACCGGGTGCCCAACCTATTGCCAAGGCACCGTATCGTTTGGCTCCGACTGAGATGAAAGAGTTGATGGAGCAGTTACAAGAGCTGCTTGATAAGGGGTTTATTAGACCGAGTATCTCTCCTTGGGGGTGCTCCAGTTTTATTCGTGAAGAAGAAAGATGGTAGTATGAGTTTTTGTATTGACTACCGTGAGCTGAATAAGTTGACGATAAATAATCGATACCCCTTACCGAGAATTGATGATTTGTTTGATCAGCTACAAGGTGCTAGTTGGTTCTCAAGGATAGATCTTCGATTGGGCTACCATCAGATAAAGGTGAAAGAGCACGATGCCCCTAAAACAACTTTTCGCACGTGTTATGGTCATTACGAGTTTCTTGTCATGTCATTTGGTTTGACCAATGCGCCAGCTTCTTTTACGGATCTGATGAATCGACTGTGTTGGCCGATGTTGGATAAATCAGTGATTGTGTTTATTGATGATATACTGATTTATTCGAAGAGCGAGATAGAGAATGCCGGTCACATTCAGGAGGTTCTGGAGACGTTGAGAAAGGAGAACTTGTACGCTAAGTTCTCCAAGTGTGCGTTCTTGTTGCACAAGGTTCAATTCTTGGGTCACGTGGTGAATACTGACGGATCATATTGGATCCGGCAAATGTAGAGGGTGATGCAATGGAAGTCTCCAAGACGCCATTCGAGATTCGTAGTTTCTTGGGTTTGGCGAGCTACTATAGAAGATTCATCCAAGACTTTTCTAAGATCGCTTCTCCACTAACTAAGTTGACCCAGAAGATGTGAAGTTTGTATGGGGTCAAGCTCAAGAGAAGGCGTTCGAAGAATTGAAGGCGAGATTGACTAAAGCTCCTGTTTTGTCATTACTCGATGGAAGTGAAGATGTAGTGGTTTATTCTAATGCTTCCAACTCGGGGTTGGGATGTGTGTTAATGTAGAGAGGGAAGATTATAGCCTATGCATCCCGACAGTTGAAGGTTCATGAGGTCAATTATCCTACTCATGACTTGGAGCTAGCAGCCGTGGTCTTTGTGCTAAAGATCTAGAGGCACTATCTGTATAGGATGAAGTGCACCATATTCATTGACCACAAGAGCTTGAAGTACTT
This sequence comes from Flaveria trinervia, assembly GCA_025506515.1. Classification (NCBI taxonomy): domain Eukaryota; kingdom Viridiplantae; phylum Streptophyta; class Magnoliopsida; order Asterales; family Asteraceae; genus Flaveria; species Flaveria trinervia. Next base: position 81,372,506 of record CM046448.1, read on the forward strand.
CTTTGAGTAGAAGGACCGGAACATGAGACAGAGATGGTGGTTGGAGCTCATAAGAGATTATGATTGCGAGATCCATTACCATCCGGGCAAAGCCAACGTGGTAGTGGACGCCCTTAGCAGAAAAGAGAGACCCAACCGATTCAGGTGAAAGCTTACTAGATAATCATGACCTCTGATGAGATGAAGCAGGTCAGGAGTTCCAAGATGAGGCATTGAAAGAAGATCATCTTAAGTCTGAAACAATGAGAGGCCTGGTCGCAGAATTTGGTGAAAACACGCTTGGTGTTAGAACTCGATTCGGAAGGATGTGGATTCCTTGTTTTAGGGATCTACGGGTGAAGATTTTGGATGAAGCACATAAGACTCGATACTCTGTTCATCCCGGTGCTACAAAAATGTACCAACACATGAAGAAAGATTATTGGTGGCCGGGTATGAAACGTGATGTGGTGGAGTATGTGAGTAAGTGCCTTACTTGTCTACAGGTGAAGGCCGAACATCAGAAGCCGTATGGGAAGATCCAACCTTTGGATATACCAGAGTAGAAGTGGGAACATATCACGATGGATTTCATTACAAAGCTGTCGCGTACCCCGAAAGGGTATGATGCTATATGGGTGATTGTTGATGGTTTGATGAAGAGTTCTCACTTCCTACCGATTCGCGAGACATATTCATCCGAGAGGTTGGCGGATCTATTCATCACGGAAATCGTAACTCATCATGGTGTGCTGGTGTCTATTGTGTCTGACTGTGACACCGGGTTTACATCCAAATTTTGGAAGAAATTCCACGACGCGATGTGGACGAGGTTACATATCAGCACGACTTATCATCCTCAAACGGATGTTCAGTCGGAACGAACGATTCAGATGCTAGAAGATATGCTTCAGGCATGCGTCATTGATTTTGGAGGAAGTTGGGATGACCACTTACCGTTAGCTGAGTTCTCATATAACAACAATTATCATGCGAGTATTGGTATGCCTCCTTATGAGATGGTATACGGTAGAAAATGCAGAACACCCGTCTATTGGGGTGATATTGGTCAGAAAGAGTTAGGGAGCATCGAGGTGATCAATGCTACGACTGAGAAGCTTGAAAGGATCAAGGCCTTCATGAAGGCAGCCAAATATAGATAGAAGTCGTATGCTAATAAAAGATGGAGACTGATTGAGTTTAAGGTGGGTGACCGGGTTATGTTAAAGGTCTCACCTTGGAAGGGTATTATCCGATTCGGAAAGCGGGGGAAGTTTAGCCGAAGGTATATAGGGCCTTTCCGAATCGTTGCTCGAGTAGGAGAGGTGGCCTATAGGTTGGAGTTACCAGATGAGCTTAGTGGAATTCACCCGACATTCCATGTATCTCATCTGAGAAAGAGTTTAGCGGATGAGAATATTATTGTTCCACTTGAGGATATCGAAGTAGATGAACAACTCAATTATATGGAGCAACCGGTGGCAATCATTGATCGAAAAGAGAAGAGGCTGAGGAATAAGGTGGTTCCTCTTGTGCGTGTATAGTGGAAGCACAGAAAGGGATTCGAGTCGATGTGGGAGACTGAAGAAGAGATAAGACAACATTACCCACAATTCTTTGAGGAATAACAGGTTTCTAGGACGAAACCTATTTAAGGGGGGTGGACTTGTAACACCGGTTATTTTAAAGACAAAGAAAGAATGAATAAAGTGAAGAAAAAGATGAAAAAGGAATTAAAATCAAAGCCTTGGGGTTAAAAGTGTCAAAAGGACAAAATCTTTGAAAAGTTGGTGATAAAGGTGGCATGGCCGCCCATCACTCTCTCTACACACAATTCACGGATTTTTAGAGAGAGAGAGTAGCTGGAAGCAGAGAACTCTCGGTTTTGAAGAGAAACAAGAAGAAAAGTGTGAATTCAAGGAAAGAATTCATGTTTTTATGGTGTTCTTAACGACTTATGTCCTCGGGTTTGTGCTTATGTGTGTTTGTATGTGTTCGAGTATGTTTTTAGGGGTTTCTAGGCGGTTGAACTCAATTGCAAGCGAGTTTGGAAGAAGCCATACTTAAGAGCTACAAAGGTGAGTTCTAGAACCCCTCTTTTACATGTTTTAACTAATTTTGGGGCTGGAAATGCATGAATGTATGTTTTTATTAAGCTGGGTTTCGGACCCGTATTTATGTATGTGTGTATGTTGATGTTATGATGTAATGTGTGGCTATGTTCATCCTTGATGATGTATGATGGTGTTTCTAAGGCTTAGAAGGTAAGACTTAAGCTTAGATCATGATGGATGATGATTGGGAACTGAAATCTGATGTTTAAGGTTCATATGTTAAGTTTTAAAATCTGCCTAGGTATGTAGAAGAAATGCGGATGAGTAATGGAAGTCAATGCGGATGAGCATTAACTATTAAGTAAGTCAATATGGATGAGTATTGGATGAAACGCAGATGAACATTTACTAAGTATGGGAAATGCAGATGAGTAAAGTCAATGCACATAAGTATTGGATGAAATGCGGATGAACTTTGACTAAGTATGGGAAATGCGGATGAGTAAAGTCAATGCGGATGAGTATTAGATGAAATGTGGATGAGCATTGACTATGTATGGGAAATGTGAATGAGTAATGTCAATGCGGATAAACAGATGCGGATGAAGTAAATGCGGATGAATTATAACAAATGCGGATGAACAAAAGACAAATGCGGATGAACACTTAGAATGTTTTCTAACTTTCCGGGGAAAACGATGAATGTAGGCTTTGACTTGATAGGTTTCCGGGGGCTATGTAAGTTGACTTTTGAGGTCATAGATGTTATGATGGGCATGTTATGATGTATGTGAGATGCTTTGGCATGATGATGTGTATGATGTATGTTATGTATGTATGATGCCCTATATATGATGATGTTAACTGTCGATGTTGATGTTCCTTATTACATATGATTATTTTCCCTTGGCTTTACGTTGAATGTTAAGTAATGAAATGAAAGTATTATGTAACGTAAAGTGGAAGATTATGAAAAGAGGAACATGATGAATGAATTCACGCATTAATGAACGAATGAAAGTATGAAAGGCTTGCAAGCAAACGTAAGGAGGTTCACACCGAATGAAGGGTGTTAGCTCAACCGTGTGCGGGTTAGCTACCCTAAAAGGATGCACACTGAGGCTTGATCCATGTGATTAAGCAGATGTATAGAGGTTCACACCCAATGAAGGGTGTTAGCTCAACTGTGTGCGGGTTAATTACCCCAGAAGGATGCATACTAGGGTCCATCCTAGTGATTGACCATATGTATGGGACCCTTGCCACTCACCCTTGGTAACTGGGGTCAGCTTCGTGCACAATGTTCGGGGTCTTTGAATGACCTTAGGCCCAGTACCGACTTTATGCATACGGTGGGGTGAAGCACATGGCATTGGTCCGAATGAAAGTAAAGATGTAATGACAAATGTACGAAATGAACGAACGAATGATGAATATACTAAATGATATTATCTATGTGTACGTATGATGTGTGATCACGTGTAAAAGTAATTATTGGTTTAATAAAAGTAAAAGTATGTTTTATTGTAAAACTAGAACTCACTCAGCAACGCTGACTTTTTATGCATTTTCCTGTTGGCAAGTGAGCATTGCTGAGGGTGGCACGGGGTAGCTACTTGGCATTTTGGATGGCATTCCGCTGTTTAATGTTTTTTCATTGTAATAGAAACGAACGATGATTTGAAAAGAACGCTTGTATTAACTTGCAAAAGCATTTGTAATGATTTGAAAAGTTATTTTTATGTTTCCACTGCAATGTTTTATGAATGTTAAATGTAAAGTATATGTTTTATGTGCAATGATTTACCAGCTGTAAGCGCCCCGGGAACGGGGCCTTACAACCTCCAACATGGGGTCGCGCCCTATCAAGCACAAGGTTGTCCCCGACACACCCTGCATGTACGAGCCGACCAACTTTCGTAAGCATTGTACTAGCACGGGGCCATGCTAAACATTCTAGAAAGCCTATAATAGAGGCCTAAGATCATCATTTTGGCAAATATTGGTGGGAGAGCTACTCTGTAGAATTATCTCGGGAATCGAGTCTTCAAGAACATTTGGTGGCTCGGGCGGTGCATACAACACTTGGAAGAAGCTCTGGATTTCCTAAACATCATCCATTATGCATCACCGGTTTGATTGTTCCATTTCTTCAAATCTATATTCTATGTTATTTGTTGTTATGTTCACCCTTATTATGAGCTTAACTCTTATTATTATCCTAACTGGATGAACCTTATATAATTTGTAATTAACTAATGGTGTCATATACATTATGTTAATGTTATAGTATTCTTGGGAAGAGTTTTGATGGGTAGCATTAACATTCAAACGGGAAGTTATATCCTTATGGTTTGTGATTGTGATTGTCATACATTGTTGAAAAACGTATGATCAATTTTCATTCGCGAAATTGGTGTTCATAATAAATCCTTGGCTAATTGATTAGAAATTTTTATTAGAAATCAAATCACCTTAACATTCTGATCATTTGCGAGTTCCCTTTTATTAGTCTGAGAAATCTATAGTAATTGTTACGGTTTTCTAAAAGTAATGGTATGTTTGGAAGGAACCTGGTCAACTCTCTTTTTAACATTAGGTTATTTTTTCAGAAATCGTATGTCAAATCGGTAATAAAAGATTTACCTACTTTACTAGGGCTTTGATCTAAGCAGTATAACGTGATCCTAGTCACTACGAAGCGGATAGACGAGAAATCACGCCAGGTCACCTTTATAAACATTAACATAATTACATTAATCCATATCTTTAATCACACCACCAATTCATCACAGTAACATAAGTGTCGTCTAATTAGGATGATAACCCTTATTCCATGGTTTTAAATTCAAAGCTTCAATCTTATTTTACTTTATTTCTATTATTGTTTTTAGACCCTAAAAATCTGATCAATGCAACTCATCGTTTTCTCAAACAAATACCAAATCTGATAGTCAAATATTAAGTTGTTGAGTAGGCTAGGTGTGTCCACAGATTGATACTCGATTCTTACTATCACTATACTACCACACGATAGGTACACTTGCCTTTTGTGTGTGTGGTTTAGTATTAGTAATAACCATTTAAAACAAAATCTGTCCAAAAAACCTCTGTCAAAATATATACGTTTCGCACGGCATCAAGTTTTTGGCACCGTTACCGAGGACACATGGCAGTTTGAAAAACAATCTAAATTTTTACTATCTTGTGTGTATCTTGTTAGTATATTTGTTCAACTTTTTTTTTATTTTTTCCAGATAGATTGCCTTAGTTAGTTAGTTACATTTGCTTAATTTATTCTGGATCTTAGTTAGTTTATGCTTCCTTAAGTCAGTGTATGTCCAACACGTCTAGTCCTGAAGTTGTTTCGCCTCTTCCGCAACCCGAGCGATTATTTCGTCAAAGGCTATGCGAAAGACCGCGACAAGCAGCTCAAATCAGTGAAGAAGACGTGGCTAACCTGGACGAGGAAATGAAGATGACACACTATGCCACGCCGTCAATCGATGGTTACAAGTCTAGTGTTGTTCAACCAGTAATAACTTCCAAAAATTTGTAGATTAAGTCTAGTATTATCCAACTCGTAGAAAACTTTGTTCATTTCCATGAATTGCAGGATGAAGATCCTAACGCACACATCTCACGATTCCTTCGTATCTTTGCGACCTTCAAAATCAATAACTGCACAGACGATGCCATTCAACTAATACTTTTTTCATTTTCACTTCGAGGCCGAGCCATCAACTGGCATGATTCGCTTCCGCCTGGTTCCATCACCACATGGGCGGAAATGGCTGCACAATTCCTCTTGAAATACTCTCCACCGATCGCACTCCAAACTGAGAAGCAACATTACAAGTTTTTGCCAAGACGATGATGAATCATTAACGTAGCATGGGAGAGATACAAAGGTCTCCTTCGGAGATGCCCACATCACAGACTTGTTCTATGGATCCAGTGTCAAACCTTTTATGATGCAATCAGCGGGGTACACAAACAAGCTGTAAACAAAAGTGCGGGAGGAGATTTCGGAAGTATCACACCAACAAAGCATACCAAGCCTTGGAAAGAGCAGCTAAGAAGAGCTTTGCTTGTAATCCTTAAGAACTAAACCCAGTTCTAAAGGCATTCATCAAGTAGACTCTGAAACCTAATTGCAACCCATTTTGAAGCTCTAACGAAACGATTCGAACAATTGCAAGCCGAACTGAAGAAAACTCCAACACGATACAACACATGCGGAGAAGCAACTCATACAACAATAAATCAAATCGGAGAAGCAACTCGAATTACAGAGAAGCTGGTAATAACCAATCATCACTTGGATTCAACCGAAAGCCACCTTACCAACACTAGAAACCACCTTACCAACACTAGAAACCACCATACCAAGGTCAAGTAGTAGTAACCAAGACCATAGAGCATCATAAATGGAAAACTTATTGCATCAATGCAAGCCATAGATGAGTACATCCGGAAATCTGATCGAAGAAATAAGGGGATTCCAAAGAAACGAGGATGACATCAAAAGCAAAAAAGTATCATTACAACCATAGACACCAACAGGTCAGATAGCACAACAACTATCTAAAAGACTCCAAGGTGTTCTTCCTAGCAACACCATGACAAACCTTAATGCTCAAGTCAAAGTCATCACTACTACGAGTGGGAAAACCACTCAGGGTGATGCACCTGCATTACAATCCATCCTTGATGAAGTAGAAACCGAACCCCAATTAATGCAAGTGATAAGCAAAAGCAACCAATTACCATTGAAGAACCAGCCAAGAAATACGTATCACTACCACCCTATGTTCCACCACCTCCATATCTTGATTGTTTGAGAAAACAACGAATGGAGACACAATATGGAAAATTCTCGAGGTTGTTCAAGCAACTTCATATCAATCGCCCTTCATGGAAGCCTTAGCCCAAATGCCAAATTATGCTAAGTTTTTAAAGGGTGTCTTGTCGATCAAAAAGAAGCTGGAAGAGCTATCACATGTAGTGTTGAATGAGGAATGCTCTACAGTTATTCAAAACAAACTACCACAAAAGATAATGGATCTAGGAAGCTTTACTGTACCTTGCCTAATAGGAAATCTTTCCGTCAGCAACAAGTTAGCTGATTTAGGTGATAGCATCAATCTTATTCCTTATGCGGTTTTTGAAAAGATAAACTTAGGTGAACATAGACCTACCCGTATGAGCATCCAGTTAGCTGACCGTTCTTTTAATTATCCGAGAGGCATCATTGAAAATCTCTTCGTTAAAATTACAAATTCGTATTTCCCGTTGATTTTGTGATCCTAGACATGGATGAGGACAAGAATGTTCCTTTTATCCTAGGTCGACCTTTCTTAGCGACTGCTCGAGACCTCATTGATGTTTGCACCGACAAACTCACGCCACTAGTAGACGAGGAGGAAGTCACTTTCGAATATAGGCTAATCCATGAAACATCCTTAACATCATCATGACTCGCTTTATTCCATTGATGTTTGCGATTCAATCATAAGCTGTCATTTAAAAGAAACTCATCGAATTGAGCTTTCCACACTCAATTAATAGTGGTCTTAGTAACCAAACCCATATGTGAGAATTAAATCATTCCAGAACTAGAAGTTGATGAAACATCCTCTCATCAAGAAGCATTTGAGATCATTGAACAAGAGCTAGAACCCAAAGCCAAACCTTCTATTGAAGACCCTCTAGTTTTAGAGCTCAAGGAACAACCATCTCATCTCGAATATGCCTTTCTTGAAAACATATCTCAAGTTCCTGTCATAATCTCATCCGCCTTATCAATTGACGAGAAAAACAAATTTCTCAATGTGCTTAAGACACACAAACGAGTAATATGGAAAATCATGGACATCAAGGGAATCAATCCATCCTTTTGCACTCACAAGATATTGACGAAGGAGAACTTCAAATCCATCATTCAACCTCAAAGACGTTTAAATCCAATCATGCTAGAGGTAGTGAAGGAAGAAGTAATCAAAATGCTAGATGCTGGTTTGATTTACCCTATTTCTGATTCGCCTTTGGTCAGTCCCATCCAACTTTTTCCATAGAAAGGAGGAATGACTTTTGTAACCAACAAGAAAAATGACCTTATTCCCACTTGTACAGTTATAGGATGGTGAGTTGGCATTGATTATCTCAAACTCAATAACGACACAAGGAAGATCACTTCTTCTTCCTTTCATCGACCAAATGCTTAAGAGATTATCTCGAAAAATGTTCTATTGTTTCTTGGATGGTTTCTCAAGATATTTCCAAATTCCTATTGTTCCCGAAGATCAAGAGAAGACGTCATTCAACTGTCCTTATAGTACATTTGCTTATCAGTGAATCCCCTTTGGATTGTGTAATGCTCTTGCCACGTTTCAAGATGCATTGTAGAAATCTTTCATGACATGATTGAACACTCAATGGAAGTTTTCATGGATGACTTCCCCATCTTTGGAAATTCATTTGAACTGTGTCTTAAAAATCTGGTAAAGATGTTGGTTAGATGTGAAGATTCTAACCTTGTTTTGAATTGGAAAAATGCCACTTCATGGTTACTAAAGGAATAGTGTTAGGACATAAGATCTCTCGAGCAGGCCTTGAAGTCTATCAAGCCAAAGTTGACACTATTTCCAAACTTCCACATCTCACAATCATGAAAGATATTAGAAGTTTCCTAGGTCATGTAGGTATCTACTATCGTTTCATCAAAGATTTCTCGACAATCGCTTGACCGATGACTCAACTTCTTGAGAAAGACGCACAATTCATATTTTTTGGTGAATGCATTAGTGCATTCAATTTTCTTAAAGAGAGCTTGGTAACCTCTCCAATCATGGTTTTCCCAGATTGGACGCTACCATTTGAAACCAATTCACTATGCAAGTAAAACCCTAGATCCGATTGGGTGCTATTAGGCTTCAAGCTGAATGATCCTTACAAAAGGAAAATTTTATATATCTTCGGGTGAAAGAATAAGTACAGGTCTTGAAAGCAAAGTACGGTCTTGACAATCTAACCTTAAACGATTTCTCGAGTTGGCATATCCCTTCTAACTTGAAGTATTGTATAGGGAACCTTTTATTGCCTTCCTTGTATTTTATGTTAGAACAATAAGCCAAGACCATCGTCGTCTTTAGCAGTTAGCCACTTTTTCCAAATATTCCATACCCGAGCCCAAGCCAAGTTACAACCCATCAAAGACCTAATTATTTATGCAAGTAAATATTAAGTAGGAGGAGATTTGATCGTTTAACAAGCATATGATTTCACACGTATTCATACTAGGCAATTGAGTGCACTAGTCATAATTAATCTTATTTGTGACACCATGTAGTTAGCCGTGTGTGATTGTAACTTGTAAGAAGCGTGGATTTTTACATGATGATAATCTTCACAAACTAATCTATTACTTGCTAGGATACCAATTTACATATGTTTACAATGTTTACATTTGGATGAAAATAATATTTACTTGTGTACTTCCCGAAAAACATATTTATTATTTGATTTATTTGGTTTTTGGTGGAATTATCATTTTAAGTGATTTTGCTTGAGGTCAATAAAAGGTAAGTGTGGGGATGTTTGATATGCTCCAAATTATACATAAAATTCCTATTAAAAGCACATTAATTATTCCTCAATATATCCATTAAAATGATGAATATGTGCTTAAAATGTTAAATTGTGTTTTCAGGTGTTTAAAAGGGTAATATAGATAAAAGAAGCATATTCGACAAGAAATTGAAGCAATACGAGCTTTGGAGTCCAAGCATGGGGTTGTGCCTCATTAAGCACGCCCCTATGCCTTGCCTAGAACACACCCCCATGCTAAATTATCACACCTCCGTGTTTGGACATCTGACAGGAGAAAAATTACGGTCCCCTAAAAGCAAGCACGGGGTTGTGCCCCATAAGGCATGGGGCCATGCCCTACTTCCAACACAGGGCCGTGCCCTATCAAGCACGAGGTCGTGCCCAACACACCCGCACGTATGACCCGACCAAATTTCATAAGCATTGTACTAGCACGGTGTCGTGCTTAAAGGCTCCTGAAAGACTATAAATAGAGGCCTAAGTTCACTATTTTGGCAAGCTTTGGTGGGAGATTTACTCTGCAGAATTCTATCGGGAATTGAGTCTTCAAGACCATTTGGAGGCTCGGAAGGTGTATACAAAACTTTAATCACACCATTAATTCATCACAGTTACATAAGTGTAGTCTAATTAGGATGATAACCCTTATTCCTTGGTTTTAAATCCAAATGCTTCAATTTTATTTTACATTATTTCTATTATTGTTTTTATACCCTAAAATTCTTATCAATGCAACTCATCATTTTCTCAAACAAAAACCTAATCTAATAGTCAAATATTAAGGTTGTTGAGTAGGCTAGGTGTCCACGGATTGATACTCGGTTCTTACCATCACTATACTACCACATGATAGGTATACTTGCCTTTTGTGTGAGTGGTTTAGTATTAGTAATAAACATTTAAAACTAAATTTGTGAAAAATACCTCTATCAAAATATGTGTGTTCTGCACCGCATCATGAGTCAATCATTGCACATACAACATAAAATATACATTTAAATTTACTAAAGCATTGTAGTGGAATGACTCAAAACCATTTCATATATTAATGACTGCTTTTGCAACACAATACAATTTATTTAACTGTTATTAAGTATCAGTGTTTGCATTACATCACAAAAACATCCGGATTAAACAAATGGATACCATACAAAAATGCCAAGTAGCTACCCCGTGCCATCCTTAGCAACATTTACCTGCCAATTGGAAAAACATAAAAGTCAGCGATGTTGAGTGAGTTCTAGTTTTATTAAATAAAACACATTTACTTCCGTTTAAAATCGTCCTTTACTTTCATGTGCAATCATGCATTATATGTACAAATACTTATTTATTATTATCTTTTATCACATTCAATAAAATTAATTCATCATCATTGTATGTCATTATTAACATTCGTTTTCATTCATAATCTTCTTTACTTATCTTTCGTACATTTGTCATTATCTTCATTATTTACATTCTGGACCTATGCCATGAGCTATACCCTGAACATTGTGCATGAAGCTAGTTACTAGGCCTGAGGTCTATCATAGATCACGAACCTTGTGCACGAAGCTGACTTCAGTACCTAGGGCAAACGAAAAAAGTCCCATACATCCTTCTGGGATAGTTAACCCGTATATCATTAAGTTAACACCCTTCATTGGGTGTGAACCGTCTTATAGTGCTTGCAAGCCTTTTTATATGTCATACTTACTTTCATACTTGCATATGTTCTTTCTTTACGTTCACTTCTCATTCATCATTAACTTCCGCTTTCATTATATAGTACTTTACGTTTATTGATACTATCATACCACACAAAGCCACAGAAATATACATAATAAGGAACATAAAGAAAACATACATAACATACATAAAATCATCACAAACATCATCACAAACATCACATACATTATACAAGAAAATAGCCTAAAATTCCCTTTTTCCCAAAATTTCAGAAAATATTCTAAGTCCTTAGGCGCATGAGCATTATGCAGGCGCATGACCTTTCAGGCGCATGGGAACACTTAGGTGGACAGGAAACCTTTAGGCCCATGCGCATTATTTAGGTGCATGACCCAACACTTAGTCAATGAAGACATTTTCTAGGCGCATGGCCACTATACATGCATATGGGCAATTTAGGCGTATGGAACACTTAGTCAATTTCAGCCTAATCTAGGCCCATGCGAACAATTTAGGCGCATGGGTTTTGGGCGTCTGGGGAAAACACTTAGGCAATTCAACCGTTGGGCGCATGGGCCAAATTCTGGTGCATGGGCAACCAAGCAAGTCTAAACAACATCGTTCAATACCCAAAATCATCATTCATCTTGTTCTAAGCTTAGTACTAACTAAGCAACATAACATACATATAGCATGATCATAACATCATAATACACCTAAATCGTATCCGACACGCATACACACACATGAATATACAGGTATAATTACCCATTTTATAAAAACATTCACACATGCATTTCTAGCCCTAAACTCATTTAAAAACATGTAAAAAGGGGTTCTAGATCTCACCTTGTGCAACCTTGAGTATGACTTCCTTCAAACACGTATGAAAATGAGTCCAACACCTAAAACCCACCAAAACACACCCAACCGAACACAAACACACAACATAAGCACATACTCGAGTCTATAATCAGCCAAGAACACCTCTAAACATGAATTCGTACCTTGAATTCAGCCTCTTCTTCTTCTTTCATCAAGTTCAAAACTCCTGCTCTTTCTCTCTCAATAACCCTAATGCAAAAAGTGATGTGAAGGGCAATATGGGCAGCCATGCCCACTTTTATACAAAATAATATAATATTTTGTACCATTTACACATTTAACCACTCAACTTGGGTTAAATTTCCTTTTCCTTCTTTTTTGCACTTTTATTCTTTATTTTACATCTAATAAAAATATGCGGGTGTTACAAGTCCACCCCCTTATATAGGTTTCGTCCTCGAACACATGTGTGTAGTGTTGTGTCATTTCTTTATCACTCTCCCTCGTTGACTCTGATCCCTTTCCATGCTTCCACTGTACACGTACTAGGGGAACCACTTTATAACATAACCTCTTTTCCTTTCGATCAATGATCGCCACTACTTTCTCCACATAATTTAGTCGCTCATCTACTTCAATATCTTTCAGTGGGATAACCACACCTTCATCGGCTAAACACTTACGTAGATGAGATACGTGGAATGTTGGATGAATTCCACTTAACTCATTGGGTAACTTCAACCTATATGCCACCTCTCCTACTCGAGCAATGATTCTAAACACCCTATGTACCTTGGGCTCAACTTGCCCTGCCTCCGAAACCGAATAATACCCTTCCAAACTGTGACCTTCAACATACCTCTATCACCCACCTTGAACTCAATTGGTCTATGCCTCTTATTAGCCTATGACTTCTGTCTATCTTTAGCTACCTTCATAAAGGCTTTGATCCTTTCTAGCTTCTCAATCATAGCCTGGATCACTTCAATTCTCCCCAACTCCATTTGACTGATATCACCAGAAAAAATGGGTGTTCTACATTTCCTACCGTATAGCATCTCACAAGGAGGCATACTAATGTTGGCATGATAATTATTATTGTATGAGAGTTTAGCTAACGATAAATGGTCATCCCAACTTTGTCTAAAATCAATATTGTATGCCCAAAGCATATCTTCTAGCATGTGAATCATCCATTCCGACTGAGCATCCGTCTGTTGATGATAAACCGTGCTAATGTGTAACATTGGCTCTATGGCATCATGAAATTTCTTCTAGAACTTAGATGTAAACTGAGTGTCACGATGAGAAACAATAGACACAGGTACACCGTGATGAGTTACAGTCTCTTTGATAAATAGATCCACTAACCTTAAGAGGAGTACGTCTCTCGGGATCAGTAGGAGGTGAGCACTCTTCGTCAAACGGTTAACTATTACCCATATGGCATCATACACTCTCACGGTATGTGGTAACTTCTTGATGAGATTGTTGGAGCTGTACACGATAGTCTATATTATGAACATAGTCAAAGTCAACAAAAGTCAACCTCACGGTCAAAGTCATTGCAAAAGTCAAACCCGACACGTTCAAGATGAAGAACCGAGAAGAGACGTTCAAGATTTAAATGACTAGGAGTTATATTGTAGTAACTATATTTGTGACAACAAAATATATTTAAATATGTTTTAGTCAATTTTATGTTTTATATGAAATATCTATTAATTAGCCTATGTCTAGGGGTTTTGTGCAATTAGTGAATATTATACTCACTATAGATAGCCTAATTGTAATTAGGATTAGGCTAATGGTTGTATGCCCAATAGATTGGAGGATTACTTGTAAACATTTTTTGCAATCTAATTGAAGATCAAAAGGGAGTTTTAGTGTGTTTATAATATTTTGATCCACAATCTTCATGATATGATTCAAGTGTGATCAAATGGACCAATAATTTGGTATCAGAGCCATTTTGGATCAAATACATTGAAGATTTGAAGAATTCGTTGCTGATTTTTGAAGATTGTTTGAGGTTTTTGGTTGTTTTTGTTCAATATCAATATTTCATCAATTCCGGATCAAATTTCAGTGTATATCTTATGGAATTTGATTATATTTTTCTTGTTATTGGTTGGGAAAACTCTGTTAATCATAATATCTCAAATACATTAAGATTTAGGTGATTTCAGATTGATTTCGTGTTGTAAAAGTCTTCCAGATTCATGCAGCAAAAGTACATATTCTTCCAGTGAAACTGCCTTCAATTCCAGCGAAACTACAAGTGTTTTACACTTCATAGTAAATTTCTACATCTTAGTGAAAGTAGTGATCTTAAACAAAAGTTTAATAGTGCTTGTGTGCATATTACAAGCGAAATTGCTATCGACTGTATATTTGAATGAAAGTTGAAGTTTGTTTCATGCGAAATTGTCGACGAATCTAAGCACTCACAAGCATTTGGCTATCGATACTACTGCCGAAATTCCTAGCGAACTACTATTGACTCAGCGAAACTAGCTTTCTCTACAAAACTAAAAACTCTGCGAAATTAAAGATTGTGCTGCGAAATTAAAAGATTTATTAAAAAAATATATTAGGGTTTCACTCTATGCAATGTTAGCATCTTGACCCTAGTTGCTAAGATTGCATAGAGTGACATTTTTTTAAAATTTTTTTTTCCCGGGGGAGAATTATCTACAATTTTTGGGAAAAATACTTTTGGGGGAGTGGGGAAGGAGAATGAAAATATAGAGAACGTGGAGGAGATACTAGAAGTTGGGTTTGTTAACATGGGATTCAATATGGATAAAGATTTTGTTGGTGAGGAGGTAGTGAGAGAGAATCTATTGAAAATGATGCTAAGAACGAGAAGGGCTAATTGATGAAGAAAAAGATAATGAACAGCAACTCGATTATGATTCAGAACTAGAATTTTATGAGGTTAATGAGAGGCCCTTAGTATATGTTGCCAAAAAGGGAGACTTTGATGGAGATGTATTTGAAATGGCTAAAGAGTAATGGTTTGTCAAGAAGAAAGAACCTGAAGAACTGACTCTCCTGTTCCCAAACTTCAAAGTGTTAAGCAAAAAGGAGGCAGACAAGAGGATCATCAGTTGGTCTTATAACCCCAGCCTCAAAATGTTAATGATCAAGAGGAGAGGGGGTGGTATATCTTACATGCATAAGAGGAAGGCTTTCAAGACCTTACCCAAATCGGTCCTAAAGAGGCTGGCTGTATTGCCATTATTGAATGCTCATCTAAGTGAAAGAGCCTCGTTGCTAGAGAAGGAGATAAAGAATAGGTTGAATGACAACTATGAGTCATTTGGATTTATGAAAGCTGAGAGGAAAAGATCGATGAAGGACAAGGACTGGGAAATAGGGAAGGGAAAGATTATGCTAAGGGTGAACCCCCAAAGACTGTGAACAGGGTCCGATTAGGAGATCCCCTTCCCCAGCAATTACAAAACTTTGGGAAGTGGTTTTACGACAATAATACAGGGGAGGCGGTAACTAGAGTAAAGAATGGCGATGAATTCAAAGTGTTTGATCCAATGGAGCTATTCAGTTTTTGTGATGAAGACCTGCTTGTTCTTTGCGACAATCATATTAAAGCATATGTAGGTGATGAGACGAGAAAGGAAGCCAGTTTTTTATGACTGTGGCCAACAAAATTAGAGGTGTGAGGGCGGGGATGAAAAAGCTTGCAGAGAGAGTGACAGCCCAAGATGATCTAAACATTGATGTTCAAGATTTGATTAGATAGTTTGAGGAAGCTAGTGCTCATCCCGAATGAGGTAATGAAGCTGGAGAAGACCAGAGTGAATCATTTCCTGATGCTCGTAAGGAGGTTGCTGTAGAAGCTGTAGAGGACAGATCAGAGGCAGCGGGGGAGTCTAGAGCCGACGAGACAAAACAAGATGATTGAAAGGCGGTGAGTTCCAACCTAGGGGGAGTATTAAAAATCAAGTATAGGTTGGACTCATATTAGACTAGATTGATTATATTTCTTTGTAATAGGTCTAATGTTAGTTTACTTTTGTATGTATTTAGTTTTATTTTGTTTTGTAGTCCAGCGAAACTATAGTTTCGCTCACAGTCAGCTATTTAGTTCTCCCGGTGAAACTGTTGTTTCTGTCGGGCGAAACTATTGTTTCGGCAGAACAGTTTCGCTAATAGTGAAACTGTCTGGGAAACTAAGACTGCCATATATAGTTTTGATCATTTTTATTGTTTCTCAAGCTTGCAAAAACCCTAATCGTTTGTCCTTGATGCAAGTGAGTATTGTAAGCAGTTTATTCACCAATATATCATTGTGCTTTGTTATTATTGATTATGTTGATCATCATTACATTATTTTGATTCATTTGTGGTTGTTCTCAATCATCATCATCTTTCTTTTTCTATTGTTTGTATTTGATTTTGAACTATCCAACATCTCATTTGTACTGCAAATCGATCTAATGGACGAGCACAAATATCAACTGAAAAGCAATTGGCTGACTTATTTACAAAAGCCTTTTTACCAAGAAGGTTTGAGTCTATTGGTCTTATTAATCATGTTGAAAAATAATTTGCTTCATCAAAATGATAGGAACCCTCCCTCCTTTTCATAAATCAATTCAAAGAAAAATTGTCAAAGTTGACTACCTCATTGTATATATTGTGTGTGTGCTAAAAGAAAAAGTAAATACAAAATTTCAAATTGAGAAAATGAAAAGAGGAAATTATAAAAGAAGCACAAAAATATAGTTTAGGTGTCTTGTCTTATCTTATGATTGAATCTGCCATTGCTATATATGAGAAATGATAGTACATTGGTTTAATTAGTAGCATACTTCACTCGTTAATAAAGTCCGTCTTGATATGATATGATTTCTGGGCAATCTCATGCAATTATACTAAAATAGTATATTCTTCTTATTTAACTAAATCATTATGCAATTGTGTGTATTCATGTTAATGCTTATGAGTATTGATCCATATGTACCTAGTTTACAGTCTTAATGTAATATGTTTGTCATGTCATTAATGTTAACGAAATATATGAGTTGAATGAAACGTATTATGTGGTTATTGATCTTAATGTTTAATGTTTTAGTGTATGATTTAGTGTTTATCATTTGTTAGCGCATATTGAACCAACTATATAGGTTTGTGGTTGTTTGAATAGATCTAAGTCAAGTAATGATTGTGAAACATATTCAAACTTAGCCATACGAAGTTTTCATGCGAATGGCCCATGCTAATGGAGCATATGCATGAACAACTTCATGCTAATGAACCAGTCGCACGACTGAACTAGGAGACTGGATCAGTCGCACAATTGTGACATGAGATTGACCCAGTCGCACCACTAAACACTCAATCGTGCGAATGGATCAACCGCATGACTCAGTCGCATGACTGAACCATGGTAATGGTTCAGTCGCACGAATGAGTAACCCTAACCTATAAATACAACTTAGTTCATCGAAAAACAAAAGACTTTGAATAATTCGACTCCTACACATACCCTAGCAGCCCAGAACGTCCAAGAAAGCCAGTCCAAGTTCATAGATCGTTCTTGATAGATTCCTATTCGTTCTTAACGTTTGGATTAATCCTATATCGATTGGGTTAAAATTCTCACTGATTGGATCACCTATCAAATAGGATTTCGAACTATTTGATTCGGTATACACATGACTCAGTTAGTACTTCGTCCGGTACACGGTCCTTAACAAGTTGTATCAGAGCAAAGGCTCTTGATTTACGTGTGATTCAATCGATTTTGATATAAAAATTGTGTTTTTCACGCAAAAATGCAATCTTTTTGTGTCAAACGTTGTTTTGGACGTCTCCAGGTCCTAAAGTTAACATTTTTCCGGCAAACAACAATTAGGGTTCTTGAGAAAATCGTGTTTTTGCGTAAAAATACCTTAAACTTTCGAATTCTCAAGATTCAGTAGCTTCAGTCGCACGATTGACTCAATCGCACGACTGAATTCATATGCATCCCTCATACGCACCATTGGACTCATTCATACATCCATTCATACGACTGAACTGTCTATTCACACTGTTCATCCACACCTATCCATTCGCACGATTAATTCATTCGCATTGGTTCATTCGCCTGTTTGAGCCATTCACATTGTTCAATCGCACTACCTGTCCAATCGCACACCTTCATTCGCACAAGTAAAATAGTTTGTTCCAAAGTTTAAAGTGATAGTAATGGAGGATCAATTTTCAGCGTTCACCGTAGGAAGGGACTCCAGGATTCAAAATTTGTTGCTTCTAGAAAATGAAGTGGGAAATCATAACAAGCCCCCTAAGCTTATGACGTTAGATGATTACCCACAATGGAAAAAAAGATTTGAGATTTACTTAAATGGAGTAGATCCCAATCTGTGAGAGTTGACAGAGACAAGATATAGTATGCCTGTAGGTGCATATCGAGTCAAACTCACCTTAAGCGGTATGACTGACTGACAAAAGGTAAAGTACAATGCAAAGAAGAAAGTATATGCATTGCTGACTCAGTCAATTCCTAAGGACATCTTCCATCAATTTTCTAAGAACAAGCAAGCTAAGAAGCCATGGGATGCATTGGAAAAGAGGTATGAGGGAAATGCATCGTTAAAAGCTCTCAAGGCTAAAGTGTTGAAGAAGGAGTTTGACAACTTCTCGTTAATGGGAACGGAGAGCTTGGACGATGTAATTGATCGATTCTACCACCTGATGAGTGAGTTGCACACTCATGGAGTCACTACGTCTATGGAAGACAAAGTTTCAAACTTTGCAGATGGGTTGCCCGAGAAGTGGAGTTCGTTTATTTCCAACCTCAGACAGAATGATATGCTAGCGAAATTAGATATCAACGACTTCATTCTGAAAATGCGAGAGGAAGAGTTGAGGATGAAGTACACGGCCTAAAATTCTTCACATGATCAAAATCCGACATTGTACAACTCAACTCCACAAGCCAAAACGTCTAGAGCACCACTTCAAATGGCGTTTGTGTCAAGTTCAGCTGGTCCATCACAGGATACTACTTCAGGATCTGACACGTCAGGGTCGTCTGGTACCCAATACATAGCACCTGAAGCGAATGCCACAAAACTAAAGACCGAGAATCTCAGGAATGTGACAATAGAGGTAGCAAAGGAGCACATGGATCTCTTAGCAGCCGTTGTCCACTCCTATGACGGGCTAGTTGCTGGGAAAATTGGGAACTGTCATCTGGCAGATGAGGACTACGAGCAGGTAGACAAGACAGAGCTGGAATGAATGGACATCATGTGGGCCTTAGCAAGTGATGTTCGGAGAGCTAAGAAGTTTGTCAAGAAGCCCGGACAGAATCTGATTGCCACTAAGGACACAACTTTTGGTTTTGACAAGATCAAAGTTACCTACTTCAACTGTAGGGAAAAGGGGCATTTCAAATGTGAATGTGTGAAGGCCAAGAAGATAGGAAATGGGAATCCACTCTCATCTTTCACTCGTCAGTATAAACCCACATGCAGCCCTACTTCGTCAAGCAAGGATCATAAAGCCTTGACTACTAACGATGACGAAGGACCAGATTGGAGCTTTCGTTTTTTGCTCCGGGAGAATTCAACATCGCTAGTGTTGAGGATCTAAATGATGATTCTGCTAGCGAAGGTGATATTGCAGTGTAACTCGCAATGTCAAATGTTGATGAAAGTGTAAGTGTAGTTGATCACCTGCCTAAAGAAGGGACAAGTCCAACAAGTCCAAATCACCGATACCAGAGAAGTCAGACACTGCTTTGATGGCTGATTCAACATCACCCTCTCAGGTAAGTACCACTACTTAGCTTTTCAATAATCATGCTTGTATTGATTGTAATAAATTTAGAGAAAGCATTAATATGAAATATCTAGGTTATTAGAACATAATGATAACTTAGTAAAGGACTTACAACTGTGCACTGAAGCCAATAGTCTTAAAACAAAATGAGCACAACTATAAAGAAAAGATAGAACTCTTGAATAAACAACTTAGGGAAACTGAAGTTGTAGTGTTTAACCAAGCTAATGACATTAGGTTCTATCTAAACTCCCTAGAAGACACTAAGAAACAAAAAAACAGTTTTGGAAGTAGAAGTAAATTCATTAAAACAAAAACTGCATAGTTGGACAAGTTCTTCTCATATTGTCCAACACTTAGTGAGAGAGCGCAACAATGGGGAGGGTTTGGGATATAAAGTGGTACCACAACCACATGAGACCTTGATGAATGCCAAAAGTAAACCAATAAATAATAACCCAATCAAGGATCATGTGATGTCCATTCCTCTTGTAAGTGATCCAGATTCCACATGTAAACCAAATGACTCTATCACTAAACAAAAGGATGCCATTTCAAAATCAAAAGGTAAAATGCCTTGTGTTAGTCTGGATGAACAATTTGAAAAGTTTAAAATAAAGTCTGGTGCAACAAAGACTATTTATGAACAAGAAATACCAAACAAATTAACCAATCACGTGTTGCATGTCTAAGTCCAAATACATAAAAGGGAAAAGATGTTAACATTGTTCAAGCAATTAATTTTATTAAACAAGATAAATCATCTAAACAAGAAGTGTCAAAACCCAAACAGAATAAAGTCACGCGTGTGTCACATACTTCTCCACAAAAATAGTTAAAATCATCAACTTGAAAGCAGATCATGCTAGAACTATGGAAAGTATGGGCACATAGCGTCTTATTGTCCTTATTATGAGACACCAAAGAAAAGGATTGAACTTTATGACACTAAAGCAAGCTCTTCCAAAAGAAGCTCCATGACTCTACCAAAAGAGTCACTGAACCTAAAGTTCAACCTATCAACCAGTTGTTTGTTTATCACAAACAGGCCTTACAAAAACTGGCTTATGGAAAGAAAAGTCTATGTCTGGTACTGAAAACAAGAAGACAAATGATCTTCCCTCACTTGTAATAGACAATAGGTAGAATTTATGATGTGTGATGCCTCTAGGACACCCAAGCCGGATAAGGCTTGGGTCCCTCACCTTAACTAATGTTTTCAATTGAATGTGCAGGGTGTTCGCTACAGCGGTGAAACAAACACTTGGATTGTAGATAGCGGAGCATCAAGGCACATGAATGGAAATCGGCGACTCCTATCAAACGTCAAACAAATCAAAGGAGGACATGTTTCTTTTGTTGGAAACAAAGGAGGGTACATCACAGCTCAAGGGGAAGTAGGAACCAGAAAGTTAAGTTTGACAAGGTGAACTATGTTCAACACCTTCAGAATAATCTGCTTTTTCTTCCCAAATATGTGACAAGGGATTTAAGGTAATGTCACACCCCTGCTAAAAGCGGAAACACGGGGATGTAACGAGATGGGATCGTCATAACACATGATAAGCATAGAGATGCAATATAAGTAATGAGAACAAGCATGTCATGACGACACCCAACACAAAGGAGACTTGTGTCTTGTTTAGTCAATATTCGCGACAACATAGCCATAAGCATAACAAGATAAATGATTTGTTGGGACCGGGTATCTGCACAAAATACCTAGTGATTAGAATGTAAACCAGATCAAATAGTGCGGAATCCTACTTGATTGGCGATCCACTCAGTGAGAACACACGAAGAATCAATAAAGAATTGAAACTAACATTAGAAATCGATTGTGAATCGATTTAAAGTGTTCTATGAACTTGGAGAATGAATTGGGAGGCTTCTGGACGGCTAGGGTACGTCTGGAATCGTAATCAATGAATACCCTCTCATTTTTCCACTATTGGATTGTATTTATAGGTTAGTATTGTTCATTCGGGCGACTGGACCATAAGCATGGTTCAGTCATGCGATTGAACCATGCGGTTGATCCATCCGCACGACTGAGCGTTTAGTCGTGCGACTGAGCCACTCTTATATGTCAATCATACGACTGATCCAGTCTCCTGGTTCAGTCGTGCGACTGAGTCAATCGTATGAAGTTATTCATGCGTGTGGTCCATTCGCATGAGCCATTAGCATAAAAACTACATTATATTAAGTTGGAATGTATTTCATAATAAACATTATGTGTAACCATTCAAACAATCACTATCCTAATTAACCAATTCAATATCGACTCATTAACAAAATATTAGTCATTACAAATCACAAACAACCAATATCAATTCATTAATCATATCAAATTACATTAGAATCAGATAAACATGATCTATTACATTTCATATCATGATCTAGGGACATACATGCATCAACAAACTCCCCCTTGGACCTAGATCTCTCTAATGTCTTGTTTTCTGCATCAGCTCCTCATATTTCTTGTACTTGTCCTCTTTTGTGACTCCCGCGTGAATCTCAAACACGAAGCAGAGTCTTATGACATTTTGGAACTGGAGGGCTTGTACAATATCTTGCGTATCATAGAACAGTGGCCACTTGTATAGCGTGTAGATATCATCTGCTCACAAGTTGGTAAGCCACATTGGGTCGAATACCCTGATCGTATCCATTTGGCCCTCTTTGTTTAGGACTATGACCGCTTCTGCTGTTCTCCAATCGTAGTACCACTATTTAAAGTATGGAGTGAAGTCTTGTGGCATTTCCCTGAGTGGGATTCTTGTCATTGTGCGGGAGGACTCCACTTAAACACTATCTTCGGCTTTCCAGTAATGGCATCAACCTCAGACCTTCTGATATACCTTGTAGGCTGTTGGGGTCTGAAGTTAACCCACCTGGTGTAGTACTCCTTCCTTAGGGCAGCCTCGAACCAGCCTGACATCTTCCTCGGGTCAGCATACAAAAGCTTTAGTTTGGCCAGCTGGTTGAGCTCAAAACCTGGTAGAGTCTTCAGATCATGTGGGAATCTAAAGTACTCTATGCCCTTTTCCGTCTTAACTACATATATGTTAAGATCCTCAAAATACGCCCACGCTATGATCCTGCCAGTTACCTTATGATGTTTCTTGACTCTGTAGAGTTTGGTGTATGCAACCTGTTTCGGTGCAGCGCATTGGGCTCTAACTTCTTCAAAACATGCAGCCCGCTCAGCCTTTCAAATATCGACATCATCATTTGAGGCTTCGGTCGTTTCCTCTACTTTCTCCGACTCTTGCTCCATCTTGTCTAACACCTCAAAAGTGTCGCTGATGAGGGATTTACCCAAATTGGGGACCATATTTCCCTCATTGTCAGCATACTGAGGGTAGTGCTCGGCAGTGACATCTTCAATCTCGATTTCATCAACATCGTTGAGCTCTTCGTCACTGGTCAAGTCGCATGTCGGAGCATCCTTCACTATCTCATCTAGATTGAGCTTTAAAATCTCTGCGAGTTGCTCATTTGATAGGTGTGAATTATTTCCCCTTCTTTAGGGGTATAACTCACCGACCTCCTTACGATCCCTTGCACATCAAGAATCATTGTTAGCTGAGTCTTGACCTGCTGAAGGGGAGCAACATCAAACTCATCCCTTTGGTAATTTGGATCTGTTTGATTTACACATTCAACATATCAACCATTAGTAATTAATCAAAACTGAAATGCATAAAACTGAATTTAAACATTAAATACATAGATTTCAACACATGATTCAAATACAAAAGTAATTAAGTACGTAAACAGCTAATCTTTACTTTTGTCCTGTATCATCATCTCGTCACTTGGTGGAGCCGAGGAAGAAGATGGTTGGTCTTGTATGTTCGTGGACCTCCTTTCTTGACCTGAAGCAGAGGCCGATGCAGCTGCATCTCCTCCTGATGTATCATCATCATCATCCTTCTCCTCTATCCTTTCTTCTTCTGTCCCCTCATCCTCCTCTGTCTCGTCATCCTTATCATCAACTTCATCATCATCATCATCTCCGTCTCCCTCTTTGATCTTCAAGGGCTCTTCCTTAGATCCCTTTAACTTTAACATGATCATCTTCTTCGCCTTCTCCAACTCCTATATCTTCTTGTTTGATGTGACACTATGTGCTTGGAGTTGGGCTATCTCATGGCTCTGAGCAGTCATTTGTTAGACCTACTCCTTTATCACTCGAGCCTGCTCTTCTATCTGTGTGAGAGTGAGCAGCAGTAAGATCAGCAAGCTGGCAAATCTGAGCCGCCTTCTCCTCATCTGCTGCTAATAGGCGCATCACCATCCTGTTGAGTGCAGACAGCTGTTCCTCTACCCCAATTGGAGGTAGAGGTGATACATATGTATGAGATGGATGGGCTGAGGATCCAGCTTGTGGGTAGCAGTGGTGGTGGTAGCTGTAGTGAAGATGGGTCTGTGAAATGGTGGAGGTGAGGTGGGAGTGAAAGATATGGTGGTAGATGGAATCTGTACAGTGGTCAGAGGTGTGGTGGTGGTAGTAGTAGCTGTGGTGGCTGTGGTGGCTGTGGCTGTAGAAGTGGTTGTGGTGGTGGCAGATGTGGTGGCTATGGTGGTGGATGGTATGATTGTGGAAGTGGTAGTGGTGGTGGCACATGTTGTTGTGGAGGTAATGAAGGTGAGATGTCTTTTCTTCTTCTTTGACCATGGGGTTAAGCCATCCTTTTCCTCCTCGTTCCCATTGAGGTGGATGCTCCCCCTACAACCCTGCTAGATGACTCCGGTGCATAACTCGGATGAGTGGCTATCTCTCCTGAGTCTCTTGGACCTTCACCAACCGCCCTTAGCCCATGTTCTGTGGAACAACCATGCTTCCCACAGTACGTGTCAAGGGCTCATCTTCAGACTCCTCTTCCGTCTCATCAGGAACAAAATCTTGATGGAAACCAGCAGACTCAATTTCATCGTGGGTGAATGGTGGAGATGGTATATCAGTGGTAGTGGGCCTAGATGGTATGGGGCCTGTATCTCCACCATCACCACTGTTGTCATCATCGTCGTCATCAACTGGTAAACCAATAGGCTCAGAATCAGAGTCACTGTCATCATGACGCCATTTTTGTCTCCCCGGCGCCACATATTTCTCGTTTGCCAAATGGCCAATCAACCTCTTCACTTGGGGCTTCACCTGTTTGCCCCTATACACCCTTATCCGACCCAAGGTCGTGTCATCCATAATTTCCAAAGTAACTGCATCATGACTCTCCTTTGGGAGAAGTGGCAGCTTTTCGTTAAAGATTAGCTGTAGAAACCTAGGGAACATACAAAATACTTCCTTCCCTTTTGCTTCCAGGTTCTCTATCAAATAGGAAAATATCATACTCGAAAAGCTGAAAGGGTGGTTCAGCACCAGTGCCACGAAGGCATTTTGAATCTGATCTGATAAATCTTCGAACCCACCCCTCCTCGAAGCAATGCACATTAGGATCACATGCGCCAAGTATTTGTACTGGGGGCACAGGATGCTCTTATTGAGCACACCCGAGTTTATGTCCCCCGCGTACTTGATTTTGAGGAAGCAGCCTGTCACAATTAGTGGATGTAATTTGGTGGGGTGATTCGTATCGTGACCAAATTCAAGAACTCTCTGGAAATCAGCAGCAGTAACCTCGATATCATGACCTAGAATGGATCTCCGTATACTGTATGGCTCACGACAGCAATCAACTGAGGCATTCTCCCAGAATGCCGGTGTAATGACCTGTAGGGCGTGTAAGGTGTAGATATAGCCTTATGTATCCGGAGCGTCTAAGGAAGGCTATCATCTCTGTGAACTCGGCCCTGTTCCGAGTAGTATGATCCAAGTGAGCACATATGTTGTGCTTTGGATTAATGGACCATCTATCAGCCATTTTTCTGAAACACAAGACACAGAATCATTAGTCCATAATACATCAAAATCCAGTTCTAAGTGTAATGTTTAAATTCATTCTGATTTATTCGTGCGAATGAATCATGTGACTGGAGTCAGTCATTTGTTCTTTCGTGCGACTGAGCTCGTTCGGGTGAATGAGACATGTGACTGAGTTCAATCTGGTGACTGAGTCTGCGATTGGTTCAGTCGGCTGACTGAACTCCTTCGCATGGTTCATTCGGCCGATTGACCCAGTCGCAAGATTCAATCATGGGATTGGCATTCATTCGGACGACCAGTCGCTTGTCCCACTGTTCAGTCGCCTGTGGTTGGAATCTTGACCAATTCAAGTAATTTAACATGGTTTAATGGTCCATTTGACTCGCCCTCTTGTCACTAATAACTTATTAAACTTAATTTTAACATTTTGCTTAGTTTATGTAGGTTATTAGGGCATTTTTCAGTCCGGTTCTTGTTTCATTCAAATATCACATATTTGGATTCAAGATCTTCTGATCTCGGTAAGATTTAACTGCAATGTACGTGTATAATCGTCAATCGAATGTCAAAAGATCAACAGCATTGTGAACACACGATCTCTAGAAATTTTGGCAGAGTAACGGGAAGAAATGCGATTTGGGTGCGATTGGGAGTGATGAGTAAAACGCGATCGACTGAGGCCCTTTAAATACTGAACCTAAGTTCAATCGGCCAACTGGCCTCATTCGCTCAGTTCATTCGGGCGACTGAGGTTCAGTCGTGCGATTGGCCCAGTCCGTCGCTTTCAGTTGGCCGACTGAGTCTCAGTCGGTCGACTGACTCATTCGTGCCCTTTCATTCGCACCCTCAGTTAACAGACTGAGTCTCAGTCGGTCGACTGACTCATTCGCACCCTGTCATTCGGTCGAATGGATCATTCTTATACGCCATTCGGGTGAATGACTAAATTTCATGTCCAGTCATGCGAATGGGATCGATTCGCATGGTTGGTCCATATTCATGGTCCAATTGTGCGAATGGGTCACACTTAGTAATTTTTTTGCCATTTTGAACATTTTATTTTTAGGACACTTTTAACTTTTGAAATAAACATTATGAGTTTTTGATCATCTCAGACATGATCATTTTAACCAATTTAGTCACCTCAGACATGACTCTTTTAAACACTTTGTCACCTCAGACGTGACTGCTTTAAACTTAAAATTCATGTGGTCATCTCAGACATGACCCTTTTAGTGAGTTGATCCCTTATCGATTTTCATGATGTAGTCCGGCAAACAAACAAAACTAAAAGACTAAGTGAGTAATAAAAAAACTAAACTAACGTACCAAAAATAAAACTTGTTTTTGGCTTTTTGTGAGAGATAAATCCTAAGATGGAAATCTACGGGATTTGGTTCCGGAATAGGCAGCTTCAACCTAGATTTACCACACCTAGACCAATTCAATTTTGGAATCATACAGGCAAGTCAAATCATTTGGGACTTGTTGCCAAAATCTTTTGATGCTCTGTTCTTGGTTTTCATCCAGAGTCGTTAGCAACTTTTAGGAAATCATACTGGAACTATTAGAAACCACATTGATTTGAACTTTCAAGAATTGCAGCGACAATGATTGTCAATATGTTTGTCCTCTTAAATCCATGCATAGACATTTGACACAGACTGGTGATAGATTTAGGTTTAATTATTTCAACCAACATTTGTGGATTCCACGCTTATATGGTAATCAACATTCCTCAGGAGCTTTTGAGTGGTCTACGGGTATTTTTACAAGAAGAGAGTATTCTTAGAGCGTTCAAAGGAAGCCAATCCTCAGGTCAGTGCCATCGCACAGCAGAGAGGCGGCAAACAACAATGAATTCTAGAATATCTAGGTTATGCTTATCCTCAGGTCAGTGCCATCGCACCGCAGAGAGGCACACAACCTATCTCCTTGTTAGAACAGCTTAATTTTAGTTTGCACAAAATGCACCAACAACATAAGTCATTAGCTTGATAGCATTTTTCTTTCATTTTTTCGTGCTTTGCTCTATTTATGGTCATCCACACACATTTGTGGCGTTTACATGCTCATTACCCCTTATTGGAATATTGTTGATTGTGTTAACCAGTGATAAGATGGAAGCCCATAGTCAGTTGAACAACTTAGTTTGATCTTGAGATCACCAATCAGGTCTAAACATCTAGTGTGTTGAATCTACCGACATATCAATTGTGGCCTAGCAACCTCTCGGTCTACTCTCGTTGTGTTACCTTAGGAGTTACCAGTTTTTCTATCATCTTCCCTTTTATATTGCTTGGACTACATAGAGTTATACTTTGAGTGTTTGCATCTTTTCTAAATTAAAATTTTAAAGTCCCTCTTGATTTGTTCCTGTGTACTATCATATTCCATAGAGTTGAATCGGTATTACAGATACATCTACCTTATATCAGCTTTCCATTCCTTCTCCCTCGTCTTTTTGTTTTTTTGATAATGTTATTTGCTGACTTATTCTCCCCCCTAAAATACTAACATCATATTGGTTTAATTATTTTAGGCTTTTAATAAACAGTAGAATAACATGAGTTTAATTTTAAACAAACTAAATTAACCAATAAAATAAAATAAACTGAAAAATTAACTAAGCTACACCGAACTACACATGATCATCATCAGGAATAACCTCACTTTTCTTTTTAACGCCGTTGACCTCTGGAAAATATTGAAAATGTGGTTTATCAAAGGCTTTAGTATAGAGGTCAGCGCGTTGAAAATCAGTATTAATTTTTACCACATCAATGAAGTTCTTTTCAAAACAATCTCTTATGAATGGTATTTAATACCGATATTTTTGGTCTTAGGATGTTGGACCGGATTTTTAGTTACTGCAATTACAGCAGAGTTATCCACAAAAATAGGAGTAGAAGAGAACTTTAAACCGTAATCCTGCATTTGCTGTTGAATCCAGATGATTTGAGAACAGCAACTTGCAGCAGCAACGTATTCGCCTTCATAGGTTGACAATGCAACCGATGTCTGCTTCTTACACTGCCAGGTAATTAATCTTCTCCTAAGGAATTGACACCCTGCTGATGTAGACTTGTAATTCATCTTGCAGCCCCCGTAATCCGAGTCACTATACGCCGTGAGTTCAAAGCCATCATCATGAGGATACCATAACCCAAGTGTGGGTGTTCCCTTCAGATAACGAAATATCCTCTTGACCCCGATCAGATGGTTGACCATAG
This sequence comes from Flaveria trinervia, assembly GCA_025506515.1. Classification (NCBI taxonomy): domain Eukaryota; kingdom Viridiplantae; phylum Streptophyta; class Magnoliopsida; order Asterales; family Asteraceae; genus Flaveria; species Flaveria trinervia. The sequence continues at coordinate 81,401,593 of CM046448.1, forward strand.
GCTTAGCCTGATATCTAGAACCTAAACATGTAGCATACATGATATCAGGTCTTGAGGTAGTGAGATACATGAGGGATCCAATCATTCCTCGATACATTGTGGCATCTACAAGATCTCCATTTTCATCAGGTGCTATATCGTGATTCGTAGCAAGTGGAGTTCCAGCAGCAGAAGCATTCTCCATGTCAAAACGACTGAAAATGTCTCCTACATACTTGGTCTCATGTAGAAATATCCCATTTGGAGTCTGATCCACCTGTAACCCGAGCAAGAACTTCATCTCCCCCATAGCAGTCATCTCAAATTCTTTCTTCATAATTGCTTCAAACTCTTTGCATAACTCTACGTTCTTTGAACCGAAGATTATGTCATCGACATAGATCTGTACGAGCAATAGATTGCCATCCTTTTCTTTGATGAACAGCGTGTAGTTAATAACTCCCCTGTGAAATCCGTGTTTCACAAGATGAGTCGAGAGTTTCTCATACCAGGCTCTTGGAGCTTGATGAAGCATGTATAAAGCCTTGTCGACTTTGTAAACTCTATCCTGATGATAAGGATCTTCAAATCCCTCGGGTTGACTGACATAAACTGTTCTCTGATTTCCCCATGAAGGAATACACTCTTCACATTTAATTGGTAGAATTTAATCTTCATGTACGATGCATAAGCAAGGAAGATGCGAATGGCTTCCATCCTTTCCACGGGTGCAAACACTTCATTATAGTCAATTCCCTCGACTTGGCAAAATCCTTGAACCACCAATCGAGCCTTGTTTCTGATAATGACCCCTTGGTCATCCTTCTTGCATTTCAGAACCCATTTGGTGCCAATGACCTTAGCACCTTTAGGTCTATCAACCAGAGTCCATACACCTAACTTCTTGAACTGAAGAAGTTCTTCTTGCATGGCACTCACCCACGCCTCATCATTTAGTGCATCACTGACGTATTTTGGCTCAAACTGTGTGACAAAACACCGATAAACACCATCATGAATATATCCCTTTTCATAACGGAGGCGTAATCAGTTGAGTATAGCTGATTTCGGGTTTGTACTCCTGATCTGACATCCCCAATAACATTGTGTAGGGGATGATAGGCGTTTAGTCATGATCCTCGAGTAGTAGGAACAACTACCTCAGAGCCAAGATTATGAGCATTTGGTTCTGCATCTGAGGTAGTTGGAGTTTGAGGCTTCGAAGTCGAAGGTGCATCACTGGTAGATGCTTGTGGACTTTCAGGAACTGGAACCTGTTCCTCCTGACTGTTCTGGTCATCTTCTTCAGCTTCATCTTCAAAGGAGGAGTCACTGTCGTCGACTACTCCCCCTGACTGAGTAGACGATCCTCCCAGTGAGCTTGATGTTGGTGTATTCAAGATATCATACATCATCCGTGTAGCTAACTCGTCATCCGAGGGAGAGAGAGATGTTGAAAGAGTTGAAGAATCCATCATAGTCGAAGAAATAGGCGGGTCCTTTGCCAGTAGGGGGTGTGGTATATCGCTGAACGTCAACATTACACCACACTTCTACTAGACCCGTTGAATTGTTGTAAACCCTCTTGTTCGGAATGTTGTATCCTAGAAAGATTCCTTCATCCGCCTACTTGCTGAATTTACCTTCTTGTGTTTTCTTCAGAAGTGTGCACGACGCGCCAAATGGTTCGAGATACTCCAGATTCGGTTTGTGTCTTTGTAGTAGCTCGTAACATGTCTTTCTGTGAAGATTGACAATCAGAACTCGATACAGTGTATAACATGCATTAGCAACTGCCTCATTCCAAAATTGGATAGGCAGTTTCGAGTCTGCCAGGACAGTCCGTGCTGTCTCAATCAAGCTCTTGTTCTTTCTCTCAGCAACGCCATTCATCTGAGGCGTGTAGGCAGAAGTGAATTCATGTACAATTCCCTTTTCCTTGCAGTAAGCCTCCATCCACTGGTTCTTGAATTCCGTCCCGTTATCTGAGCGTACTTGTCTAACCTTCAGCTTGTAGAGAGATTCCAGTGTGGTTACTAACTCCTTGAACGACTCAAATGTTTCTGATTTGGACTTTAGAAACATTACCCAAGAGAACCTTGAGTAGTCATCAGTAACCACAAAACAGTACAGGTCGCCTGCTATGCCCTTTGTACTGACAGGACCAAACAGATCCATGTGAAGAAGTTCAAGAGGAAGTTTGATTGAATGAATTTTCTTTTCCTTATGAGACTTCTTCGTCTGTTTGCCTTTCTTTCAAGCTACATAAAAATCAGGAAGCTGGAAGTTCATGACATTAACTCCTCTCACTAGATCCTTCTGAATCAAGTGATTCATCTTTCTTTGACTAATGTGTCCCATTCTCCTATGCCATGAGATGGAATCCTTCTCAGTAACTTTAGATAGAAAACACTAAACCTCCTGATCCGTTGTAGCAGTTGTTGACAGATCCAAAACATAAAGGTCTTTATATCTTGAAGCAGTCATCAAAACTTGGTCTTCTAGGATTACGTAATCTTTCTTGAGCATGTAACACTTCTTGTTGTCGAAGATGACTTTAAATCCCTTATCACAGATTTGGGAAACATAAAGTAAGTTATTTTGGAGTTGTTGAACATAGTTCACCTTATCAAACTTAACTTTCTGATTTCCCACTTCTCCCTGAGCTGTGATATATCCTCCCTTGTTTCCAGCAAACGAAACATGCCCTCCTTTTATTTGCTTGACGTTAGATAAAAGAGCCTTGTTTCCTGTCATGTGCCTGGATGCTCCGCTGTCTACAATCCACGTGTTAATTTCAGCAGTGTAGCGAGCACCCTGCAGATACAATGTAAAGGCTTGGGTTTCCCAGAGGCATCACAAATCATAAATTCAACCCATTGACCCTTAGAGGGTGAGGGTAGCCCAGGTTCCTTCATGTCATCATCATACACAGAGGTTGACTTCTCTTTCCATAAGGCAGATTTGTGCAATGCCTGTTTGTGATATACTATCGACTGGCTAACGGGTTGAACTTTATGTGCACTAGTTCTTCTAGGTGGAGTTAAAGAATTCCTTTTAGAAGACCTAGGTTTTGAGTCCTGAAGTTCAATCTTTTTCCTAGGTGTCTCATAATAAAGACAATAGGAAGCAATGTGTCCACATTCTCCACAGTTGTAGCATGACCTGCTATCAACTTTATGATTAAACTTTCTTTGTGGACATGTGTGTGACACTCTAGTAACCTCACTTACTTTAGATTTTGACTCTGGTTCTTTTGATGTTTTTTCTTGTTTAACAGAGTTAGCTGTTTTAACATGTTTAATATTTTTTTCCTTTTGGTTAACTGGTTTTTGACTATTTGAAGTCCTTTTCGGTTCTGATTTGACTCTGTTTGACCCTGACTTTAAGTTAACTTTTTCAACTCTTTTTCCAGATTAACACAAGGCAATTTACCCTTTGCCTTTGAAGTGGCCTCCGTTTGTTTGTTTCCAGATTCAACGGTTGAACATGAGAAATTTTGATCACTAACAAGAGGAGTAGACACCACATGATCCTTGATAGGATTGTCATTTACAGGTCTACTCTTAGTGTTCATCAAGGTCTCAGGTGGTGGTGGAACCACTTTGTAACCCAAACCCTCCCCATTGTTTCTTTCTCTCACTAAGTGTTGGACTATATGTGATGAACTTGTCCAATTGTGCAGTTTCTTTTTAATGAGTTTACTTCTACTTCTATATCTGCCTTTTGCTTCTTAGTGTCTTCAAGGGAGTTTAGATAGTACCTAATGCCATTAGCTTGGTTAAATGCAACTACTTCGGTTTCCCTAAGCTGTTTAGTCAACAGGTCTATCTTTTCTTTATAACTATGCTCATTTTGTTTTAATACTCTATTCTCCTCAGTGCACAGTTGTAAATCTTTTACCAAGTTATCATTATAATCTAATAACCTAGCAAATTTCTCATTTATGCTATTTCTATAATGTATTACAATGAGAACAAGCATGATTATTAAACTTTTGGTCAGTGGTACTTACCTGAGTTGGTTTAGAAGAGTTAGCCATCAACGCAGCATCAGATGTCTCTGGCTCTGGTGATTTTGTCTTTTCTGTCTTTGCTTTGGTAGTCTCCTCTTTAGGCTTGTAGCTGACCTCAGTTGCAGTTGTCTCTTCAATATTAGACATCGCTATATCAACTGCTAGATCTCCTTCACTCGCAGAATCATCATCAAAGTCTTCTACACTTGCAATGTTTGATTCCCCTGGAGAGACAAACCTAAAGCTCCAGTCCTGTCCTTCATCATCATGAGCAGTCAAGGCTTTTGGATCCTTGCATGATGAAGTAGAACTAGTAGCTTGCTTTCTTGACGAGTGAAGGATGAGAATGGGTTCCCGTTTCCCGTCTTCTTTGGCTTAACACATTCTCTCTTGAAGTGCCCCTTCTCTCCATAGTTAAAGCAGGTCACTTTGCTCTTGTCAAAGCCAAATGTGGTATCCTTGGTAGCTACCAAGTTCTGTCCGGTCTTTTTCACAAACTTCTTTGCCCTCCGGACAGCACTAGCTAAGGCCCACATTATGTCCATTCTCTCAAGCTCCATTTCGTCCACCTGCTCGTAGTCCTCCTCTGCCAGATGACAGTTTCCAATCTTCCCAGCAACAAGACCATCATAAGAATGAACCACTGCAGCCAAAACATCCATGTGTTCTCCAACTACTTCTACCGTCACATTACCGAGGTTCTCGGTATTCAGTCTAGTAGCATTTGTTTCAGATCCAATATGATGGGTACAAGAAGACCCCGACGTGTCTGATCTTGAAGGAGAAGCATGTGAAGGACCCGATAAGCTAGACACAAATGCAGTCTGGAGAGGTGCTCCAGATGTCTTAGCTAGAGGTGTGGCATTGTACAAAGCTGGATTCTGAGTATAAGAAGACTTCTGAGCTCTGTACTTCATCCTAAGTGCTTCTTCTCACAGCTTTAGAATGAAGTCATTTATATCCAGCTTTGTCAGCATTCCATTCTATCTCAGGTTAGACATGAATGAAGCCCACTTTTCCGGCAATCCATCTGCAAAGTTAGCAACTTTCTCTTCCATGGTAGTAGCCACCCCATGTGTATGCAGTTCACTTATCAGATGGTGGAATCTATCTACAACATCGTCCAAACTCTTGTTTCCCATCGATGAGAAGTTATCGAATTCCTTCTTTAACTCCTTAGCCTTGATTGCCTTCAATGAAGCATTCCCGTCGTACCTCTTTTCCAGCTCATCCCATAGTTTCTTGGACTGCTTATTCTCTGAGTACTGGTGGAAAATGTTTTTAGGGATAGACTGTGTAATCAATGCATAAACCCTCTTCTCTGCATTATATTTGAGTTTCTGCGCATCTGTCATCCCTCCTAAGGTTAGCTTTACTCCATCGGCTCCCACCGGCGTACTATACCCAATGTCGATAGCTTCCCACAGATTCGGATCCACTCCATTGAGGTAGATCTCAAAACGTTGTTTCTAGTAACAGCAGGTTCTGGATCCTAGAGTCCTTCCCAGCAGTAAAGGCTGACATTTGATCTTCCATGGCGAATTACTTTAAGTCTACTTAAACAAACTGTCAACTGGTGTGACTGAAGGATGCGATTGGGCTATCCGTGCGAACGAACTATGCGAATTGTTCAATCGTGCGGCTGAACTAAGCGATTGGTTCAGTCATGTGAATGAAGCTGTTGCGTATGAACACTGCGAACAATGGAGATGCGACTATGTCCAATCGTGCGTCTGAGCAATGCGAATGAGGTCCAGTCGTGCGAATGGCTCACTCGTGCGACTGAAGCTGCTGTTTTGCGAAAATTTCTAGGTTAAACATGTTTTAGACGTAAAAATTCGAACTTTCGCAAGGTCTAATCGCCCAAGTCCATAGAAACCAAACTTTGATGAGTAGGGAACGTCCAAGATCACTTTTGACACAAAAGATTGCGTTTTTAGTGCAAAAACACAAGCTTTTTATCAATCTTGATTGAATCACATGTAATCAAGAGCCAAAGCTCTGATACCACTTGTTGGGACGGGGTATTTGCACAAAATACCTAGTGATTAGCGTGTAAACCCGATCAAATAGTGCGGAATCCTATTTGATTGCCGATCCAATCAGTGAGAACACAAGAAGAATCAATAAAGAATTGAAACTAACGTTAGATATCGATTGAGAATTGATTTAAAGTGTTCTATGAACTTGGAGAACGAATTGGGAGGCTTCTGGACGGCTAGGGTACGTCTGGAATCGTAATCAATGAATACCCTCTTATTTTTCCACAAATTGGATTGTATTTATAGGTTAGTATTGTTCATTCGGGTGACTGGACCATAAGCATGGTTCAGTCGTGCGATTGAACCATGCGGTTGATCCATCCGCACGACTGAGCGTTCAGTCGTGCGACTGAGCCAATCTTATGTGTCAATCATACGACTGATCCAGTCTCCTGGTTCAGTCGTGTGACTGAGTCAATCGTATGAAGTTATTCATGCGTGTGGTCCATTCGCATGAGCCATTAGCATGAAAATTACATTATGTTAAGTTGGAATGTATTTCTTAATAAACATTATGTGTAACCATTCAAACAATCACCATCCTAATTAACCAATTCAATATCGACTCATTAACGAAATATTAGTCATTACAAATCACAAACAACCATATCATTTCATTAATCATATCAAATTACATCAGAATCAGATAAACATGATCTATTACATTTCATATCATGATCTAGGGACATACATGCATCTACATGATTCACATAATCAAATGAAGATAACATTGTATTGTAATTCCCAGAACCTGAGAACAAGTATCAAAAGAATGATGTTGTTTAATAAGACTACAACAATGTTCCAAAATGAATGTTTGTCAAATATGTTTAGTCTCAAAAATGCATCCTAGGGTCTCCACTAAGGCAGCACACCTAGATCTTCAATTAGCATTGTCACCTGAAAAGATATGCTCAAAATGGTCAACAAAATTGTTGCTGAGCTCGCAGGTTTTAATAGTAAATAAGTAATTGATGTTTTATAGTAATTGTGGTGGAATACCGTGAATATAGTTATAAGTAAGGAAAATCACATGACAATGAGCTTTACAAGCAAACCTAACGACGTACACACAGAATCTTGTCAGCATATATTCACGAAAGGCCCCATTCCTGGCCACTGTTGGTACTAACTAGTATACCAACAAACAAGGGTGAGGGTGTCAACCCAGTAGTACTACCAATACCTTTCCGTCGGTTCCAACACTGGAATTAAAGGGTTGTAAAGAAAGTACCACACAACGAACTCAAGCATGTATCAGATAAGTACTCACAAAACAAAACACGTTGATTCCAGGTATGTAAATTGTATGTAAGTTGTACATTACAAAGAAAATGGTGAGCATACTTTTCCCCCATGTTTGTAAATGATTGAAATGTTGTATAAGCATAAAAAGGGGCCATGAAACTCACTTGTTAGGTGGTGAGTATGAATGATCAAAGTTTCCAATTGTAGTATGCAATGAACGATCAAACACCTATTGACAGTTATAGTCAAGCATTAATGATATGTATAAAGTAAATAGCAACGTTCGGTCGGTTTGGGATGTATTGGTTCGGTCGCATGGAACACACACAAGCAAACATGTGTATTAGATCTTATGTAGATCCAAGTACTAGAAATCGTTGCCATTGCCAATGATATTTGTGTAAAAGTGTCATTGTTGTTGGGGTTTGTTGGATCAAATCAAAGTAGTTTAACCTTTTAAACTTTGAAAACGAAGTGGAATATAACCTTAAAATTATCATTTGTAATCTGAAAATTAAGGCTCATATCATAACAACAACAAACCCAAGAACATAAAGATCATTTATTTGTGTATGAACTAGCTATCATCAAGAAATAACAACCCAAAACAAGCCATACAAACTACCTTTTGTAGAGCTGCAGAAAAACGAATTTGGGTGAAGAAGATGAGGTTCTTGATTGACCAAAACACCAAGGAGAGGTGTCCTCAAGCATCCATACCCATAAGCATCAAGCAAAGACCACACTTGCTAGGATTTGTACACCAAAAGCTCAAAGAACAAGCTGCTGGAACACTTCCAGCCGAGAATCCTTCATGAAAATGGAGAGAATTTGTTCTTTTGTTCTTGCATATGTGAGAGAGAATGAGAGGTAGAGTGTGTATCAAGTTCTTGGAGAATGGTATGTCAAAAACCAATCAAGACCCACACCCAAAAGGGGCGGCCGAAAGATAGTATTAAGATGGGGTTTTCCCCCCAAAACTAAACTCCAATTTTATAAACTAGTTGTTTTAAAATAGATATATAATTAACCTGTTAATTATATAACACATACACTCTTTTATTATTTGATGTTATTTAACTGAATTAAACAACATTACAAATAATATCCATGCACAAAATATCCATATAAGTTGTTCAATCCCATATGCAACTTATTTAGAAAACCCATTTTCTAAATTGGTATATTTATTTAATTGCATGATCATATCATCATTTAAATAATAATTGACGTTTGTGAAGCTTGTTATTGGGTATAACCTGACTTGGATCATAACATACTAACCACATCAATGTTCTATGTGTCTTGGGCATAAAGAATCCAAAAATATCCCACTTGCACAAGATTCATAGAAGATTGATGCAAGTAGTTAATACCTCCTAACATCGGTTTACTACCCTTAATACGCATGACTTAAAGCCATTCAATAACATCATCCCCATTCAAGTATCCAACTTGAAATGATTTAGGTGAATCAATCATTTATCCTTCTGTTACAAATGTCATGTTAAATCTAAGGATATAGAATGATCATTCCTTGTTGATTTAACTTAATCAGGCCTTAGACATCTTGTTCTCAATGAATAAGAGGAACAAATTCCATTTTCACTACATACGTTTTTCACAATCACCTCGTGTCACACCTGAACATAGCCTTATGCACTGCCCATTATTTTAGAGTAGTGAAGAACTATCTCAAGGTATAACATTTGGTGAATATCAAAACCCAATATGTATCTCAGGTCGAAGGATACCCAATGATATTCGCCTTCACTCAAATATACTTATGATCAATCTAGAAGATTCCATGTAGTAAAATTGAGATGTGGGTCAGTCCAATATTTGCATCCCATAAATATCTATGAACTTTGGCAGCAACTAATTGTTCTATATTCATTCCTTATGAATATCCACTAATCCATGTTCATAATAGTCTTATGTTCATATTTGTTCCCACAAACATGACCGACTACGGACATTTAGAATAATGAATATATTCATGGATGTATACATGCTAAAATGAATATAACTCAAAATATCACAAGTATATAAAGACTAAAATATTACATTGTTTCAAACTTTTAATACTAAACAGATCAATTCCAGTCACTAGAATATTGAAGTCCTAAGGCAAAAGTATGACTTTCATGCTTTGCCCTTTCAAGGAGATTCGTGAGTGGATCCGCAATGTATTGATTGGTCTGAACTTTACGAATACATTTTTTTCCCTTTTCAACTTCATCCCTTATGTACTTGAATTTCCGCTCAATGAGCCTAGCTTTTTGAAGTGCTCAAGGTGCGTAGATTTATTCAATCGTACCCTTGTTATCACAAAAGGATTTCTAGGGGTCTTGAATGGTAGAGACCACCCTAGGTAGGAGATAAATTTATTTATCCATGCAGCTTCCTGAGCTGCTAATGATGCGGCAATGTATTCGGACTTTGTTTTGGACAATGCTACTCCATTCATAATGAAGACATACCCCCATTGTGATCGAGAATCATCTCGAATGGTCTAGAAACTTGCATCCGCGTAACCCTTTAAAACGTGTTCCACTTCATCAGATCCGTATATTAGAAACATTTCCTTAGTCCTCCTAAGGTATTTCAATATACTTTTAACAGCCATCCAATGGCTATTACCTGGATTCTACTAATATTTGCTTGTCATGCTTAACGCGCATGACACATCCAGTCTAGTGCATATCATCGCATACATGATGGATCCTATAGCTGATGCATATGGGATGTCCTTCATTCGATCTTGCTCATCCTTTGAACTTGGACATTGAGATGTACTCAATATTGTCTCTCTTTGAATAGGTACCATACCTTTCTTTGAGTTTTTCATCTTCAACCTTTTCATGACTTTATCAATATATGCACTTTGATTTAAACCTATCAACCACCTCGATCTATCCCTATAGATCTTTATTCCCAAAATATAGGCGGCTTCATCGAGATTTTATGGAAAAACAACTTCCAAGCTAGGTTTTAACACCTTCCATGGTTGGAATATCATTTCCAAAAAGTAGTATGTCATGAACATACAATACTAAGAATGTTATTATGCTCCCACTAGCCTTCTTATATACACAAGCCTCATTAGCGTTCTTGATGAAACCAAATTTCTTGATCTCTTCATCAAAACATTGATTCCAACTTCTCGATGCTTGATTCAACCATACATTGACCTCTTTAACTTGCATACCCTTTTAGGATGTTGTGGACCGACAAAACTATCAAGATGAACCATATGGACAGTCTCTTCGAGATGTCCATTAACAAAAATGGTTTTGACATCCATTTGCCAAATCTCATAGTCATAATATGCAGCTATGGCAAATAATATCCTTATTGACTTTAGCATTACCACAGGCGAGAAAGTTTCATCATAATCAACTCTTTGAGTTTGAGTGAATCCTTTTGCTACAAGTCTGCTTTGTAAGTATCCAAGTTTCCATGTATATCCATTTTCTTCTTGAAACCCACTTGCATCCAACCGGTTTGGTGTCAAGTGGAGGGTCAACCAATTCCCAAACTTGATTGTCATACATGGATTGCATCTCAACATTCATGGCTTCGAGCCATTTGTCACAATCCGAATTGGACAATGATTCACGGTATGTAGTTGGCTTATTGGAGTCAACCACATAGCATCCATTCATGAAAAATCCATATCTTTCAGGTGGAATGCTAACTCTACCAGATTTGCCAACATTTTGTGTGTATTGATAAACCTCTTGATCATCATCAACAACCTCTTGTTGATTGCTAGTGTCAACCAAACGTGTATTGGCTTGTGGATCTTGATCCTCATCAAATTCCTCTATTCTATATGTTATTCCTTCCATAAGGAACTTAGTTTCCAAGAACTCAGCCTTTCGAGCAATAATTACTCTTGCTCCTTTGGATCAAAGAAGTAATATCCTATACAGTCTTTGGGATATCCAACAAATATACACTTAGTGAATTGACTATCTTGGTCAGGGCCATATTCAAAATACGAGCCACGGAGAGCATTGCAAAACCCCAAAAGGATAGAGGTAGTGAGCTTATAGCCATCATAGATCGAACCATATCCAATAGGGTTCGGTTTCTCCTTTCAAACACAACTTTATGTTGTGGTGTTCCACGTGGAATAAGTTGTGAGACGATCCCACAACTTCTTAGATGGTACTGAAAAAGCATGATTGAGGTATTCACCTCCTCTATCTGAAAAAAAAACTTTGATAGTTTTATTGAGTTGATTTTCTACTTCATTCTTGAAGATTTTGAACATTTCAAAAGCTTCATGTTTGTGTGTCATCATGCACACATCACCGTAGTGACTATAATCGTCGGTAAAGGTAATGAAGTATCTGATGGGTTTGTTAAAACACAAAACATAGTTTAACCTTTTAAACTTTCAGAAAACGCAGTGGATGTTGAGGATTATAACATGTTTATAATCTGTAAATTTCGTGTTCTAAATGTTGTTTTAAGATGAAAACAAAACCCAAAACAATAGGATCTTTAATATGTGAATGAACAAGCTATAAGCAAATGTAAAACAACATAAAATCACAGCTACATAGAGCTGTGATAACTACCTTTCAGCAGCAATATAATCGACCAAAAATGGGCTTTTGATGCTTCAAATCTTGGCCAAGGCTCCAAGGAAGAACCCTCAAGCTTGTATACCCCAAGCTCTTTGCTAAACACCTTTCTTGTTAGGTAGAACACACCCAAAACACTTCTAAAACTCCCCTTTCTTTGCTGCCTGGCCGAATGGAAGAGAGAAGAAGAAGAAGTACTTTTCTTTCTATTGCATGTTATGTGAGAGGTTGAGAGAGTGGAGAGTTCAAGACAAGTTAATGTATCTTGTTCCAAAGCAAGATTGGTCAAAAGGTCTTAGGAGGGGGCGGCCAAAAATGGGGTTTTAAAACCCTTTCCCTCTCAAAATTTTATCACACATTAAGTTGTCTTGTTAACTAGACATACAACCACTAAATAAATTGTATGTACAAGTTATATATATATAACATACTTATACAATTAACCATTTAATTTATAAGTTGTAAATCCTCATTATTATTTGGTGTCATCTAACTAATTTAAATAACACTTCAAATAATATTATTGAACAAAATATCCTAATAAGTTGTTCCCTCTCACACGCAACTTATTTAGAAAACCCATTTTGTAAATTGGTGTTAGTATTTAATTGCATGATCATATCATGAACTAAATATTTAATTGGTGTCTGCTAAGCTTGTTATTGGGTATAACCCGACTTCGATCATAACGTACTAACCACATCAATATCCTAAGTGTCTTGGGCACACAGAATCCTACAGTATCTTGCACCATTTCAAGTCATTGTCTTAAAAGGGCCACATACATCCAAATGTATGATTCCCAATAAGTCTTTTGCCCTCTCGTTAGTACTACTAAAGGGCAACTTGGTCATCTTGCCTTGTAAACAGGATTCACATTTATCGAATGAAAAATGTTCATTTGTTTTTCAAAAGACCATTCTTTTGTCGTGTTTGAATCCGATTCTTGTTTATGTGACCAAGATGACAATGCCAAAGATAAGAATCACTTAAACCCATTTTAAGTTTCTTGGTGCTTGTTTGGTATAATGAGCTATTATAGGATGAATCATTATGAACCAATTCATAGATTCCATTAAAAGGCATAGCCTTGAAATGAAATACAACATCTATACAAACATAAATACCATTGTTAACACACTTTAATTCATAACAACATTGTTTTAAAGGGAAATCAAAATCATGTTCCTAGTCAAACTAGGACATACAAAATGTTCTTAAGAATAACTTTCAAACTATTTGAATGTTTCAAAATATTGCTCCTTGGCTTCAACATCAACTTTTGCTCCGTTGCCCATGTAGAGACTTGTGTCTCTCTTCTTGAAGTGCTTATTTCTTTTGAACCCTGCAATAAATAGCAATATGAGTTCCACATCCGGTATCCAATACCCATGTGTTTAAAGAAATAACATTTCAATCAATGCGAATCAAGAAAGTTGTACATGAGGTTTGCCCAACATCCCTCTTATTTCTCAACTCTTTGAGATAGGTTGGACAATTCCTTTTCCAATGTCCTATCTCTCCACACTCAAAGCATGGATCGTTCTCCGTTACCTTATGTTAGACCAAAAGAACCAATGAGCCGGATCAGAAAAACCTTAAGTCCCACAGACGTCACAACAACTGCTGAATTCCACAAGTGCTGAAGACAAAGTCTGAAGACAAGTGCTGAAGAAAAAGTCTGAAGACAAGTGCTGAAGACAAAGTCTGAAGACACAAGTGCTGAAGACAAAGTCTGAAGACAAGTGCTGAAGACAAAGTCTGAAGACACAAGTGCTGAAGACAAAGTCTGAAGACAAGTGCTGAAGACCAAGTATCTGTCGTTGTCACAACAACTGAAGAGATCTTCTTCAGTAGTTGTGATGGTTTTCTTTCAGTAGTTTTATGTTTTTCCTTTCAGTAGTTTTGTAAAACGACTGAAGAGCTTGTTCTTCAGTCGTTGTAGTTTCAGTAGTTTCGTATCAGTAGTTTTATGTTTTATACTTAGCACTCTGATATGTTCTCAGTAGTTGTGAACATTTCAGTAGTTTGTTAAGTTTTAGTTATTTTTGTAATAAATCTGCCAGATGTCACTATCCCGTGATATCAGCAGTGATTGCACTCTATATAAGGAGTGTCAACCTTATTGTAATGTGTGAATGATTGAGCAGAAACATTTGATATTATTGAAACATTTCTTTTCACAGAAATATATTCTCTTTTTACAACCGTATTTGTTCTTAATGCATACGAATATCAAATTCTTGCTATAATTTGTCTAATTCTTGTTCTTATTCCGCTGCGTTACACTCTAATCTATCAAACTTGAAATCACTGATCCTGTCAAATGGTATCAGAGCCGGTTCATCATTGATCGATCTAATAATTGATCATTGAAACTGCTATCCAAGATCCAAGTTTGATTGAATTAGCATTTTTGCAAGAAACGGTTATAGAGATTGAATTTTCTGTGTTTTTGGTCATTCATCCTGAGATTCATTCTTGGTTTTCACTGAGTCTGTTGTGGTCTGTGTAAAATCTTTTAAAAGCTTGAATTAAATTGTATTTGGACCTAAAATGACTACTCCTTCCAATGATCCTCACAATACTGGTTCCTCAACCAAGCCTCCGATGCTGGTTAGGAATGAGTACAACATATGGCAACGACGAATGCTCCATCATGTGTCTGTTAATAGCTCAGGTTGTTGGACATCAGTGGTACATGATCCACACAAGCCTATGGTGAATAACCCGGAAACCAATCAAATGGTTCCGAAGAGGAGGGAGCAATACTCAGATGAGGATAAGAAATTGTTTGAGATTGATGCAAAAGCCCATGGAATTCTGGCCATGGCACTGCCTAATGAAATCTATTCTGGGCTAATGCATTATGAAACTGCTCATGACCTCTGGAATGCCTTGAAAGAACAATTTGGAGGAACAGATGAGGTCTTGGCAAATAATAGAGAAATCCTTGCCCAACAATATGAGACATTCTCTCATAGGAAGGGCGAGACACTGACTCAACAGTTGGAGTGGTTCTCTTGTTTGATCTCTGAATTAAAAATGGTCAAACATGAGTACACAAACAGCCAGATGAATAACAGATTTCTCAAATCACTGCCTGAGAGATGGGACACATATACTATTGTCCTACGCTCCAGTGCAAATTTGGACAAACTATCTCTCCCCAAAATCCATGGGAAATTGCTCACATTTGAGAGAGAGATAGAACAGAAACGAAAACTGTCATCATCTGGAAAGCTCACTGATGATTTTGTACCAGGAAACACACCTTGGTAAGTCATGAGTCAGAGTATGCAGGATCAGAATGCCACTATGATGAGCATATTGATTTCACCTCAAACAATTCTAATCATGCCTTTGTGAGTGTTGATTGTCATTCTGGTAATAATAGTGACAATCTATGCTTTATCATGGATGATTTGAAGGGCATTGCTGATGATGATTTAGAAGAGATGGATATTTTGAGCCAAATGGCCTTGATCAATATCAGATCTCAGACATTCTACAAGAGAACTGGCAGGAAATTTCCTGGACTCTCTGACAAAACCAAAGTCGGTTTTGACAAGAGCAAGTTGAAGTGTCACAAATGCCACAGGCTTGGACACTTTGCAAGAGAGTGTAGATCAACTGGATCTAAAACTTCTGCACCCTTTTTGACTTTTCCAAATAACAATTCACAATCAAAGGGCAACATTCTACTAGTTCTAGTCATTCATCACACCCCTCAATCTCCTGCATATTTTGTTCCTCAGGGTCAAATGCCATATCCTTATCCCTGCTATTATATGCCACAGTCAAATCAAGCTCAAGCTCCTATAGTACCACAATCTCATGCACTAACAGAACCTCAACCATCTCCATCTCAATCACAACCTCATCACAGCTTCTTCACACCTGGACTCGTTGAATGGAGTAGCTTACCTGATAACTTGTCTGGTCACACTGAGCAATACTATGCTGTTGCTAGTCAACATGGTGGTGAACACCCTTTTCGAAATCTTGCTCTCATGGCCCTGGAGTCTACTGAGGGTTCCTGTTCAAATGCATCATCTTCACAGGTAACTCAGGTATCTTCGGAGGCTAAAGCCAAGTTATGTTCTGAATCATGCATAGCTGCCTTTGTCTCTATTAGAGAGGCAAATGTAGCATTAATAAATCAAAAACTTGAGCATGAGAAAACCATTTTCAAATGAAAAGCTGAGCATGAGTCTGCTCTTAACAGTAAAAGTGATGAGATTTATAAGCTTAAATGCCAATTAAATGATGAAAAGGCCAAGCTAGAGGTTATTCTGGAAGACCACAGGAGTCTCAAAGAAACACTTGCAGTGACCCAAGTTGAGTGTGAACGCTGGGTCTCATCATGCAAGGGATTTGGAATGCTTCTTAGCAAGCAACTGCTTCAAATGTGAAGTTTGGCATTGGTTACAACCATACTGCTCCACCAACAGACTTTACTCCTAACTCCATAGTTAAGTCTGAAAGTGAAAGCAATCTCCAAACCACATTATCGTGTGAGTCATTCTCCAATGATAATCTAAGATCAGAGAATGAAACCAGTGTTAAGATCTCAACAAATAAATTGACTGATGGTCTAACTACTAAGACTCATATGAAGCTGAGTACTTCAGATGTTGTTCCTCAATGTACCCCAAGTACTGAAAGAGACCCAACATCTAAAAAGCATTTCAAATCAGTTGAAATACAAGGACTAGCAACTGCTAAGGACTCCATCAAACAGTCTATTAGGACGGATGGAAAATAGTTGAATTACCAGTCTTCAGCTATTACAAATCCTTTAGTACCTAGTACTGATAGGAGGAAAGTACTGAAGATTACACCTTCAGTAGTTTCCACTTCAGCAGTAAAGATGTCCAAGATGAAGAATAACCATGTGAAATTTGTGGTAAATTCAATCATCTATCTGATGAATGTCGGTACAAAAAGGGTTTAAAGCTCCAAAGGGACGAGCTCATTAAACTAGAAATAAATAAATGAAAATTGAGTTTGAGACCAAGGTTGTACCACAATCATCTCAACCTGATAAACCCAAGGCCTTACCCAAATCCACTAAGAAGGATGGGGTTTATCAGAAGATAGCTGATATTGTTCCTGATGATAACATAAGACTAAGTCTGTGAAGTCTAAGAAGGAGGAAATGGTGGGTCACAGGAACTCATCAAAAACAAGCTCTGGAGTGTCAAATGAACTGAAAGCTTGAGCTTCAAATCAGACAAAGCTTGTTATGATGGTTCAACATCTGTTGGGGAGAGTTAACCAACTTGAAGCCCATGTTATCAAACCACTGGAGAGGAATTCCAGGTCCAAATCCATTTCAGCACCATCTCCATCTTCATCAGCTGTTAATCATGAGAAACCAGCTATGGTTAAATCTGTTAATAAAGTCAGTCCTAAAACCAAAAAGGTTTAGGTCTCCAAAGCTAACTAGTTTCTTATGATTGTGCATGGTTCTTCAGCATGCCAAAGAAGCATCTGGTATGTGGACAGTGGAGGATCCATGCACATGACTGGGAGCAGCTCTCTTCTTCATGATTACTCTCAGGAAAGAAGGGATTTGTCTCATTTGGAAATGATGCTAAAGGTTACATCATTGGAAAGGGATTGTGTCTAATGGAGATATTAGATTTGATGATGTCAACCATGTGGAGAATCTCAAATACAATCTGTTGAGTGTCAGTCAGATGTGTGACAAAGGACATGTTGCTCTTTTCACAAACCAGAACTGTAGGATTCTGTCTTCCAAGGTTCTGAGCCTGATTGACAAAGTACTGGATGATAATACTCTCCTGAAGGCTAACAGGATAGGAAGAGTATATGCCTTGGATCTGTCAAAGAAAATTGAGTTAAGAGGCCATCCATGCTTGTTCTCCAAGGCCTCTCTCCAAGAATCTAAACTGTGGCATAGAAGGCTGGGTCATGTTAATCTCAAAAACATGAATCAGCTGATCCACAAGAGTTTAGTGAGAGGTCTTCCAATAAAGGAGTTCAATTGTGATGAAATCTGCACTGCATGCTTAATAGGGAAACAACATAAAGTTTCATTCCCAACCATAGAAGAATCCAAGTCTAATGCCTGCTTACAACTACTGCACATGGATCTTTTTGGTCCTGTGAAGGTAATGAGTATGGCAAAGAAGAAATACTGTCTGGTAATTGTGGATGATTACTCTAGATATGTATGGACCTTCTTCTTGCATTCAAAGGATGAGGCTGCTCAGTCCATTATGAACTTTGTGTTACACGTTGTGAAGCACTATTCCCTAGCAGTTAAGTGTGTGAGGAGTGACAATGTACTGAATTCAGAAACACACTCTTGATGAGTTTTACTTGTCAAAGGGATCCAGAGGCAGTATAGCATCTCAAGGACTCCAGAGCAAAATGGAGTAGTGGAGAGAAAGAACAGGACCCTCATTGAAGCTGCAAGGTCCATGTTGGCTGATTCCGGTCTGCCACTGACCTTTTGGGCTGAAGCTGTCAATACAGCCTGCTATGTACAGAATAGAGCCTTAGTAAATCAGAGGTTGATGAAAACTCCTTATGAAGTTTTACATCATTTAGCCCCTTTGATTTCATTCTTTAGAGCATTTGGGTGTCCCTGTAACATTCTCAACACAAAGGATCAACTCCAAAAGTTTGATTCTAAGGTGGATGCAGGGTATTGTGTGGGTATTCATCCACTTGCAAGGCTTATAGAGTATTCAACTGTCGGACAAAATAGTTGAAGAAACCTTGCATGTGAAGTTCAATGAATCCCCTAAGGATACAATTCCATAAAACCCTGTGGAGTTGTTTGATCTGGACATTCAGCAATATGTTCCTTATCAACCACCTGCTGTTGCAGATCATATGAATCCATCATCTTCTGTAGCTAGTCATCCATCTGGTGTTACTGATGATGATGATGATATCAGTAATAACCTTTTCATGTTAGTGATCAACTGCCTGATTCAGCTAGACCTGATGTTCCTGTAGCTTCAGTAGCACAATCCACAACAAATGCTGATGAGATTTCTACAACTTCAACTTCCTTTGAATTACCATCTACTCATTGGTTTCAAGGAAATGCTTCACCATCACCATCTGTTGCTGCTGAGCCTGCTACAAAAACTTGCACAGATCTTATTGTGTACCAAGATCTGAAGAATCACCCTATGTCTCAAATCATTGGTGATATCAATGTTGGCATTTCAACAGAAGTCAATTGTCTAATTTCTGCTTCTATGCTCTCTTCATTAGTCAGCAAGAGCCAAAGAACTATCACATTGCTTTAAGGGACAATGGATGGGTTGAAGCCATGCAGCTTGAGCATCTTCAGTTCAAGAAACAGCAAGTGTGGGAACTGGTTCCTCTACCTCCAGGTAAGTGTGCAATAGGCACTAAATGGGGTTTAGGAACAAAACTGATGAAAATGGGCTTATTGTTAAGAACAAGGCCAGACTGGTTGTATAGGCTTTCACAAGAGGAAGGTATTGATTATAATGAAACCTTTGCCCCTGTAGCCAGACTGGAAGCAATTCGATTGTTTTTAGCTTATGCTACTTATCACAACCTTAAAGTTTTTCAAATGGATGTCAAAAGTGCATTTTTGTATGGGAAAATTAAAGAAGTGGTTTATGTATGTCAACCACCAGGTTTTGAGGACAATAAACATCCTAATTGGGTATAAGCTTGATAAGGCTCTCTATGGGTTGAAACAAGCTCCTAGAGCCTGGTATGAGACATTATCAAACTTTCTTCTGGAAAATAATTTCACTAGAGGCTCCATAGATAAGACTTTACTCATTAAGAAAGCTGGGCAGCAAATCTACTGTTCAAATGTTGAGATGATATTATTTTTGCATCCTCTAATCCACAATTGTGTGATGCCTTTACAAAGTTGATGAAACAGAAGTTTGAAATGAGTGCCATGGGAGAATTATAGTTCTTTCTGGGTTTGCAAATCAAACAAAAGGCTAATGGAATTTTCATTTATCAGTCCAAATACACAAAAGATCTTTTGGAAAAGTTTGATTTACAAAAGTGTAAGCCCTGTTCTACTCCCATGTGCAACACCACACAACTGGATACAGATCAGAAATAATGTGGTTGATGAAACACTTTACAGATGTATGATTGGGTCCTTGATGTACTTAACAGCTTCTAGACCAGATATATTTTTCTACATGTGTTTGTGCTAGATTTCAGGCTGCACCTAAGGAGTCTCATTTGATTGCAGTCAAGAGGATCTTTAGATATTTGCAAGGCACTCCATCTCTAGGTTTATGGTATTCTACTAGACATTCTGGTAAATTAGTGCTTTTTCTGACAGTGACTATGCAGGGTGTAAGTTGACAAGAAAGTCCACTTCTGGAGGATGCCAATTCTTAGGCAACTGCTTGATTTCTTGGCAGAGTAAGAAGCAGACCTCAGTTGCTACATCAACTGCTGAAGCAGAGTACATTGCTGCTGCAAGCTGTACATCTCAGGTACTCTGGCTTCAAAACCAATTATTGGATTATGGCATAACAGAGACTAAGACCCCATTGTTAATGGATAGCTCTTCAGCTCTTTGTATTGTCAAGAATCCTGTCCAGCACTCTAGGACTAAACATATTGAAATCAGACACCATTTTATTAGAGATTGTTTTGAAAAAGGTCTGATTGATCCAAAATTTGTTCCTAGTGCTGATGAGCTTGCAGACATTTTCACTAAGCCCTTGATAGCACAACTTTCCAAAACCTAGTGTTAAGGCTTGGTATGCTGCAGCTAGAATAAGTGACAACTACTAGTGATCTCAGCTCACAAGTACTGATGATCATTAGTTTATTATTGTCATATATATAAGTACTGATGTTATTTTCTCTCCAAAAGTTTTCTTTAAACTACTAGAGCTTAACTTCTCAGTACTCAGGTACTTTATTTGTTCAAACAATTGATGTAGTTACAACATTGATGTGGTACAATTACTGTTGTCAGAAATACAAATACGTACTAATGTCCTATGAAACATCTGAAAAAGATGAAAACGTCTGATGAGTACGTGTTGAGGACAGTATGAAATAGCTGAAAAGCAATGAATTGACGACAACTACTGATGAGCCTTTTTGTCTTCAGTAGTTTCCCAACTGCTGTTTCTTTCTAAACACTGAAGCAAAACCATGTCTTCAGTAGTTTCACAACTACTGATGACTAACACCAAGTCTTCAGTTGTTTACAACAACTGATGGTAAAACCAAAGTCTTCAGTAGTTTCTCAACTACTGATGACTAATACCAAGTCCTCAGTTGTTTCATCACCTGAAGTCAAAACTGTCTTCAGTAGTTTTATAACTACTGATGACTAAATCTTCAGTAGTTTTATAACTACTGATGACTAAATCAGAGACTTCAGCTGTTTCCAACGTCTGACGGTTAAAACCATGTCTTCAGTTGTTTTAAACAACTGCTGATCACACCAATACGGTCAGTCACTCCAAAGCTCTGAAAGTTAATACCATGTCATCAGTAGTTTCAACAACTGATGACTAACACCAAAACCTTCAGTCGTTTCCTAACCCTACCCTTTAAATACCTTATCCCACCTTCAGAGTTTTTACTTTCTTCTCTTCTCAAACCTAACGTTCAAAAACTCTGTAACCTCTCTTATCAATGGCGACCATGCAACTAAAACCTCGACACAACTGTGTCGCACATCTCACAAAATCGCCATACTGGACCAAGTTTCACAACGCCATTGATTAATGGTTCAGTCACCTTACAAAACGGCTTTTCTGTTAAATCCCACCATATATGCCGAATCTCTTAACCAATTCTGGACAAACGTCACTCTTGTCTCTGAGGAGAATGACACAGAGTCTCTTCAATCGTTTGTCCATCATCAAAAAGTGGTCATTACTCCAGACATTCTTCGCCAAACCCTCAATCTGGATGATGCCACTTTCCCAACTGCTTATCCAAAGGGCACAATCGATCAATCATTTGCCCAGAATGGATACCAGGGTAACCTGAGTGCATCTACCATATTGAAGAAACATTTCCAGGATGCCGAACGTCTCATCTTTCACCTGGTAAATGTCTGCCTTGCCCCCAAGACTTCATCATGGGATCAAATGTCCACAAGGTGGCAACAGGTAATGTTCTCCATCCTTGAGCAACAACCTTTAAATTTTTCTGAAATACTATTTTTAGAGCTCAAGGATATGGCCCAAAAACAACTTGCTAACCGTGGATATTATATCCTCGGTTCATAATGGCCATAAATGAAAATCAGCTTCAAGCTGAGGGACTTGTTGGCCTGGGAGTCCCTGCTACGGTTGTATTGCCTGAGTATACTCCGGCACAACTCTGACCAATCACTAAAAATGGCTGCCAAGCTGCGCAAACCCACGCAGCTGGAACCCACAGCCACCACCTCAAAATCCAAAGTCCCCACAAACCCACTAAAAAGAAGACAAAAAAGGCTACTCAGGGAAATGAGTCCCCTGAGGATGCCCCTGCAACACAAACGCAGGCTATACCCACTAGTTATAACCCCCTAGTGGATACAAGGACTTCACCAGCCACAGTCGCTCAGGATTCCTCTCAAAAGGAGCCTACAGTAACCAAATAAGGGGTACCCACTAATCTGGGATCTTCCTCATTTGAGGAGATTGCCATTGAAGAGCACCATTCTCCCCAGGTGCATACTGCTTTTACACCCATCTCCCACTGCAACCGCCCCACAAAGTCCTACTCTCATTATTGCAAACGTGATGACTCAGCTGCATGCCTCTCCTCTCGCCAACAAACACCAATAAAGGGGAAAACCACAGCAATTGAGGAAGAGGATCAACACGCTTCTGACAGCCCACAACACGAGGGTTTAATTGTTCTATCTCCTGATGTGGATATGGAGACTAGAACATCTGGTGAGGCTGCCACCTCTTCTGAATCAACACATGATGTGACTTAGGCTGGTAACATAGCTAAGACCTCACTAGAGGCAACAGGATGAAGGACATCGTCCTGAGGCTGGAAGTCCCCAGTTCCAAGAAAAAGGGGCACATGCTAAAACTGGTCTACACCAGTACATGTACATCCTGCTACAAGCAGGAGGTCAGGTGATTCAGCATCTGCTGATGATGACCTGGGCTTCTTTTATGATGTTCTGGCCCAGAACACAATTCTTGAGGAAGAAGTCAGTAGACTACAAAGACTACTTGACCAATTCTCTCAACAGCAAGTCCATCTGCCACCAACATAAACCCACGATGGCACCTTCACCTGAAGGTCTCCCACACACTCAGCCACTCAAAACTTCCGAGCCACCAGCTTCTATTTCTGGCACTGCTTCTCAGGGACAAAACCCCTCTGAGCAAACAGCTTCTATCTTTCAGCAATCCCTACCTCTCATCACCCCAATGATCACAAACATTGTGATCAAAACCATGGATGAGAGGCTTCCCTCAATCATACAACCCCTGGTGGAGGAGATTGTGGGTAAGGCTTTCTGCTACTCCAACCCTTGCAACCAATGCAACCAAAAAGGGGGTAGAGTCAGTCAGTGAAAGCAAAGAGGAAGAGCATAGAGGGGAAGAAAGAAAAGGAGACTGAGAAGGAGGAGGAGTTTGTGAAGGGAGCTGACATTGATCAAGTGGGTGAAAGTCACAAAGACTTTCATGTCACATATAAGAAGAGGAAGGTTGAAGGAAACAAAAGAACTCGAACTCGATGAGATGATCAAAATGGCGGATGCTACACACAGTAAATCAATGGACTCCATTATTGATCAACTGTATAGAGAGGGGTTCGATACTGCACAGCTTGACTCAGAGATTAGGAGACTTGAAGTTGAAGAAATTAACTCAAGATGGGCAAGTTATGATGCATTAGAAAGAGAAAGACTAGAGATCATGATCAGATTCATTGCAAAGTACCTTGGGAGATCATTGATCGAGATTAAGTCATGGACCAGGGACAGTATCTTGGCAATAACCACCAAGATCTGTTCGTCTGAAGCATACACTAAGGATTGGTGATTGAAGCACTAAATGAGGCAGGTTCTGGGAACAGAAATGAACTAGC
The DNA here is from genome assembly GCA_025506515.1 of Flaveria trinervia. Classification (NCBI taxonomy): domain Eukaryota; kingdom Viridiplantae; phylum Streptophyta; class Magnoliopsida; order Asterales; family Asteraceae; genus Flaveria; species Flaveria trinervia. The sequence continues at coordinate 81,425,541 of CM046448.1, forward strand.
AAAACACTCAAAAGCCTCACTCACTACAAGAATGCTAGAACAACTGCAAAACCTCCCACTTCAAATCACACTACCACACAACCCTAAACCAACTCCTTTACCCTCAAAACAACAGCCGATGATGCAATCAGAAGAAGAAGAGAAGGGTGTTGAGGCTAGAAGAAGAAGAAGAAGAGGATGATGAGGAAGAAGATAGGCTGCCTCTTTCTGCAGTCCTAACTTTGCCTAAAGCCAAACCTATGCCCATCACTCCCACCTCACAGATGGAAGCTGTGAGAGTAAAGATAGAAGAAACAGCAGCAAAAGCTTCATGATGATGAGATGCTGAAAAGCATAGACAAAACTTATGCTGCTTCTTCATCAATAATCAGTATGAAGAAAGAAGCTCTGAGATTGTACACCCTTGCTAACACATTTCAATATCAAAAGGAAAAGGTGAGAATATGGCCTGATCCTAGGGTGCTCACAGAATTGTGAAGAAAGACATTCCTTCAAGATACAAGGGCCAAGTAAAAAGGATCGTAGATGAAGAGATCACAGTGGTCCTTGTAGTATCACCCTGGGAAATTGTAGTAGAAGATTTCAAGAGGCCTATGAAACTAAACAGACACCCAAAAGATGTTAGAGAACATAGTAATAAAAAGGGGTTAGTCTACAAGAGGCTTGAGACTTCAAACAAAATGAGCTCATTCTGTTACTTGAAGGGACTCACCCAGATGAGTTTGCATACAGACAGATCACAACAGTTGAGCTCAAAAATGGCAAACAGGCTAAGTACATTTCAGAGCTGTATGGGCGTGAAGGATTGATTGATGGTGGAGCTGAAAATCTTACCATGGAAGAACAAATTATGTTTCTCAGAGCATACACCAGAGAATCCTACAGGCTTATACATGGGAAGTAGATTTCATGGATAGGACCATAGCCCTGTGTCCAGTTCCCCAAAGTCAGGGCTCCTATCCATACTATGCCAACCAAATTTCAGAAATTATTCCTAGGCCAGTGCTTAATTGGGTCATCTTCTTAGCTGATCAAGAAGGAAAAAGACCAATCTTTTTGGCAACAATAAGTGGGACCTCAATAAAGTTAAGGTTTTGGCTGCATTGGTTCAGGGGGTGTTTGTTGCACCAAAAGAACCAATGAGCCGAATCAAAAAAACCTTAAGTCCCACAAACGTCACAACAACTGCTGAAGTGCATAAGTGCTCAAGACAAAGTCTGAAGACAAGTGCTGAAGACAAAGTCTGAAGACAAGTGCTGAAGACAAAGTCTGAAGACACAAGTGCCGAAGACAAAGTCTGAAGACAAGTGCTGAAGACAAAGTCTGAAGACACAAGTGCTGAAGACAAAGTATGAAGACAAGAGTTGAAGACCAAGTATCAGTCGTTGTCACAACAGCTGAAGAGGTCTTCTTCAGTAGTTGTGACGGTTTTCTTTCAGTAGTTTTATGTTTTTCCTTTTAGTAGTTTTGTAAAACGACTGAAGAGCTTGTTCTTCGGTCGTTGTAGTTTCAGTAGTTTCGTATCAGTAGTTTTATGTTTTATACTTAGCACTCTGATATGTTCTCAGTAGTTGTGAACATTTCAGTAGTTTGTTAAGTTTTAGTTATTTTTGTAATAAATCTACCAGATGTCACTATCCCGTGATATTAGCAGTGATTGCACTCTATATACGGAGTGTCAACCTTATTGTAATGTGTGAATGATTGAGGAGAAACATTTGATATTATTGAAACATTCCTTTTCACTGAAATATATTCTCTTTTTACAACCGTATTTGTTCTTAATGCATACGAATATCAAATTCTTGCTATAATTTGTCTAATTCTTGTTCTTATTCCGCTGCGTTACACTCTAATCCATCAAACTTGAGATCACTGATCCTGTCACCTTAGCTTCTTAAGCTTAGGTTTTGGAGGTTCCGCTTTAGCCTTTCCTATCCCTTTTCCTTTGATGTACCCCTTTCCTTTGACAACATTTGCCTTGGGATCGGGGAATGGCCTTTTCCTATTGCCTTCCTCATTGATCGAGAGAACAGATAGAACGTTTCTACCCATCCCTGCCTAAGCTATTTTGAGCATTGTGTGAAGCTCACCAATGCTCTTGTCCCACCCATTCATATTGTAATTCATTATGAATGTCTCATACCTTTTGGTTAGGCCATTAAGGATCAAATCCGTGTCCAGCTCCTTTGAGATGGGACAATTAAGCCGCTCGAGGCGATCAACGTGGCTTTTCATCTTAAGAACATAAGATGATACCGATTGGGTTTCTTCCATGCGACATGCATGAAGCGCTCGAACCGTTTCAAAGCGCTTTACCCTAGCTTGTTGAAGGAACATTTCCTCCAACTAGGTAACTATATCATATGCCCCAAGATGCTCCAAATCCTTTTCGGAGTTCCAGAATCATAGTTCCCAACATGAGGCAGGAAACCTGCATGGAATCCTTAGTGTATTGAAGTCAATCGTTATAGGCCTCAACATCCTCGGGGTCGAGTTGGTCAGGAATAGGATCGTCAAGGACATTGGCCCTTTTCTCTTGCTTGAGAACAATTCTCAAGTTTCGATAGCAGTCCATAAAGTTATTATGGTTAAGACAATCCCTTTCTAAGATGGTTCTCAGTGATAGGGTAGGGACGGTCGGGGTGGTAGCATTATTGTTTGCGGACATTTCTACAAAATTACAAAGTTCATTTTAGTATTTCTAAAAAATTGAATTTTAATTATTAATACCCTTTACACGTCTCATAGACAATTAATTATTAAAATCTAGAATCCAACGTTACATTTAAATGATGTTTAGGTGACCTTTATCCCATTATTTAAATTAACAAGGTAGTCAACATTTGACAATTGCAACCTATTGCAACTTCTAGCTTTATGGGATCGGTTAAACATCTTATGTTTAGTCGGCATGTAAAATCCCATCAACACCATTGTACGCCATGCTTCGGTGACCCTATGCACATGGTTTCCAATTGAAGTCGTCCTACTTACACACACGTGTGAGTTTACACATACAAGTGGTTAGGTGACCTTTATCCCATAAGTATGTTAAACCCACCTCAACAGACATGTTCCCTAAAAGAGGTTAGGTGACCTTATCCCACAAGTATTTCTCAAGTGATTCGAATGTCGTGTAAAAGGATGGTGTTTAACTTGTTTCCAAAGGATTTAAGTTTCCATTAATTGTAGTTATGAAAACTCTATGTACCTTGTATTCACATGCTTTCAAATACATGGTAGTCTATGGTTCCATTTTTAATATAACCTTTTTTATTCTGAAATCATTAATCCTTTTAATAACATTTTATTAGTCACTTAGTGATTAGGAACCAAAAAATTCAGCTTCTTATGATAATTTATTAAGATGGTTAAGCATATCCACATATCAAACAATCAACATAAAATGAATAATCAAACAAGCATATATAAAACAACCACATATGCATGGGTTATAGCCACTATGTTGACAACACTTGTTTGCCATCACAAGTGTTGTCATTTGGTCTTTCCTAAGGGTTGAGCACAACACAAAAGAGGAGATCTCCAAAGACCCCCACCTGAACTTGCATCCAAATGCTTCAAGTCCTTCTCTTGTGTCTTTCTTTTGTGCTTCCATCTTGTGGATCTTCTTTTACAAAATTTATATCCTAATACAAATTTTCTAATAAAATAAAACACACTTAATCTATCTATTACATTTCCATTGAATGAATAAATAAATTACATCCAAGTACAAACACAAAAGAATAATATTACAACCCATTATGAATGAAATCAACCAAAACAAACATCCATTCAAAACCAAATCAACACAAGGTCAAGGCTAGGTCATGCACCAATATAAATAATAATAAACAACATTCAAGAACCAAATAAATCCCCATATGACCCTAAATTTTCAGCAAACATAAACCAAGAATTTAGGGTGTTTTGTCCAAACAAAACACAATCAACCATTTGATATCTTTCATTCAAGGTTTAATCACAAGCATGATAGATATAACCTTGAAAGGTTGGGGATTTATAACATCACCACAAAACAGCCCCTATAAGGTTGTTAAAGCCCTACAAAACCAATTTTAAAAGGACAAAAGAAACTAGTCACCCACATATAACCTTAAAATTATCATTTGTATTCTGAAAATTAAGGCTCATATCATGATAACAACAAACCCAAGAACATAAGGATCATTTATATGTGTATGAACTAGCTATCATCAAGAAATAACAACCCAAAACAAGCCATACAAACTACCTTTTCTAGAGCTGCAGAAAAACGAATTTGGGTGAAGAAGATGAGGTTCTTGAATGACCAAAACACCAAGGAGAGGTGTCCTCAAGCATCCATACCTACAAGCATCAAGCAAAGACCACACTTGCTAGGATTTGTACACCAAAAGCTCAAAGAACAAGCTGCTGGAACACTTCCAGCCGAGAATCCTTCATGAAAATCGAGAGAATTTGTTCTTTTGTTCTTCCATGTGTGAGAGAGAATGAGAGGTAGAGTGTGTATCTAGTTCTTGGAGAATGGTATGTCAAAAACCAATAAAGACCCACACCCAAAAGGGGCGGCTGAAAGATGGTATTAAGATGAGGTTTTCCCCCCAAAACTGAACTCCAATTTTATAAAGTAGTTGTTTTAAAATAGATATATAATTAACCTTTTAACTATATAACACATACACTCTTTTATTATTTGATTTTATTTAACTAAATTAAACAACATTACAAATAATATCCATGAACAAAACATCCGTATAAGTTGTTCAATCTCATATGCAACTTATTTAGAAAACCCATTTTCTAAATTGGTGCATTTATTTAATTGCATGATCATATCATCAATTAAATAATAATTGGCGTTTACTAAGCTTGTTATTGGGTATGACCCGACTTGGATCATGACGTACTAACCATATCAATGTTCTACGTGTCTTGGGCATAAAGAATCCAACAACTGTTATTAGAGAAATGCTTAGCAAATATTGTTGGTTACAATTCGGTTGGTGATAATTGTAAAATGTCAAGTTGATTTGATTTGGAATAGCATTAACAAGTTCGATAGTGTTAACTCAAATATTGTCATTAGCAACGATAACCATGTCAATGCCACCTTAACATCACACGATAAACACACAACAACTCCAATCGCACGACAGGATCAGATGCACGACTAAACACTCCATCCGCACGAGTCAACCCTCATTCGTACGAATCAGCTTCATTCGTACGATTGAACCTTCATTCGTGCGACTCAGCATTCAGTCGTACCACACAGCACCCAATCGCACGACTCAACAACCATACGCACGAATCAACCTTCATTCATTCGAATCAACCTTCATTCGTTCGAATCGGCTTCATTCGTACGGCTGAACCTCCATTCGTGCGACTCGACACTCAGTCGTGCGATACACGCACAATCGCACACATTCATCTGCACAGACTCAATCGCACGCATACACACAGTCGCACGACTCAGTCGCACGACTCAGTCGCACGACTCAGTCGCACGACTCAGTCGCACGACTCAGTCGCACGACTCAGTCGCACGACTCAGTCGCACGAGTCAGTCGCATGACACACCCAGTCGCACCACTCAGTCGCACGAAAGGCACAGTCGCAAGACTCAGTCGCACGGCTCAGTCGCACGGTAGACCTAGTCGCCAGAACAGTAGGTTTACAGCACAAGGACTTCTAGAAACACATTTCAAACACACCCAAACAAGATGAACACGCATGAAGACAACACACGCACCCACATGACCTCATGTGCTCGGGTTGGCCCTGAACACCCGAAACCCTAAAAGGATAGCATTAAACAAGCAAGAAAAGGGACAAACAAGGTCGTCTACCTGCAATAAAGGAGTAGACTCACCTCTAGCCGCGGTCTTTCCGGTGAAAACGCGAAGAAAATGGGTGGTTTTGGTGCAAGGAGGAGGCGTACGTGAAAGGAGAATAAAATGAAGAAGAAGAAGATGAAGTAGAGGCTAAGGCTGGAATATGAGTATTATACCCAACCCTAGTTTAGCAAAATGTCACATTTGGTCCCTGGACTTTGCCCCTGAGACGTGTTGCATGTTAAATCGAGTTACCAATGTGTGTTGGACGTTAAATCGAGTTCTGGTGGTAAAACGTCATGGTGAGACGTGTTACAAGTTTCTTCAATGACGTAAACCAAATTTGGAGTATCTCGAACCATTTGGAGCACCATGTACGTTGCTCAAGAAAACTCAGGAAGAAAATTTTAGCGAAAAGGCTGAAGAGGGCATCTTTCTAGGATACAACATACCGAATAAGAGAGTTTACAACAACTCAACAGTTCAAGTAGAGGTGTGGTGTAACGTCGATGTTGAGAGATACACCACCCCTCCTGCTGGAAAAGGACCCGCCTTCTTTTTCGACTATGACGGATTTTTCAAGTCCTTCAACATCCCTCTCTCCACTTCTGATGATGATTTAGCAGCCAAAATGATGTGTGATGTCTTAAACACACCATCATAGGACTCTACATTATCTGGCTAACAAGGTGAATCACCTACCCACTCAGGGGGAGCACTCGAGGCAAGTGACTCTTCCTCTGACGATGAAGCCGTGGAGAATGATCAGGACACTCAGGAGCAACAGGTTCCTACTACTACAAGTCCACAAGCATCTGACATTGATGCCTCTGAGTCTTCGGAACCTCGCACTCCTACTGCCTTAGATGCGGAACCAAACATTCATAATCTTGATTCTGAGGTAGTTGTTCCCACAACTCACGGATTACGCCTAAATGTCTATCATCCTCTGGACAATGTCATTGGGGATGTCAGATCAGGAGTTCAGACAAGAAATAAGCTGTATTCAGCTTATCATGCCTCGGTAATGGAAAAAAGGTATCTTCACCATGGTGCTTACCGCTGTTTTATGTCTCAGTTTGAGCCAAAATATGTTAGTGAAGCCCTAAATGATGAGGCATGGGTGAGTGTCATGCAAGAAGAACTTCTTCCCTTTAAGAAGCTAGGTGCTTGGACACTGGTAGATAGACCTAAAGGTGCTAAGGTCATTGGCACCAAGTGGGTCTTGAAATGTAAGAAAGATGACCAAGGTTTCATCATGAGGAACAAGGTTCGACTTGTAGTTCAAGGATTTCGACAAGTCGAGGGAATTGATTACAATGAAGTATTTGCACCTAGCCTATGCCTCTGTATGTTTCTAGCCTATGCCTCTATATTTTCCTAGCCTATGCCTCTTACATGAAGATTAAAGTCTATCAATTGGATGTAAAGAGTGCATTTCTTAATGGTGAAATTTGGGAAACAGTGTAGGTCAGTGAACACGAAAGATTTGAGGATCCATATCATGAGGACAGAGTTTACAAACTGGGTAAGGCTCTCTACGGACTTCACCAAGCCCCAGAGCATGGTATGAAAAACTCTCAACTCACCTTATGAAACACGGGTTTCGCAGAGGTGTAATTGACTGTACACTTTTCATCAAAGAAAAGGATGGTGATCTGCTGCTTGTTCAGATTGATGTTGATGACATAATCTTTGGTTCCAAGAACGAAAAATTATGTAAAGAATTTGAAGTAGTGATGAAGGCAGAATTGGAAATGAGTGCCATGGGAGAGATGAAGTTCTTTCTCGGGTTACAGGTGGATCAAACACCAAACGGATATTTTCACATTAGACCAAGTAAGTAGGCGATATTCTTAGTCGGTTTGACATGGAGAATGCTTCCGCAGCTGGGACTCCACTTGCTACAAATCATGATGTAGCACCCGACGAGAATGGTGATATGGTTGATGCCACCATGTACCGAGGAATGATTGGATCCCTCATGTACCTCACTGCCGCAAGACCTGATATTATGTATGCAATATGTCTTTGTTCAAGATATCAGGCAAAACCAAAACTTAACCATGGTATTTGTAACACTCGGTCAATTTAAAGTCAAATAAAAGAATTAGTAAAGTAAAAGAAAAGAAGCAAAAGAAATAAAAGCCAAGTCTAGGGGTAAAAAGTGTCCAAAAGGACAAAATGTTTGAAAAGTGGGTGTAAAAGGTGGTACGGCCGCCCATATATCAAATAGGCCACTGATTTTCGGGTTTTAGAGAGAGAGTAGCTGGGAGCAGCAAATTCTCGGCTTTGAAGAAGAACAAGAAGAAATAATTCGAATTCAAGGTAAGAATTCATGCTTTTATGGTGTTCTTAACGGGTCAAATCCTCAGGTTTATGCTTATGTGTGTTTGTATGTGTTCGGGTATGTTTTTAGTGGGTTTCTAGGAGGTTGAATTCAATTTGCAAACGAGTTTGGAAGAAGCCACACTCAAGAGCTGCAAAGGTGAGTTCTAGGACTCATCTTTTAATGGTTTTTAACTGAATTTGGGGCTGGAGATGCATGAATATATGATTTTATTAAACTGGGTTTCGGACACGTATGCTTGAATGTGCGTACGAAGATGTTATGATGTGATGTGTGACTATGCATATTCTTGATGATGTATGATTGTGTTTCTAAGGCTTAGAGGGTAAGATTTAAGCTTAGAACATGATGAATGGTGCATGGAAATCGAATATGATGTTTTAGGCTCACATGTTAAGTTTTTAAATCTACACAAGTGTTTGGAAGTCAATGCGGATTGAAAGGGTTAATGCGGATGAACATTTACCATTGAGTAAGCCAATGCGGATGAAGTCACATACGGATGAAGTCAATGTGGATGAACATTGACTAAGTGCATGAAATGCGGATGAGCATTTGACTAAGTTTGGGAAATGCGGATGAAGTCAAATGTGGATGAAGTCAATGCGAATGAACATTGACTAAGTGCATAAAATGCAGATGAGCATTTGACTAAGTCTGGGAAATGCGGATGAAGTCAATGCGGATGAGCATTTGACTAAGTACATGAAATGCAGATGAGTAGGGCCAAATGCGGATGAACTATAGCAAATGCGGATGAAATATAGCAAATGCACATGAACTATAGCAAATGCGGATGAACTATAGGAAATGCGGATGAGTACTTAGAAAAATTCTGACTTTTTGAGAGAAACGAGTAATGTAGGTTTTGACATAGGAGATTCTCGGGGGTTATGTAAGTTGACTTTTGGGGTCATTTATGGTATGATGGGCATGTAATGATATGTGATTGATGCTTATGCATGATGATGATAATGATGTTGCATGGTTATGCATGATGTATGTTATGTATGTATGATGCCCTGCATCATGATGTATGAATGATATGTTTATGTTCCATATGATGATGTATGTTTATCTTTCCTATGACTTTACGTGTTATGATAATGAATGAATGAATTATTATGTAACGTAAAGTGAAAGCTAGAACATTATGATGAACGCATGCATTAATGAATGAATGAATGAATGTAAGAAAGGCTTGCAAGCAAATGTATGAAGTGCACACCGTTGTAGGTGTTAGCTCAACGTGTGCGGGTTAGCTACCCCAAAGGATGCACATTAGGGTATTTCTTTGTGATTGACCATATGGATGAACCATTGTTGCGTGCCTTAGGTACTGTGACCACTTGGTGCTGGACACAACCCATGAAGGTCTTTTATAGGCTTAGGTCCAGTATCGTGAGCATGAAGGGTATAGCATATGCCAATGGTATACCTGGACTTTACCTTAGGCACTGTGACCACTTGATGCTGAGCACCACTCATGAAGGTCTTTTATAGGCTTAGGCACAGTATCATGAGCATGAAGGGTAAAGTTCATGGTGATGATGAAAGTAATGAATGAAATGATGAAAGAATGAAAGTATGAACAAATGAATGACGAAGATAATAATGATATTAGCTATATGTACGTACGATGTATGATCATGAACAAATGTAAAGTATATTATGTTTTGAGAAAAAGAATGGTTTTACGAATGAAAAGTATGAATTATCATACAACTAGAACTCACTTAGCAACGCTAACTTTTATGTGTTTCTAGTTGGCAGGTAATGTTGCTGAGGATGGCACGAGGCAGCTGCTCAGCTCTTTTGGATGGCATCCATTTATATAAAGCTTTTGTGATGTAATACAACAATGACATTTTGTAACCAACAAATGATGCATTATTTTGGAAAAGTTTTTATGAGGAAATGAAATGCCATTTTTGAATGTTTCCGCTGCGAATGTTTATTAAAGTAACTATAATGTATGTTTTATGTGCAATGGTTGACCAGCTGTAAGCGTCCCGGGAACGGGGTCTTACATTATTGGGGTCAAAAGGATATTTCGTTATCTGAAGGGTACACCAAAACTTGGGTTGTGGTATCCTCATGACGATGACTTCGAGCTTACCGCCTACAGTGACTCGGATTATGGCGGCTGCAAGATGAATTACAAATCAACCTCAGCAGGTTGTCAATTCTTTGGGAGAGGATTTGTCACGTGGCACTGTAAGAAGCAAACATCAGTTGCATTGTCAACTTGTCAAGATGAATATGTTGCTACGACAAGCTGCTGTTCTTAAATCATTGGATTCAATAGCAGATGCGGGACTACGGTTTGAAATTTTCTAACACCCCTATATTTGTTGATAAATGTGCTGCAATAGCCGTTACTAAAAATCTTGTCCAACATCCTGAGACCAAACACATCAGCATTAAATATCACTTTATACGTGATTGTTTTGAATAAATCTAATCGATATTATTAAAATAAATACGGATTTTCAACACGCTGACCTCTATACAAAAGCCTTTGATAAACCATGTTTTCTATATTTGTTAGAGGTCAACGAGGTTAAAAAGAGAAGTGATGTAATTCCAGACGATGAACAGGTCTAGTCTGATGCATCAAGTCCAGTTTCTTTTATTTTCTTTTATTCAAGTTTATTCTATTTAATTTATTTGATTGATTTCATTTCTTCGCCTATTAAAATCCTAAAAACGCAAATCGTTTACGGTTTTAGAATTTTAGGGGGAGAATAGGTTAAGTTAGTATTAAAAAAACAAAATAAAAGAAAAAAACGAGGGACGAGGATAGGCAAGCTGATATAAATGAGATCAGATCTGTGAAACCGATTCAATGACAATGGAAAATGATAGTACATAGGAACAAAGCTACTACTAAGGTAACACGGAGAAAGTAGATGCAAAATTCAAAGTAGAAGTCTGAGAAGTCTAAGCAAAAATAAAAGAAAAAATGATAGTAAAACTAGCTACTACTAAGGTAACACGGAGAAAGTAGACCTAGAGGTTGCTAGACCGTTAGATGATGTGTCAGTAGATTCACCACAATAGATAAATAGACCACATTGGTGATCTCAAGATCACACTATGTTGTTCAGCAAGCTGTGGGTCATCATCTTATCTCTGGTTAACACAATCAACAGAGTTCCAATAAGGGGTGACGAGCAAAATATACTCCACAAATCGTGCGGATGACCAAAATATGAGCAAAGCACATGATGAAAAATGCAAAAAGCAATCAAACTGTGAACCTATGTTTTTGGTGCGATCGGTGCAACAAAATAAATTGCTCAAACAAGAAGATAGTTATGTGCCTCTTTGCTGTGTGGTGGCACTGACCTGAGGATAAGCATAACCTATTTATTCTAGAATTCATTGTTGTTTGCCGCCTCTCTGTTGTGCAGTGGCACTGACCTAAGGCTTGGCTTCTCTTTGAAAGCTCTATGAATAGTTTCTTCTTGTCAAAATACCCATAGACCGCTCAAAAATCTCCTGAGGAATGTTGCTTACCATATAAGCGTGGGATCCACAAATACTTGCTGAAATAAACTAACCTAATGTATCACCAATCTGTGTCAATAGTCTGTGCATGGATTTAAGTGATAAGTATACTAACAATCATCATGGCTATAATTCTGGAAAGTCCAGATCAATGTGTGCGTCTTATAGTACTAGTATGATTTCCTTAATTTGCTAATGACTCTCGACGAAACAAGAATCTAGCATCAAATGATTTTGGTAACACGTCCTAAATTATTTTATTACCTGTATGATTACATAATGAATCGTTCCTCTTGTGGTTAAAATAACTTGAAGCTGTCTATACAAGAAAATAAATCTGTTAGATTTCTATCTTAGGATTTCCACCTCACACAAAGTCACAAAAACATCTTTAGTTTTGTCTTTTAATGTTAGCTCTTTTGTTTTGTACTAACATTTAGTCAATTTAGAGTTATATGTCGGACTATGTCGTGGAATTCAATATGGGATTAAATTACTTAAAACGATCACGTCTGAGGTGACCAAACGTCTGTTCAAAAGTTAAATGGGCCACGCCTGAGGTGACAAAATGCTTTTGGTTAAAAAGATCACAACTAAGGTGATCAAAAGTTTTCAAACATAAAATGATCATGTTTGAGATGATCGAATACTCAAAATGTCCAATCAATAGTTACATGGGGTTAACTGTCAAATGGTCACAAAGTCAAAACCATGAGTATGATCCATTCGCATGACTAGAACATGAGTATGGACCAGTCGTACGATTGGACCATACCTATGCACTAGACAACCGAATGGAGCATGAGCATGAACCATTCACTCAAATGGCATACAAGATTGTGCCAGTCGCCCGAATGAAAGTGATCGACTGAACCAATCGCACCACTGAGATCTAATCGCCTGAATGAGAAGAGCGAATGGATCCTGTTGCTCGATTGAAACCAAATTCAGTATAAATAGGGCCATAGTCGATCGCAGATACTCATCACCGCTCAGTCGTCCTAAAATTGCATATCGAGCCGTTAGTCTATCAAAATTTCTTCTCACCATACTTGATTTCAAATGGCAAGATTCAGATGATTGCTGGTTGTTACACAGGTACAATGCGGTGCTACCTACTTAAATCCCAGTCGATTTGTGCCCTAAATCAAAGAATTCGGCCGTAACCAAGAACCAAAACTTAGTTCAACGAATTAACTAATTAAACTAATTAAAATGTTGAAATAAAGGTTATTAGATGTTTAGTAGGGTTATTGCGTGTCTAATGAGCCAAACCACAATGTCTAACGTTATGATTTGCTCAAAATTTGAATCTGAATCGAACAGAAAGTAAGTCATGCGACTGGACACCCGGATGAACTACAATCGCACGACTGAGTTGGACAAATGACTCAGTCGGCCGAATGAACAATGCATATGAGCTCAGTCGGCCGACCGAACCAGTCGCAGGCTCAGTCGCCCAATTTAACTTAGTCGCATGATAAGTCACCCGATTTCGCATGTTAGGTCAAACGACTAAACCTAGTCGTATGGTTCAATCGCACAATTGAACCAGACTGATCTCAAACAGGTTTATTTGAAATGGTTTCTGTTGTGTGATGATCTAACTTGTATGCTTCTTGTGTTACAGATTGATGGCTAATCGATAGACCATCAACACAAAACACAATATTTGTGCTCATCTGGACGCCACGACTCGAAACGCAGCCGAGTTTGCTGGCATTATAGCTTTCCTCCATGGACACAACGAGCCATCTCTACACCAAGCACTCCCTATAGGTCTATACAGCAGGCCTTCTGGGAGGGTGCATCAGTTGATCGATCTCGTGAGCCCTATTGCATCAAGAGTACTATATTTGGGCAAGATATAGAGGTCACAACTGCAAATATTAGACGAGTACTGGATTTGGGTGAGGATGTTGATCACCTAACCTGACTACACCCTCTGATAGTGAGGGGATGCTTCGTCAGGATGAAGTACTCTAGGGACATCAATGTAGGTGTGCTAAACAAAAGCAACCTGTGTCCCCAGTTCAAATACTTAGCACATGTGATACTAAAGTGCATGGCTTTAAGGAGGGGTGGTTTTGATGACCTATGAGACCAGATTTAGAATGCCTACGTGACACTAGTGCTAAACCACCCCTTGAGGTTCTCCAACATGATCTTTGCATACCTGATAGATAATCTTGAGGCCAAAGGCAAGGAGGGCTTCTGTATGTACCCAAGATTCTTACAGATGATTATTGATGAGAAGCTGCCTTCCTTGCCTAAGGAGAGCCATGATGTGGAATCACTTGAGGTGATGGATGACACTACTTTGGACCGCATGAAGGTCTACAGGGGGAAGCAAGTCAAGCCCCCTATGAGGAGACTGTTCGGGCACCTGGCCCAGGAGGAGTACGTGGCACCTGCAAGGCATAAGTGGCGCCACGAGGAGAGTGATTCGGATGTTGACGAGATTGCTCTTCTATCTGATGACTCCGATGATGATGATGGTGACACTGGTGGAGATTCTGGCCCCGCTGTTTCTAGGGCCAGGACTGCACATACTACACCTCCACCACCCACTCATGCAGATGCCACCATCGCCAGTTTCCATAAAGATTTCTGTCCTCCTGATGAGGAGGAAGAGAGTGATGAGGAGCCCCTAACTAGGACAGTGGGCAGTAGGGTGGTTGCCACCGATCGAGGCATTAGAGAGGTTGGAGGACCCCCTAGCGAGTCTGGGGAGACTGCAGCAGACCCACGGGGAGCATCCACCTCAAGGGGCATGAGGAGAAAAGGATGGCTCAGCCCCATGGGATGAAGACGAAGAAGAGGAGGATGGCCTTCACCACCACAACCACCACCTCTACCACACCACCCACTCCCTCTACCACTCCTCCCATATTCACCACTGCCACTATTCCACCTGTCACTACTACTGCCACCATACACACCACCACTACTTCAGCCACTCCACCACTTCCCCACATCACATCCACCACCACTCCAGCTTACCCATCACCACCCACACACATACCACCTCCCATATTCACCACTGCCACCACCACCACCTCTAGCCACCAGGTAGGACCATCATATCACCCATCCTTTCCCTCAGGATCATCTCTACCTCCACGTGGGGTAGAGGAATAGCTTTCAGCACTAAACCGTATAGTGCTGAAACTGTTAGCAGCTGATGACGAGAAGACGGCTCAGCTTTGACAGTTAGTGGAGCTTACTGCTGCACAATCAAAGTAGATCTCTCAGCAGGCATGGCAGATTGAGGGGCAGGCTCAACAAATGGCTACTTAGAGTCAAGAGATTTCCCAACTCAAGGAGTAAAATATGTTATCTACTAAGAAAATTGAGGAGTTGGAGGATTCTAAGAGGACCACCCTACTCAAACTTAAGGGCACAAAGGATGAGCCTTTGAAGATCAGAGAGAGAGACAGTGATGATGGTGATGATAGTGATGATGAAGATAGTGATGATGGTGATGATGAAGGTGATGATGAGGCTGGAGGAGACACTGAAGAAAGAGGAGAGTAATCTACTTCGGATGCACAGGAAGCTAGTGAGAGGCGGACCAAAAAGACTCAAGATCTAGGTGCCTTGACATCAGCCCCTACAGTAGAGGAACACATGATCCAAGACAAAAGTAATGCATAGAGTTTTGTGAAATTTAAAATCATGTGTAATTTGAATATTGTATTAAACTTATGTGCTTGAATGTTTATGTATATATATTTAACGTTTAATGTCTTGATTATTTACTCATGCATGATGTGTTAAATGTTTATATCAAGTAGATCCATATTATCAGCGACATGACTACAATGTAGCTCCCCTACAGCAGATCAAGTCTCATCTCCCAATGGTACTTGATCTGCAAGGGATTGTCAGGAGGTCTGTAAGCTATACTCCTAAAGAAGGAGAAATTATTCACAACCTCACTCATGAGCAATTCGAAGAAATGTTCCGGTTAAACCCGGAAGAATTGGTTAAGGCTGCCCCTACCGTCGATGTTGCTAGTGATGACGAGCTCAATGATGTTGATGAGATAGAGAACAGAAATCCAAGCTCAAGCCACAAACGCCAATGTTGAAAATAAAAGGCTGAATGGGTGGCGTGTTTTGCAAAGATCCGTGCCCAACGCATAGCGGCAAAGCCGAGTGCCTACGCCAAGCTCTACAAAGTCAAGAAGCATCTTACGGTGTCTGGCAAAATAATCGTGTGGGCTTACTTTGAGGATCTGAATGTATATGCAGTGAAAAGAGAGAGGGTATTAGGTACTTCCGATTTCCACATGATCTGAAGACTCTTCCTGGTTTTGAGCTCAACTAGTTGGCACGCCTGAACCTGCTGTATGCTGACCCTAGGAAGATGTCTAGCTGGTTTGAAGGTGTGTTGAAGAGAGAATACCACACAAGATGGGTTAATTTCAAACCTCAGTAACCGACGAGGCATATTCAAAGGTTAGAGGTGGACCCATGGACTGGGAAACCCAAAGTGGTGTTGAAATGGAGTCCTCCACGTACTATGTCTAAGATCCCATTGAGGGAAATGCCACAGGACTTTACTACCCACTTCAAGTGGTGGTATTATGACTGGTGTACACGAGAAGCGGTAATAGTATTACAAAAAGGGAGCCAAATGGAAACAATTCGGGTATTTGACCCAATGTGGTTAACCAACCAGTGAGCGAATGATGTTTACACATTGTACAGGTGACCACTATTCTATGATATGTAGGATATTATACAGGCCCTCCCATTTCAGAACGTAATAAGACTCTGCTTTGCATTTGAGATACATGCTAGAGTCCTGTCGAGGAGAGGCATAAGAAGTTTGAAGAGCTAATGAAGGATGCCAGACAATGATAGAAACTAGGTCCAAGGGGGAGTTTGTTGATCCATATGTACCTAGTTTACAGTCTTAGTGTAATATGTCTGTGATGTCCTTAATGTAAATGAAATATATGAGTTGAATGAAACGTATTATGTTGTTATTGATCTTAATGTTTAATGTTTCAGTGTATGATTTAGTGTTTATCATTTATTATTGAACCAACTATATAGGTTTGTGGTTGTTTGAATAGATCTAAGTCAGGTAATGATTATGAAACATATTCAAACTTAGTCATATGAAGTTCTCATGCGAATGGGCCATGCTAATGGACCATACGCATGAACAACTTCGTGCTAATGAACCAGTCGCATGACCTAAACCAAGAGACTGGATCAGTCGCACAATTGTGACATGAGATTGACTCAGTCGCAACACTGAACACTCAGTCGCACCACTGAACCATGCTAATGGTTCAGTCCCACGAATGAGTAACCCTAACTTATAAATACCACTTATTTCATGAAAAAACAAATGACTTTGAATAACTTGACTCCTACATGTACCCTAGCCATCCAGAACGTCCAAGAAAGCCAGTCCAAGTTCATAGATCATTCTTGACCAATTCCTATTTGTTCTTAACATTTAGATTAATATTATATCGATCGGGTTAACGTTCGCACTGATTGGATCGCCAATCAAATAGGATTCTGCACTATTTGATTCGGTATTCACATGAATCAGTTAGTACTCCGTCTAGTACACGGTACCTAACAATGAGTGGTGTTGACTTACGTGATTGATTGTTTGTCAATTCACAAACTCATGCGTAATGGTGATATGAATAACCGTGAGATTGGTTTATTACATCTACACACTTCTTTGTTATGAGTCATCCTAGATGTGAAGTGATGAGGTATCCTCTGTTGTAAGTCATTACAGACCTGGATATTCTCACCTGATGCAAAAGATGCCAATATGCACAATCCTTTCAAAAGTCCAAAATGGATGTCGTATGTTTCTTATGAATCATCACTATCCAATTCATTATGAAATGGACTTAGGAATTATCTAATGGTTTAACCATAGTGATTTTCTCAGAAATTATAAAATGGTTTTACCATGACGATACTCTCATTGACCTAAACATAAGATCTGGTTATACATATATGTCAGGTTTTTAAGTTGAGTAAAAGTGCTTGCTTCCATATCTTGATGAGGGTGGGAGTCCTAACTCTAAGTGTGACTCACATAATGTCATATCTAATCAAACCTTAATCAATCCAAGGATTGAAAAAGTAAGTGTGCTTATTCTTTTGCCAAAGTACTCATTGTCTATCCTTAGATCTAGTGTCTCCTTTGCTGTGGTAACACTGACGTGTAAAAAATACTTTATTTGCATTTCTCCTATTTTTAAAATTCAAATAATGTTCATCTATGACTACTGAAAATTCTGATTTCCAGGCCACCTTGTAAAGATCTTCGATTTTGACTTATTTCAGATCTGAAATTAAAACTTTTCTAAATGAATATTATTCACAACATATTAATTTAGTTGACTGGAAATTTTCATAACATTTTTATGAATATCTTTTATTTTTAACACATGTTTAAAATTCAACACACATTGCTGTCAAATCTGAGTTTTTTTAAACTAACATTTCTACTCTTCTTGAACAACTAATAATACCATATTTTCATATAACCTAAACTAAAATTATATAGCACTTTAGGTTTTCATAATTAACCGTCAAACTCACACCAAAAACTCATCAAAATCACAATGTGAGATTCATAGCCCCCTTTTCAACTTTTACATTTTTAGGAATGGAACATTTACATGTAGTCTATCATATAAACATTTTCATAAAGCAAATTCTTAAACAAGTAATAGCAATTATGTGCTTAGTATTTTAACACTATATAATTGTCTTGCAATCATTAACTTGAGTACAAGCCTAAGGAAATCTTGAGGATTGTGTCCACACTATTAGAACACTATACGACTGTCTTGCAATCTACACTATATGTTGGAAACCAATATAACATAGCACAATCTTTGAGGATTATGGGCACAATGATAACAACGACACAATCTTTGAGGATTGTTGATGCATTGATAACAACGGGACAATCTTTGAGGTTTATGGATGCAATATAACAATAAGAAATTAGGTTTGATTGCATTGATCTTGTGTTAATATATTTGCACATATGATGAACTTGTATGAGTTTGTATTCTCTTATGCCAATATGCTTGTATAACTTTATAAACCTATGTTTCTCAGCAACAACATTATTGACCTTTTAACTTTACATGTTTCAGGTGATTCTGTTGGATCTTGTATGCCTATGACACATACAAGATTGATGTGGTTAGTATGTTATGATACAAGTCGGGTCATACTCAATCACAAGCAAAAAAAACACCAATAAATATTTATTTGTTAATAAGATCAAACACTAAATATTGACACCAATTTAGAAAATGGATTTTCTAAAACATTGCATTTGGAATAGAACAAATTATATGGATAATATGTTCAGTAGAAATTATTTGTAACATTATTTAAGTAAGTTAAATAATAACAAATAATAGTGTGTTAATGTTATAAAATTAAAAGAGGTTTTAATTTTTATAAATCTTATGGTTAAAAGAGTCCATGTTTTATAAAAATAAAAATAGGAGGGAACCCATTTTAAAATGACCATTTGGCCGCCCCTTTGGACATGGGGAATCCTCTTGTCTTGGTTTTAAACAAGATTTAATGTTGCCTGCACTCTCTCCTTATGACACACTCTCTCTTACACATGCAAAAGACACTCAACTTCTTCCTCTCTTAGCTGAAAATTCGTTTTTTGTTGGCTGAAAATTGATTTATCTTGGCTGATTTCGGGTTTGCAAGAAGGACTAGAGTTTTGGTGTTCAGTTACCTAACAAGTTAGGTGTTTGCTAGGGCTTGTGGGTATACAAGGTTGAGGACTTCTCTTTTGGAGGTTAGACATTCAAGAAGCATCATCCTCTTCTTCTCATCCATACCACATCTCTTGTTCTTGGAAGGTAGTTTCAAGAACACCCTATGGTTGTTGTTTTTTGTTTTTGATAGCATTTCATTTCACATACATATGATCCTTGTTTATGGGTTTTGTTTTGGGTTAAAATGGTTCATATTCTTAGATTATTTAACACCTTTTAAACACTTATACCAGCTGTGTTTTTGAAGTTTAAATCTTTAAACTAGCTTTTATAAACATGTAACAAAACCCAACAATGGCATCTAGAGCCGGTTATATGGAATACTTGCTTCAAAAGTTCTTGAAAAGTTAGTTTTCATGGACTTTTTCAATCCATTAGGGGCTGTTTTGTTATGGATGAACGAATTCCTTATGTTTCAAGGTTTTATCTTACATGCTTAAGTATAAACCTTGAAAGATTAACATCAAATGGTTGATTAATTTTGTTCAGATAAAACTTTAAAGATTTTGGTCATGTTGGTAGAAACTTTAAGGTTAAAAAAAGTGGTTCATGGTGGTTCTTGAATGTTGTATATGATACATATTTTGGTGCATAACATAGCCTTGACCTTATGTGTTTTGGATTTGGTTGGTTGTGATTTTGTCATGTTGGTTTTGTTCTTGAAAGGGTTGTAATATTTGTGTTTGTATTTTGGGTTGTAATTTATTTATTCATTGGTTATGTAATAAATAGATTAGGTTCATTTCGTTTAATAAGAAATTTGTATTAGGGATGATTTTGTAAAAGAAGATTCACAAGATGAATACCTAAAGAAGGACAGAAAAGACATGGACACTTGAAGCATTTGGATGTGGATTCAAGTGGTAGTTCATGGACACGTATGATGTGTCATTGTTAACCTTTAGGAAAGACCTAATGACAACACTTGTGATGTCAAACAAGTGTAGTCAACTTAGTGGCTATGGTTATGCACTTATGTTTGTATGATTATGCTTATTTGGTTATTTGTTGTATGGTTGTTGTTTGATATTTGGATATGCATAACAAACTTATTAACAAACATAACAAGCTTAAAATTGATGGTTCTTTATCATTAAGTGATTAATGAGAGGTTATTAAAAGGATTAATGATTTTAATAAAATGGGTTTTATTAAACACTAAACCATAGGTACCTTGTATTTGAAAGCATGCAAATATAAGGTACATAGAGTTTTCTAAACTAAAATTATGAAATGCTTAAAATTTCTTTTATAAACAAGTTTAACACCATCCTTTTGCACAACACTTGAGTCACTTGGAAACTCCTAATGGGATAAAGGTCACCTAACCATTTTGAGGGAACTTATGATTTGAGGTGAGGATACCATATTTGTGGGATAAAGATCACCTAACCACTTATGTTGGAAAACTCACATGTGTGTGCAAGTAGGGTGACTTGATTTGGAAACCATGTTTAATGGATCACCTACAATGTGGTTTACAAAGGTGTTGATGGGATAAACATACCGACCACACATATGATGTTTAAGTCGATCCCATATCCTAGAAGTTGCAAAGGGTTGCAATTGTCAAAACGTTGAGTACCTTATTAATTTAAATAATGGGATAAAGGTCACCTAACCACTATTTAAATGGAACGTTGGATTCTGGAATTTTAAAATTGTATAAGACATATAAAAAGGGCTTTAATTATTGAAATATGATAATATAAAAAATACTAAAATTGATTTTTGTTAGATTTTGTAGATGGCCACCAACAATAATAAAAATAATGATATCCCGTCCACTCACTCACTATCACTTAGGACCATTCTCCAAAAGGAGCATCTAAACCATAATAACTTTATAGATTGGTTTAAAAACTTAGAATTGTTCCCAAGTAAGAGAAATGATCATATATTTAAGACAATCTGATTCCCGATCAACCTAAAATGGATGATGAGGAGACCTATGATAATTGGGTGAAATACAATGAGGACTCGGTCCAAGTGTCTTGTCTCATGTTGGCAAGTATGACTCCGGATCTCCAAAAGGAGTATGAACATTATGGAGCGTACGATATCATATACCGATTGAAGGAAATGTTCCAACAACAAACAAGGGTAGAGCGCTTCGAAATGGTTCAAGCACTCCATGCATGTCGTATGGATGACACCCAATCACTTTCCTCTTATGTACTTAAGATGAAAAGCCACATTGACCTCCTCGAAAGGTTGAATTGTCCTGTCTCGAAAGAGTTGGCTACGGATTTGATCCTCAACTCTTTGTCAAAAAGGTTTGAAAACTTTTTTATAAATTATAACATGAACGGGTGGGACAAGAACATAAGCGAGCTTTACTCTATTCTCAAAACTACCAAGGCGGCCATGGGTAAAAAGGTTTTACCTGTTCTCACCAGTAATGAAGATGGGAACAAGAAAAGGCCTCACCCCGCATCCAAGGCAAAGGTTGCCAAGGGTAAAGGACATATTAGGGGAAAGGGAAAGGGAGTGGTAAGAGCACCACCATCAAAACAAGTGGAGAAGAAGCAAAAGTTTGCTTGAAATGACCCATGCTTTAAGTGTGGGGAGATTGGACACTAGGCAAGAAATTGTCCAGTCCATCTCAAAGGGTTGCAAGCTAAGAGGGAGGCCTGGCAAACCCTTGGTACAATTTTCATGATTCATATTTATCTTAATTTAATATCCTCTAACACATGGGTATTTGATACCGGATATGGAACTCACATTTGCAACTTATTACAGGGGTTCAAAAGAAGTAAGGACTTCAAGAAAGGGGATGTTAGCCTCTACATGGGGAATGGGGCTAAAGTTCAAGTTGAAGATCATGGGGACTACATCTGAAGCTTCTAAATGGTTTGGAAGCAATTTTGAACAATGTTTTGTATGCTCCTAGTTTGACTAGGAACATTATTTCTATTGCCCAATTAAGACAATATGGTTATGTTTTAACATTAATTAAAAATGAAACCCATGTTTCTATAAATGACGTACTTTATTTTAAGGCTATTCCTCTTAGTGCTATTTATGAATTGGTTCGTGAAAATAAATTGTATGATATCTCATTGTACCAAACCACCACAAAGAAACACAAATTGGATTTGATTGATACCTATTTTGGGCATTGCCGTCTTGGTCATATAAACATGAAGCGCATAAAAACACTTCAAAAGAATGGTCTTTTAAAAGCAAGTGAATATGAGTCAATTGATGTATGTGAATCTTGTTTAAAAGGTAATATGACTAAGGCACCTTTTTAGTGGCAAAACCGAAAGGGCAAAAGATTTATTAGGAATCATTCGTTCAGATGTATGTGGTCCTTTTAAACCAATGACTAGGTACAATGAAAGATACTTCATTACCTTTACGGAAGACTATAGTCGATGCGGTTATGTGTACTTGTTAAGACACAATGATGAAGCTTTTAGAGATCATCTTAGAAGTTGTGGTATTGTCTCATAACTATCTCCACCTGGAACACAACAACACAATAGTGTGTTCAAGATGAGAAATCGATCTCTATTGGATATGGTTCAATCTATGATGGCTAGAAGCTCATTGCCTCTATAATTATGGGGTTTTGCTTTGCTCTCAGCAACCCATATTTTGAATATGGCCCCAACCCAGAAAGCGGAAAAGATACCTTTTGAAATATGGCATGGAAGGGTACCAATCATATTTAAAGGTATGGAGTTGTAAGGCTTATGTTAAGACTCCCACCTCTAACAAGTTAGAAAGTCGTTCCACTAAGTGTATCTTCTTGGGATATCTTAGAGATTCTATGGGATATTGTAACATCTTGTATTTTTGTTAATTAAAAGTTAACATCGTTTAATTTTTTACGGACCATTGTTGCATATGTGAAACTTATGGCCCATTTATGTTTTTTTGCTTTTTACTTTTAAGCCTTTTGTTTGAAAGTTAATAATGTTAATTATTGCTTAATAATAATAATGATAATCATAAAAACAATAATAATAACAATAAGTAATAGCTAAAATAATAATAATAATAATATTTGTTGGATTCTATATGCCCAAGACACATAGATAATTGATGCGGTTAGTATGTCATGATCCAAGTCGGGTTATACCCGATAATAAGCTTTGCAATCACCGACAATTATTCAATTGATGATATGATCATGCAATTAAATAATAACACCAAATTTAGAAAATGTGTTTTCTAAATAAGTTGCATGTGAGATGGAACAACTTATTAGGATATTTTTTTCAAGAACAATACTTAGTGTTATTTAAGTTAGTTAGATAACATTAAGTAATAAAAGAGTATATAAGTTATACAATTAATAGCTAATTGTACAAATTTACAAGGGACTAATTTATAACATTGCTTGATTAAAATTTTGGGGGAAGTTTGTCTAGAGAGCAAATTTTGGCCGCCCCACCCTCTCCAATGAGAGGGTTTTACCTTCTTGAAAACAAAAGAACTTGAGAACTAGTCCTATACTCAATCATCTCATCTTACACACACATGCAAACCGAATTTTGAGCTCCCTTCTCTCTCTCAAGGTTCTCGGTTTTTCCAGCAAGTTTTGAGAGGATTTGGAGTCACTTTGGTGTTCATCTCCCTAACAAGAAGAGGTGTTTGCATATTAGCTTTGGATATACAAGCTTGAGGGGTCCTTTCCTTGGAACCTTGGCTAAATTTCAAGCATCCTACATCCTTTTCTTGGTCGACTTTAAGCCGGAAGAAAGGTAGTTATTCACAGCTCAATATAGCTGTGATTTTTTGTACATTTACATATTTTTCATAGCTTGCTCATTCACATATAATGATCCTTTGATTTTGGTTTGTTTTAACATATATATTGTCACCATAAGAACATGAAATTTCAGTTATATAATCATGTTTCTTAACATATTTCCGCTGCATTTTGCTGAATGTTTAAGAGGTTAAACTTTGGTTTTATGAACAACAAACCATTAAATGGCATCAAGAGCCGGTTATGTGGATAGCTTGCTTGTTCTTGTCCTTTAAAATTGTTTTTATGGGACTTTATAACCCTTTTAAGGGCTGCTATATTTTGTTATGTTGAATCCCCAAACTTTCAAGGTTATATTACACATGCTTGTGACTAAACCTTGAAAGATATGTATGTTGTTTGGACAATATTTAACACATGGGTATTAGATACCGGATGTGGAACTCACATTTTCAATTTGTTGCAGGGGTTCAAAAGAAGTAGTGACTTCAAGAAAGGGGATGTTAGCCTCTACATGGGCAATGGGGCTAAAGTTCAAGTTGAAGCCCGTGGAGACTACATCTTGAAACTTCCAAATGGTTTGGAAGTAATTTTGAACAATGTTTTGTATGCTCCTAGTTTGACTAGGAATATTATTTCTGTAGCCCTATTAAAACAATTTGGATATGTATTATCATTTGTTGAAAAAGATATTCATGTTTCTTTAAATGATATGTTCTATTTTATAGCTATTCCCATTAATGGTATTTATGAATTGCTTCATGAAATACCTTAAATAGGTCATTGTACCAAACTAGCACCAAGAAACTCAAGTTGGATATGAGTGATACCTATCTTTGGCATTGTTGTCTTGGTCATATAAACAAGAAAATAATTCTAACACTACAAAAGAATGGTCTTTTAAAAACAAGTGAATGTGATTCATTTGATGTGTGTGAGTCTTGTTTACAAGGTAAAATGACTAAGGCACCCTTTAGTGGGACTAACGAAAGGGCAAAGATTTGTTCGGAATCATACATTCGGATGTATGTGGTCCTTTTAAGCCTATGACTAGGAATGGTGAAAGACACTTCATTACCTTTACCGACAAGTATAGTTGCTATGTGTATGTGTACCTGTTAAGACACAAAGATGAAGGTTTTGAAATGTTCAAGATCTTTCAAAATGAGGTACAAAATCAACTCAATAAGTCGATTAAAGTTCTCCGCACTGATAGAGGAGGTGAATACCTTAGTGATGCTTTTCAAGATCATCTTAGGAGTTGTGGGATTGTCTCACAACTCACTCCACGTGGAACACCACAACATAATGGTGTGTCTGAGAGGAGGAATCGAACCTTATTGGATATGGTCCGATCTATGATGGCTAGAAGCACATTACCTCTATCATTTTGGGGTTTCACTTTGCTCTCCGCAGCCCGTATTCTAAATATGGCCCCTACCAAAAGGTGGAAAAGACACCCTTTGAAATATGGCATGGAAGAGTTCCATCCCTATCATATTTAAGGGTCTGGGGTTGTGAAGCTTATGTTAAGACTCCCACCCTAAACAAATTGGAAGTCTGATCCACCAAGTGCATCTTTATTGAATATCCTAGAGATTCTATGGGATTTTATTTCTATGATTCACCGGAACAAAAGGTATTTGTTGCCAGAAAGGGTGAGTTCTTAGAAGCAAAGTTCCTTATGGAAGGAACTAGCAGTAGCACAATGGATCTTGAGGAGGATCAAGAACCACAACCTGATGCACGTTTGGTTGAAACTAGCACTCAACATGAGGATGTTGATGATGATCAAGTGGTTGATCAATACACACAAAATGCTCGCAGAAGTGGTAGAACTAGTATTCCACCTGAAAGATACGGAATTTTCATGGATGGATGCTATGTGGTAGATTCAGATGAACCAACCACATACCATGATGCAGTGTCCAATTCGGATTATGACAAATGGATCGAGGCCATGAACATTGAGATGCAATACATGTATGACAATCAAGTATGGGACATGGTTGTACCACCTCTTAATTCCAAAGTAGTTGGAAGCAAGTGGGTTTTCAAGAAGAAAACCGATATGCATGGAAACATGGATACTTATAAGGCTAGACTTGTAGCAAAGGGTTTCACTCAAACTCAAGGGGTTGATTATGATGAAACCTTCTCACCTGTTGTGATGCTAAAGTCTATAAGGATATTGTTTGCCATAGCTACTCATTATGATTATGAGATTTGGCAAATGAATGTCAAAACCGCTTTCCTAAATGGATATCTTGAGGAAGATGTCTATATGGTTCAGCCTAAAGGTTTTGTCGATCCAAAACACCCTGATATAGTATGCAAGTTAAAGAAATCAATCTATGGATTGAAACAAGCATCGAGAAGTTGGAATCACCGTTTTGATGAAAAAGTAATTAAATTCGGATTCATCAAGAACACTGACGAAGCTTGTGTGTATAAGAATGCTAGTGGGAGCATCATCACTTTCGTAGTATTGTATGTTGATGACATACTACTATTTGGAAACGACATTCCAACCTTGGAAGGTGTAAAAACCTGGCTTGGAAGTTGTTTTACCATCAAGGATCTTGGTGAGGCCACCTATATTCTGGGAATAAAGATCTATAGGGTTAGATCAAGGCGGTTGATTGGTTTAAATCAAAGTGCATACATTGATAAAATCTTGAAATGGTTCAAGATGGAGAAATCTAAGAAAGGTACGGTACCTATTAAAAGAGGAAGGATATTGAGTACGACTCAATGTCCAAGCTCAAAGGATGAGCAAGATAAAATGAAGGCAATCCCATATGCATCTGCTATTAGATCCATCATGTATGCAATGATATGCACTCAACCGGACCTGTCATGCGCCTTAAGCATGACAAGCCGATACCAGCAAAATCCTGGAAACAGTCATTGGATGGCTGTTAAGAACATACTTAAGTACCTAAGGAGGACAAAAAATATGTTCCTAATCTATGGATCTGGTGATGAGGAACTCATTGTAAAAGGTTACATGGATGCGAGTTTCCAAACCGATCGTGATGATTCACGGTCACAATCGGGATATATTTTCATTCTGAATGGAGGAGCGGTCTCTTGGAAGAGCTCCAAACAGGATATGGTGGCTCTATCAACTACAGAATCAGAATACGTCGCCGCCTCATTGGCAGCTCAAGAAGCTGCATGGTGTAGGGTATTTAACATGTTTATCAAAGTTCATATTCTCTTGTGTTATATGAAAAACACAGCGGATTTATATTTTAAAACATGTTAATAAGATGATTATTAAACCCATTTAATAAAGAACCCCAAGCCATGGATCATTATACAAATGCATACAACAAAGGACATAAGATACTTAGAAGAATATACAACCTTGTAGCTTCCTAAAACCCAAAGATGAGAGCTGTGAAAGATGACTTTGTGGCTGAGTTTTCAACCAAGAAAACCTCAAGGAGTGATACCCCAAGCTTGTACAAACACCTTCCTTTGCTAGGGCTTGCAACACCAACTTGAAGAGCTCTCCTCTTGTTGAATCTTTTCAGCCAAGAACACTTCTTTGCTGAGCTGAAAATTCCGGATTCCTTTGCTCAAAACCGAGATTTTTGAGTAAGAAAAGAGAGAGAACTTATCTTGTGTGTGTGTGTAAGAATGAAGAGTATGCAAGAGAGTTCTTGAGTGGAGTTATTGCATGGCCTTGGAACCAAAAAAAGGAGGATATCCAAGACCAAAGGGGCGGCCGATTTTGGCTCCCTTTGGACTCCATCATGTTTCAAAAGTTTAAAAAAATACATACTCTTGCATCCTTATAATGTAAAATTAAACCATTTTAATTTTATATGACTAACACACACACTATTATTTGTCATTGTTTAACTAATTTAAAAAATGAACAAATAATCCCATATGAACAAATATATATATATATATATATATATATATATATATAGATATATATATATATATATATATATATATATATATATATAAACTTGTTCATTTGCAAAAGGAATGATTTAGAAAACCCGGTTTCTAAATTGGTGTTTATATTTATTTGTTTTGATCTAATCAACAAATAAATATTTGTCGGTGTTTGTTTGGCTTGTTATTGGGTATGACCCGACTTAGATCATATCACACTAGCCACATCAATTTAATATGTATCTTGGGCAGATCATTCTTTCAATCTCCCACTTGCACAAGTATCATAGAAGATTGATGCAAGCAGCAAATAACGCCTAACAACAGTTTGCTACCCCTAATGTGTATGACTAAATTCCATTCAATAACATCATCCTTTTCAAGTACCTTACTTGAAAATGTTTTAGGTGAATTAATCATCTATCCTTTTGTTATAGATGTCATGTTAAATCCAAGAGACACAGAATTGTCATTCTCTGATGATTTAACTTTAACAGGCCTTAGACATCTAACTCTCAACGAATAAGAGGAACAAATTCCATCTTGACTACATATGTCTCTCACAATCACCTTATGTCATACCTGAACTCAGCCTTATGTACTGCCTTTTCAGAACAGCGAAGGACTAAGTCAAAGTACAATACTTGGTGAATATCAAGACCTAATATGTATCTCAGGTCTGAGGATTCAATGATATTTGCCTTTACTCAAAATCTCTTATGACTAATCAGAAAGATTCCATGCAGAAATAATTGAGAGCGGGTCAGTCCAATATCTATATCCCATAGACATCAATGAACCTTTGGTAGAAACCTCTTGCTCTATATTCATACCTTATGAATATCAACCAATCCAAGTTCATTATAGTCTTACATTCATGGTTGTTCCCACAAGTATGATCGACTACGGACGTTGAGAATAATTCATTTATTCACGGATTTAAATATGCTAAAATAGAAGAACAAATGAAATTATAACCATATAATTAAGTCAAATAACATTAGTTCCAATATCCAAATACAAAATACAACATCAAACCCAGTCACTAGAATATCTAAGTCCCATGGCACAAACATGACCTTCATGCTTTGCCTTTTCAAGGAGCTTTGTGAGTGGATCCGCAACGTTTTTATCAGTGTGGACTTTGTGAATACATATCTTTCCATTTTCAACTTCATCCCTTATTTAGTTGAATCTCCGTTCAATGTGCCGAGTCTTTTGATGAGCACGAGGTTCCTTGATTTGAGCAATCGCACCCTCGTTGTCACAAAAGATCTCTAGGGGATCCTGAATGGAAGGGACTACCCCTAGATCGGCTATGAATTTCTTCAGCCATGCAGCTTCCTGTGCTGCCATTGAAGCGGCGACGTATTCTGACTCTGTAGTGGACAATGCTACGACTTTGAGCTTTGAGCTTTTCCAAGAAATAGCTCCCCCATTTGGAATAAAGATGTACCCCGATTGAGATCTTGAATCATCACGATCGGTTTAGAAACTCGCATCCGTGTAACCTTTTACAACAAGTTCCTCTTCACCAGATCCGTAGATCAAGAACATGTCCTTAGTCCTCCTTAGGTACTTTAGAATGTTCTTGACAGCCATCCAATGACTATCACCAGGATTTTGCTGGTATCTACTTGTCATGCTTAAAGCGCATGACACGTCTGGTCTAGTGCATATCATTGCATACATGATGGATCCTATAGCAGATGCATATGGGATTGCTTCATTCTATTTTGCTCTTCCTTTGAGCTTGGACACTGAGTCGTACTCATATTTTCCCTCTCTGAATAGGTACAGTACCTTTCTTAGAGTTTTCCATCTTGAACCTTTTCAAGATTTTGTCAATGTATGCACTTTGATTCAAACCAATTAGCCGTCTTGATCTATCCCTATAGATCTTTATTCCCAGAATATAGGCGGCTTCACCAAGATCCTTGATGGAAAAACAACTTCCAAGCCAGGTTTTTACACCTTCCATGGTTGGAATGTTGTTTCCAAACAGTAGTATGTCATCTGTAAGGGGTTCCAACATGTTTATCAAAGCCCATATATCATAGATTATATGAAAAACGCAGCGGATATTATATTTTAAAACATGTTAAGAGATAGTTGTTAAACCCATTTAACAAAGAACCCCAACCCATGGATCTTTATACACAATGCATACAATGAAAGAACATAAAAGGAAGAATCACAACCTTTGGAGCTGCAAAGAACCGAAATAAGGAGATGAAAAGGAGGTGTTCTTGTGGCTAAACTTCAAGGTAGAAGTTCTCAAGATAGCATACCCCAAGCCAATCCAACAAATCACCTTGAATGCTAGGATCTTTGACACCAATTTCCAGCTACAAAACACTTTTGTTGGCTGAAAAATCTGCTTCCTTTCTGCCTTAACCGAGAGATAGAGGAGAGAGTAGAGAGAGAGCTTTTGTTTTTGTGTGTGTTCTTGGATGATAGAATGAATGAGTGTTGTTATGTCCAAGACTTGCATGTCTTGGACTAATAGAATTGGGGCATCCAAGAACAAAAGGGGCGGCCGAAAATGGCCCCCTTTTGTTTCCCTCTCATTTCAAATTTTTATAAAAAATTTACAATCACACCCCTTGTTTTATAAAATTAAAACCATTTTAATTTTATATCACTAACACACACTATTATTTGCCATTGCTTAACTAATTTAAATAATGTACAAATAATCTTTTATGAACAAATTATCTATATAATGATGTTCATCTACAAAAGCAATAATTTAAAAAATCCAATTTTCTAAATTGGTGTCATTATTTATTTGTGTGATCTTATCAACAATTAAATTACCTTTTTGGTGTTCGTTTGGCTTGTTATTGGGTATGACCCGACTTGGATCATATTACACTAGCCACATCAATTTAATATGAATCTTGGGTAGATCAATACTTTCAATCTCCCACTTGCACAAGATTTATAGAAGATTGATGCAAGCAGCAAATAATGCCTAGCAATGGTTTGCTACCCCTAATGTATATGACTAAGTGCCATTCATAATATCATCCTTTTCAAGTGACTTACTTGAATATGTCTTAGGTGAATTATTCATCTATCCTTTTGTTGCAGATGTCATGTTAAATCCAAGAGACACAGAATAGTCATTCTCTGATGATTTAACTTTAACAGGCCTTAGACATCTAACTCTCAACGAATAAGAGGAACAAATTCCATCATGACTACATACGTCTCTCACAATCACCTCATATTATACCTGAACTCAGCCTTATGTACTGCCAATTTTTCAGAACAGCAAAGAACTAAGTCAAAGTACAACACTTGGTGAATATCAAGATCCAATATGTATCTCAGGTCTGAGGATACAATGATATTCGCCTTTACTCAATATCTCTTATGACTAATCAGCAAGATTCGATGCAGAAATAATTGAGAGCGGGTCTGTCCATATCTATATCCCATAGATAACAATGAACCTTGGTAGCAACCTCTTGCTTTATATTCATACCTTATGAACATCAACCAATCCAAGTTCATTATAGTCTTGCATTCATAGTTGTTCCCACAAGTATGATCGACTACGGGCGTTTAGAATAACTTATTTATTCATGGATTTAAACATGCTAAAATAGAAGAACAAATGAAATTATAACTATATAATTAAGTCAAATAACATTAGTTCCAATATCTATATGCAAAGTACAACATCAGACCCAGTCACTAGAATATCTAAGTCCCATGGCACAAACATGACCCTCATGCTTTGCCTTTTCAAGGAGCTTTGTGAGTGGATCCGCAACGTTTTTATCAGTGTGGACTTTGCGAATACATATCTTTCCTTTTCAACTTCATCCCTTATGTAGTTGAATCTCCGTTCAATGTGCCGAGTCTTTTGATGAGCACGAGGTTCCTTGATTTGAGCAATCGCACCCTCGTTGTCACAAAAGATCTCTTGGGGATCCTGAATGGAATGGACTACCCCTAGATCGGCTATGAATTTCTTCAGCCATGCAGCTTCCTGTGCTGCCATTGAAGCGGCGACGTATTCTGACTCTGTAGTGGACAACGCTACGACTTCTTGCTTTGAGCTTTTCCAAGAAATAGCTCCCCCATTCAGAATAAAGATGTACCCCGATTGAGATCGTGAATCATCTCGATCGGTTTGGAAACTCGCATCCGTGTAACCTCTTACAACGAGTTCCTCTTCACCAGACCCGTAGATCAAGAACATGTCCTTAGTCCTCCTTAGGTACTTCAGAATGTTTTTGACAGCCATCCAATGACTATCACCAGGATTTTGCTGGTATCTACTTGTCATGCTTAAAGCGCATGACACGTCTGGTCTAGTGCATATCATTGCATACATGATGGATCCTATAGCAGATGCATATGGGATCGCCTTCATCCTAGTTTGCTCCTCCTTGGAGCTTGGACATTGAGTCGTACTCAATATTGTCCCTCTTTGAATAGGTACGGTACCTTTCTTAGAGTTTTCCATCTTGAACCTTTTCAAGATTTTGTCAATGTATGCACTTTGATTCAAACCAATTAGCCGTTTTGATCTATCCCTATAGATCTTTATTCCCAGAATATTGGCAGCTTCATCCAGATCCTTGATGGAAAAACAACTTCCAAGCCAGGTTTTTACACCTTCCATGGTTGGAATGTCGTTTCCAAATAGTAGTATGTCATCAACATACAATACTAGGAAGGTTATTGTGCTCCCACTAGCCTTTTTATACACACAAGCCTCGTCAGCATTTTTGTGAAGCCAAATTTCTTTACTTCATCATCAAAACGGTGATTCCAACTTCTCGATGCTTGTTTCAATCCATAGATTGATTTCTTTAACTTGCATACTTTGTTAGGATGTTTTGGATTGACAAAACCTTCAGGCTGAACCATATAGACATCTTCCTCAAGATATCCATTTAGGAAAGCGGTTTTGACATCCATTTGCCAAATCTCATAATCATAATGAGCTGCTATGGCAAATAATATCCTTATAGACTTAAGCATTGCAACAGGTGAGAAGGTTCATCATCATAATCAACCCCTTGAGTTTGAGTGAAACCTTTGCTACAAGTCTAGCTTTGTAAGTATCCAAGTTTCCATGCATATCGGTTTTCTTCTTGAAAACCCACTTACTTCCAACTATTTTGGAATTAAGAGGTGGCACAACAAGTTCCCCAACTTGATTGTCATACATGGATTGCATCTCAACGTTCATGGCCTCAAGCCATTTGTCACAATCCAAATTGGACATTGCATCATGATATGTGGTTGGTTCATCTGAATCCACCACATAGCATCCATCCATGAAAAATCCGTATCTGTCAGGTGGATTACTAGTTCTACCACTTCTGCGAACGTTTTGTGTGTATCGATCACCGCTTGATCATCCTCAACATCCTCATGTTGAGTGCTAGTTTCAACCAAACGTGCATCGGGCTGTGGTTCTTGCAGTTTTTGATCCTCTTCAAGATCCACTGTTCTACTGCTAGCTCCTTCCATAAGGAACTTGGCTTCTAAGAACTCACCCTTTCTGGCAACAAATACCTTTTGTTCCAGTGGATCATAGAAATAATATCCCATAGAATCTCTAGGATATCCAACAAAGATACACTTGGTGGATCGGACATCTAATTTGTTTGGGGTGGGAGTCTTAACATAAGCCTCACAACCCTAGACCCTTAAGTACGATAAGGATGGAGCTCTTCCATGCCATATCTCAAAAGGTGTCTTTTCCACCTTTTTGGTTGGAGCCATATTCAGAATACGGGCTGCGGAGAGCAAAACAAAACCCCAAAATGATAGAGGTAATGTGCTTCTAGCCATCATAGCTCGGACCATATCCAATAAGGTTCGATTCCTCCACTCAGACACACCATTATGTTGTGGTGTTCCAGGTGGAGTGAGTTGTGAGACAATCCCACAACTCCTAAGATGATCTTTAAAAACATCACTTAGGTATTCGCCACCTCTATCGGTGCGGAGAATTTTAATTGACCTGTTGAGTTGATTTTCTACTTCATTTTTGAAGATTTTGAACATTTCAAAAGCTTCATCTTTGTGCCTTAATAAGTACACATATCCATAGCGACTGTATCGTCGGTAAAGGTAATGAAGTATCTTTCACCATTCCTAGCCACTGGCTTAAAAGGACCACATACATCCGAATGTATGATACTTAATAAATCTTTTGCCCTTTCGTTAGTTCCACTAAAGGGTGCCTTAGTCAATTTACCTTGTAAACAAGATTCACATACATCAAATGAATCACATTCATTTGTTTTTAAAAGACCATTCTTTTGAAGTGTTTGTATACGTTTCTTGTTTATATGACCAAGACGACAATGCCAAAGGTAGGTATCATTCAAATCTTGTTTGAGTCTTTTGGTGGTTGCTTGGTATATTGAGCTATCATATGTTGTGTTTTCATGAACCAATTCATAAATACCATTACAAGGTATAGCCTTAAAATAAAATATATGATTTAAGAAACATGAATATCATTGTCAACAAACTTGAAATCATAATCATATTGTCTTAAACGGGAATAGAAATTATGTTCCTAGTCAAACTAGGAGCATATAATACATTATAAAAGAACTTCCAACCACTTGGAAGCTTCAAAATGTAGTCTCCTTGGGCTTCCACGTGAACCTTTGCACCATTGCCCATGAAGAGACTTATTTCCCCTTTTGCATAATGTCCATTTCTTTTGAACCCCTG
The DNA here is from genome assembly GCA_025506515.1 of Flaveria trinervia. Classification (NCBI taxonomy): domain Eukaryota; kingdom Viridiplantae; phylum Streptophyta; class Magnoliopsida; order Asterales; family Asteraceae; genus Flaveria; species Flaveria trinervia. The sequence continues at coordinate 81,460,424 of CM046448.1, forward strand.
CAACAAATTGCAAATGTGAGTTCCACATCCGGTATCTAATACCCATGTGTTAAAGAAATAACATTTAGCTCAACATGTATCATATAAATTATACCTGAGGTTTGCCCCGCATCCCTCTTCTCTCTCAACTCTTTGAGATAGACTGGACAATTTCTCATCCAATGTCCTATCTCACCACATTTGAAGCATGGGTCGTTTACAACAACCTTTTGCTTCTTCTCCTTGGGCTTCGGAGGTTCCGCCCTAAAACCATCTTCCCCTTCCCTTTAACGTGCCCCTTTCCTTTGGCAACATTTGCCTTAGGAGGGGTAGAGACCTTTTCTTCTCCCACCTTCATTAATGGTGAGAACGGTAAACCCTTTTACCCATTCCCCCTCAGCTGATTTGAGCATCGAATGAAGTTCATTTATGCTCTTGTCCCATCCGTTCATGTTGTAATTCATGACGAATGCCTCAAACCTTTTAGTTAGGCCATTAAGGATCAAATCCGTGGCCAATTCTTTTAAGACAGGACAATTTAGCCTTTGAAGGCGGTCGATGTGGCTTTTCGTCTTAAGAACATAAGATGAAACTGATTGGGTTTCCTCCATCCGACATGCATGAAGCGCTCGAACCGTTTCAAAGCGCTCCACTCTAGCTTGTTGCTGGAACGTTTCCCGCAACTGAGTGATCATGTCATAGGCTCCATGGAGCTCATACTCCTTTTGGAGTTCAGGTGTCATACTTGCCACATAAGGCAAGAGACTTGGACGGAGTCCTCTACATACTTTACCCAATTATTATAGGCCTCCACATCCTCCTCGCTAGGTTCATCAGGGATGGGATCATCAAGAATGTAGGCCTGCTTTTCTTGCTTGAGAACAATTCTCAAGTTGCGGTACCAATCCATGAAGTTGTTAGGTGTTAGACGATCCCTTGAAGGATCGCCCTAAGAGATTGGTTGTTTTGATTTGGTACATCGTTATTAGCGTTGGTGTGGTCGGCCATCTACAAGATTTTACAAAGTTCCATTTTAGTAATCGTTGATATAATTATATTTTATTTATTACACCCTTTATGTCTCATAGACTTATTAATAAATAAAATTTTAGAATCCAACGTTATATTTAAATATTGGTTAGGTGACCTTTATCCCATATTTAATAAACAAGGTAGTCATAATGACAATTGCAACCTATTGCAACTTCTAGTGGTATGGGATCGTTTGAACATCTTTTGTTTATAACGGCATGTTTACCCCATCACCCTTTTATAAAACACATTTTAGGTGATCCATTCAATATATTTTATAAATCAAGTCGTCCTACTTACACACACGTGTGAGTTTACTACATGAGTGGTTAGGTGACCTTTATCCCACAAACATGGTATTCTCACGTCAAGTCACAAGTTCCCTCAAAGTGGTTAGGTGACCTTTATCCCACTAAGAGTTTGCAAGTAACCTAAGTGTGTGTAAAAGGATGGTGCTTAACTTGTTTTCAAAAGGGATTTAAAATGATACAATTCTAGTTTGAGAAAAGTCTATGTATCATATGATTGTATGCATTCAACCATATGGTACTCTATCGATTCTTTTAAATAAAACTCATTTTATTTTACAAACCATTAATTCCTTTATAGAACCATTCTATTTTGCTTAATGATTTGAGAACCAATTTTCTTGTTTATAGTTTGTTTTAGTAGACGGTTTGTTAATCACATCCAAATAATCAAAACAAACATCATCATATGCAATCAACCAAACATAAACAAAACATCCATATATGCATAACAAAGCATACTAAGTTGAGCACACTTGTTTAGCCAAAACATGTGTGTCAAATGGTCTTGTCCTAAGGGTTAAGAATCATGACACATGGTTGATCAAAGGGACTCGCACTTGAATCCACATCTTCAAGCATCCTCTTTGTCTTATCTTTTCTTCAAGTCTTGATCTTGAGCATCCTTTACAAAATTATGTATCCTAATACATGTTTCTAGTAAAGAAAAACTCCTAATCTATTTATTACAAATCATATGAATGAATAGATTACAAAACAAAACTTGAAACCCAAAAATAAAACATTACATGCCCAAATGAATATAACTAAACAACCAATCAAACAATCAATCAATATGGTCAAGGCTTTGTTATGCATAAACAACAAACAACATATTAAAACATATCATAAGACACGCTTTTGGCAGCCCCTTTTTAACCCATTTTCTTGGCCAACATTACCAAGAACACATGGGTTTAGTCCAAACTAATAAACATCTTATGATCTAGATTTTTAAAGATCATTATATGCATAAAGTAAGATCTTTAAAACATCAAAAAGGGGGGCACAAAAACCGTGAACTAGTGAAGTAATAAATGTATGCATATGTATAAGTGGCTCTTGATGCCATTGTAAGGGGTTCCAACATGTTTATCAAAGCCCATATATCATAGATTATATGAAAAACGCAGCGGATATTATATTTTAAAACATGTTAAGAAGATAGTTGTTAAACCCATTTAACAAAGAACCCCAACCCATGGATCTTTATACACAATGCATACAATGAAAGAAACATAAAAGGAAGAATCACAACCTTTGGAGCTGCAAAGAACCGAAATAAGGAGATGAAAAGGAGGTGTTCTTGTGGCTAAACTTCAAGGTAGAAGTTCTCAAGATAGCATACCCCAAGCCAATCCAACAAATCACCTTGAATGCTAGGATCTTTGACACCAATTTCCAGCTACAAAACACTTTTGTTGGCTGAAAAATCTGCTTCCTTTCTGCCTTAACCGAGAGATAGAGGAGAGAGTAGAGAGAGAGCTTTTGTTTTTGTGTGTGTTCTTGGATGATAGAATGAATGAGTGTTGTTATGTCCAAGACTTGCATGTCTTGGACTAATAGAATTGGGGCCTCCAAGAACAAAAGGGGCGGCCAAAAATGGCCCCCTTTTGTTTCCCTCTCATTTCAAATTTTTATAAAAAATTTACAATCACACCCCTTGTTTTATAAAATTAAAACCATTTTAATTTTATATCACTAACACACACTATTATTTGCCATTGCTTAACTAATTTAAATAATGTACAAATATCTTTTATGAACAAATTATCTATATAATGATGTTCATCTACAAAAGCAATAATTTAGAAAATCCAATTTTCTAAATTGGTGTCATTATTTATTTGTGTGATCTTATCAACAATTAAATTACCTTTTTGGTGTTCGTTTGGCTTGTTATTGGGTATGACCCGACTTGGATCATATTACACTAGCCACATCAATTTAATATGAATCTTGGGCAGATCAATACTTTCATCGTCAACATATAATACTAGGAAGGTTATTGTGCTCCCACTAGCCTTCTTATACACGAAAGCCTCATCAGCGTTTTTGATGAAGCCAAATTTCTTTACTTCATCATCAAAACGGTGATTCCAACTTCTTGATGCTTGTTTCAATCCATAGATTGATTTCATTAACTTGCATACTTTATTAGGATATTTTGGATCGACAAAACCTTCAGGCTGAACCATATAGACATCTTCCCCAAGATATCCATTTAGGAAAGCGGTTTTGACATCCATTTGCCAAATCTCATAATCATAATGAGCTGCTATGGCAAACAATATCCTTGTAGACTTAAGCATTGCAACAGGTGAGAAGGTTTCATCATAATCAACCCCTTGAGTTTGAGTGAAACCCTTTGCTATAAGTCTAGCTTTGTAAGTATCCAAGTTTCCATGCATATCAGTTTTCTTCTTGAAAACCCACTTACTTCCAACTATTTTTGAATTAAGAGGTGGCACAACAAGTTCCCAAACTTGATTGTCATACATGGATTGCATCTCAACGTTCATGGCCTCAAGCCATTTGTCACAATCCAAATTGGACACTGGATCAAGATATGTGGTTGGTTCATCTGAATCCACCACATAGCATCCATCCATGAAAAATCCGTATCTGTCAGGTGGATTACTAGTTCTACCACTTCTGCGAACGTTTTGTGTGTATCGATCAACCGCTTGATCATCCTCAACATCCTCACGTTGAGTGCTAGTTTCAACCAAACGTGCACCGGGCTGTGTTTCTTGATCCTCCTCCAGATCCACTGTTCTACTGCCAGTTCCTTCCATAAGGAACTTTGTTTCTAAGAACTCACCCTTTCTGGCAACAAACACCTTTTGTTCCAGTGGGTCATAGAAATAATATCCCATAGAATCTCTAGGATATCCAACAAAGATACACTTGGTGGATCGGACATCTAATTTGTTTGGGGTGGGAGTCTTAACATAAGTCTCACAACCCCAGACCCTTAAGTATGATAGGAATGGAACTCTTCCATGCCATATCTCAAAAGGTGTCTTTTCCACCTTTTTGGTTGGGGCGATATTCAGAATACGGGCCGTGGAGAGCAAAGCGAAACCCCAGAATGATAGAGGTAATGTGCTTCTAGCCATCACAGATCAAACCATATCTAATAAGGTTCGACTCCTCCTCTCAGACACACCATTATGTTGTGGTGTTCCAGGTGGAGTGAGTTGTGAGACAATCCCACAACTCCTAAGATGATCTTGAAAAACATCACTTAGGTATTCACCACCTCTATCGATGCGGAGAACTTTAATTGACTTGTTGAGTTGATTTTCCACTTCATTCTTGAAGATTTTGAACATTTCAAAAGCTTCATCTTTGCGCCTTAATAAGTACACGTACCCATAGCGACTATAATCGTCGGTAAAGGTAAGGAAGTATCTTTCACCATTCCTAGTCATTGGCTTAAAAGGACCACATACATCCGAATGTATGATACCTAATAAATCTTTTGCCCTTTCGTTAGTTCCACTAAAGGGTGCCTTAGTCATTTTTCCTTGTAAACAAGATTCACATACATCAAATGAATCACATTCATTTGTTTTTAAGAGACCATTCTTTTGAAGTGTTTGTATACGTTTCTTGTTTATATGACCAAGACGGCAATGCCAAAGGTAGGTATCACTCAAATCTAATTTGAGTCTTTTGGTGGTTGCTTGGTATATTGAGCTATCATATTTTACATTTTAATGAACCAATTCATAAATACCATTACAAGGTTTAGCCTTAAAATAAAATACATGATTTAAAGAAACATGAATATCATTGTCAACAAACTTGAAATCATAATCATATTGTCTTAAACGGGAAACAGAAATTATGTTCCTAGTCAAAATAGGAGCATATAATACATTGTTTAAAATAACTTCCAAGCCACTTGGAAGCTTCAAAATGTAGTCTCTTTGGGCTTCAACGTGAACCTTTGCACCATTGCCCATGAAGAGACTTATTTCCCCTTTTGCATAGTGCTCATTTCTTTTGAACCCCTGCAATAAATTGCAAATATGAGTTCCACATCCGGTATCTAATACCCATGTGTTAGAAGAAATAACATTTAGCTCAACATGTATCATGTAAATTATACCTGAGGTTTGCCCGGCATCCCTCTTTTCTCTCAACTCTTTGAGATAGTCTGGACAATTTCTCATCCAATGCCCTATCTCACCATATTTAAAGCATGGGTCGTTAACAGCAACTTTTTGCTTCTTCTCCTTGGGCTTCGGAGGTTCCGCCCTAACAACCATCTTCCCCTTTCCCTTGAGTGCCCCTTTCCTTTGGCAACAGTTGCCTTAGGAGGGGGTAGAGACCTTCTCCTTCTCCCACCTTCATTAGTGGTGAGAACGGGTAAAACCCTTTTACCCATTCCCGCCTCAGCTGATTTGAGCATCGAATGAAGTTCATTTATGGTCTTGTCCCATCCATTCATGTTGTAATTCATGACGAATGCCTCAAACCTTTTAGTTAGGCCATTAAGGATCAAATCCGTGGCCAACTCCTTTGAGACAGGACAATTTAGCCTTTGAAGGCGGTCGATGTGGCTTTTCATCTTAAGAACATAAGATGAAACTGTTTGGGATTCTTCCATCCGACATGCATGAAGCGCTCGAACCGTTTCGAAGCGCTCAACTCTAGCTTGTTGTTGGAACATTTCCCGCATGTGAGTGATCATGCCATAGGCTCCATGGAGCTCATACTCCTTTTGGAGTTCGGGTGTCATACTTGCTAATATTAAGCAAGAGACTTGGACGGAGTCTTCCACATATTTAACCCAATCATTATAGGCCTCCACATCCTCCTCGTTAGGTTCATCGGGAATGGGATCATCAAGAATGTAGCCCGCCTTTCTTGCTTGAGAACAATTCTCAAGTTGCGGTACCAATCCATGAAGTTGTTAGGTGTTAGACAATCCCTTTGAAGGATCGCCCTAAGGGATTGGTTGTTTTGGTTAGGAACATCATTATTAGCATTGTTGTTGTTGGCCATCTACAAGATTTTACAAAGTCCATTTTAGTAATCGTTGATATAATTGTATATCTCATTTGTTAATACCCTTTATGTCTCATAGACTATTAATAAATAAAATTTTAGAATCCAACGTTATATTTAAATATTGGTTAGGTGACCTTTATCCCATTATTTAAATAAACAAAGTAGTCATAAATGACAATTGCAACCTATTGCAACTTCTAGTGGTATGGGATCGTTTGAACATCTTATGTTTATAACGGCATGCTTATCCCATCTAAACCTTTTATAAAACACATTTTAGGTGATCCATTCAATATATTTTATAAATCAAGTCGTCCTACTTACACACACGTATGAGTTTACTACATAAGTGGTTAGGTGACCTTTATGCCACAAACATGGTATTCTCACCTCAAGTTACAAGTTCCCTCAAAGTGGTTAGGTGACCTTTATCCCACCAAGAGTTTGCAAGTGACCTAAGTGTTGTGTAAAAGGATGGTGTTTAACTTGTTTTCAAAAGGGATTTATTATTTCACAATTCTTGTTTTAGAAAAGACCATGTACCATATGATTGTATGCATTCAACCATATGGTACCCATTTGGTTCTTTTAAATAAAACCCATTTTATTTTGCAAACCATTAACTCCTTTTATAGAACCGTTCAATTTTGCTTAATGATTTGTGAACCAATTTCTTGTTATAGCTTGTTCTAGTTGATGGTTTGTTAATCACATCCAAATATTCAAAACAAAACAACATCATAAGGATTCAACCAAGCATAACCAAAACAATGCATATATGCATAACAAAGCATACTAAGTTGAGCACACTTGTTTAGCCAAAACAAGTGTGTCAAAAGGTCTTGTCCTAAGGGTTAAGAACATGACACATGGTTGACAAAAGGAACTCCCACTTGAAACCACATCTTCAAGCATTCTCTTTGTCCATCTTTTCTTCAAGTCTTGATCTTGAGCATCCTTACAAAATATGTATCCTAGTACATTTTTCTAGTAAAGATAAACTCCTATTGTATTTATTACAAACCATATGAATGAATAGATTACAAAACAAGACTTGAAACAACCAAAAAAAATATGCCCAAATGAATATAACATGACAACCAATCATTCAATCCAAATGGTCTAGGCTTTGTTATGCATAATCAACAACAACATGTTCAAACATACACAAGATAATCGATTTTGGCAGCCCCTTAGAGCCCATGTTCTTGGCCAACATAAACCAAGAACAAATGGGTTTAGAACATATAAACAAACATCTAATAATCTAGAGTTTTAAAGATCCTTATATGCATAAAGTAGCATCTTTAAAACACCCAAAAAAGGGGGCAAAATCCAGCCCTCTAACTCACGGATTTTGGGTGTCTAGCACCACAAAACCGTGAACTAGTAAGAGAGAAAACATGTATGCATATGTATAAGTGGCTCTTGATGCCATTGTAGGGTATTTAACATGTTTATCAAAGTTCATATTCTCTTGTGTTATATGAAAAACGCAGCGGATTTATATTTTAAAACATGTTAATAAGATGATTATTAAACCCATTTAATAAAGAACCCCAAGCCATGGATCATTATACAAATGCATACAACAAAGGACATAAGATACTTAGAAGAATATACAACCTTGTAGCTTCCTAAAATCCAAAGATGAGAGCTGTGAAAGATGACTTTGTGGCTGAGTTTTCAACCAAGAAAACCTCAAGGAGTGATACCCCAAGCTTGTACAAACACCTTCCTTTGCTAGGGCTTGCAACACCAACTTGAAGAACTCTCCTCTTGTTGAATCTTTTCAGCCAAGAACACTTCTTTGCTGAGCTGAAAATTCTGGATTCCTTTGCTCAAAACCAAGATTTTTGAGTAAGAAAAGAGAGAGAACTTATCTTGTGTGTGTGTGTAAGAATGAAGAGTATGCAAGAGAGTTCTTGAGTGGAGTTATTGCATGGCCTTGGAACCAAAAAAGGGGGATATCCAAGACCAAAGGGGCGGCCGATTTTGGCTCCCTTTGGACTCCATCATGTTTCAAAAGTTTTAAAAAAAATACATACTCTTGCATCTTTATAATATAAAATTAAACCATTTTAATTTTATATGACTAACACACACACTATTATTTGTCATTGTTTAACTAACTTAAAAAATGAACAAATAATCCCATATGAACAAATATATATATATATATATATATATATATATATATATATATATATATATAAACTTGTTCATTTGCAAAAGCAATGATTTAGAAAACCCGGTTTCTAAATTGGTGTTTATATTTATTTGTTTTGATCTAATGAACAAATAAATATTTGTCGGTGTTTGTTTGGCTTGTTATTGGGTATGACCCGACTTGGATCATATCACACTAGCCACATCAATTTAATATGTATCTTGGGCAGATCAATTCTTTCACATGGTTGAAGAAATTCATTGCCGATCTAGGGGTTGTCCCTTCCATTTAGGACCCCCTAAAGATCTTTTGTGATAACAATGGTGCGATTGCCCAGATCAAGGAACCTCATGCTCATCAAAAGACTAGGCACATTGAGTGGAGATTCAACTACATACGAGATGAAGTTGAAAAAGGAAAGATATGTATTCGCAAATTTCACACGGATCAAAACATTGCAGATCCTCTCACGAAGCTCCTTGGAAAGGCAAAGCATGAAGGTCATACTTGTGCCATGGGACATCGATATTCTAGTGATTGGATTTGATATGCAAATTTTGTATTTGGATGTGTGGAACTCTGTATTATTTGAATAAAATTATTTGGTTATAATGTTTCAATTAATGTTCCAATTTAGCATGTTTAATCCATAAGTAAATTGTTTACTCTAAACGTCCGTAGTCGTTCAGACTTGTGGGAACAAGTGTGAGGGTAAGATTATTATGAACTTGGATTGGTTGATATCCATAAAGATGAATAATAGAGCAATGGGTTGCTGCCAAGGTTCATAGATATTTGTGGGATACAAATATTGGACTAACCCACATCTCAAATTTTAGTACATGGAATCTTATTGATTGATCACAAGTAAATTTCAGGGTAAAGGCAAATATCATTTGGTATCCTCAGACCTGAGATACATATTGGGTTTTGATATTCACCAAGTGTCATACCTAGATCTGGTTATCCGCTGTTCTGAAATAATGGACAGTACATGAGACTATGTTCAGATGTGACACAAGGTGATTATGAGAAACATATGTAGTCAAGATGGGATTTGTTCCTCTTATTAGTTAAGAGTAAGATGTCTAAGGCCTGGATAAGTTAAATCAACAAGGAATGATCACTCTGTGTCCTTGGATTTAACATGACATCTGTAACAAAAGGATAGATGATCAATTCACCTAAATCATTTCAAGTAGGATACTTGAATGGGATGATGTTATTGAATGGCTATAAGTCATGCGTATTAAGGGTAGTAAACTGTTGTTAGGCGGTATTTACTGCTTGCATCAATCTTCTATGAATCTTGTGCAAGTGGGAGATTGTTGGATTCTATATGCCCAAGACAGATAGAACATTGATGCGGTTAGTATGTCATGATCCAAGTCGGGTTATACCCAATAAAAAGCTTTGCAATCACCGACAATATTCAATTGATGATATGATCATGCAATTAAATAATAACACCAAATTTAGAAAATGGGTTTTCTAAATAAGTTGCATGTGAGATGGAACAACTTATTAGGATATTTTGTTCAAGAATATTACTTAGTGTTATTTAAGTTAGTTAGATAACATTAAGTAATAAAAGAGTGTATTAGTTATACAATTAAAAGTTAATTGTACAAACTTACAAGGGACTAATTTTTAAAATTGCTTGATTAAAATTTTGGGGGGAACTTTGTCTAGAGAGCAAATTTCAGCCGCCCCACCCTCTCCAATGAGAGGGTTTTACCTTCTTAAAAACAAAAGAACTTGAGAACTAGTCCTATACTCAACCATCTCATCTTACACACACATGCAAACCGAATTTTGAGCCCCCTTCTCTCTCTCAAGGTTCTCGTTTTTCCAGCAAGTTTTGAGAGGATTTGGAGTCACTTTGGTGTTCATCTCCCTAAAAAGAAGAGGTGTTTGCATATTATCTTGGGGTATACAAGCTTGAGGGGTCCTTTCCTTGGAGCCTTGGCCGAATTTCAAGCATCCTACATCATTTTCTTGGTCTACTTTAAGCTGGAAGAAAGGTAGTTATTCACAACTCAATATAGCTGTGATTTTATGTACATTTACATATGTTTCTGTAAGGATGTCTTAAGTCTGATGCAACCCAAAACATCCAAAGTGTCTCAGCAACATGCACTAAGTACTGAAGTGAAGAATGCTTCGGAAGTTTTACACAATACATTAGAATACATTCTAAGTGTAAAATCTTCCGAAGCCAATACCAATATCTTCCGAAGCCAAACATGAAGTCTTCCGAAGCTTCAAGAGACAAAGTCTTCCGAAGCTTCACCCTATGAAGACAGATTTCTTCCGAAGACTTTTAGTACACATGCTTTATCTGATGTACGTTTCCATAAAGCACCTTTTCCACTGCATCTCTGATAAGTCACCAACTTACAAGAGTTGGTGAAAAGGTCCATGCTTTTGGTAACTGTACATTGAGGTCTTGAGTCTGAAACTTTCCACTTTATGTACTTTATCCTTTTTGTAATGTATAAGGATGTGAGCTATGGCATGTCATAGTCACAAGGTCAAAAGGCAGATATGCCTTTTGATTCTACAATTGATTTTGTTAGTGTCTAGTCAATTGTATCCAGTTGGCTTTCATAGTATAGCCGGCTGTAGGTTGTAGTATAAGTATTTGAAGTTTCTTATATCTTAAATATACTTTGTAACACTTGTAAAAGAACTTGAGAAAGCAATATATTGCATCCTTGAAAACCATATTCTCTTGTTCTGTCTCTTGCTTTACTTGTGTTCTTTGTATCACTTTTGGTTAACCCAATTTACTGTTTGATTAGAGTTTAGATAATCTCCTCATTATGTTGTTGTGTTGTAATTGTGTTCAAACCCTTAAACGATCCTGCAATTGGTATCAGAGCGTTCAGGCTCTTGATATAAGATCTAACCATCTTAAGATCCCTCATACACACAAAAACTAAACTCTTCAAATGGCTTCCATCTCAAAGACTGATATGGAGACTGGAACCATGAACAAATCCCCACTGATCACTCTTGATGATTTTGACACCTGGTGCATGAGGATGGAAGGCTTCATCAGGTCTCTTGACTCAAGAATGTGGGAATCTGTTGAAAATGGACCTTTCATACCCAGCACACCCTCTGCTACTGGTGCTGGTATGATTCCTAAAGATATGGCCAACTACTCAGATGAAGATAGAAAAAGAGTAGAGATTGATAGGAAGGCCATGACTGCTCTTCAGACTGCTCTTCCAAACTCTGTATATAGAGGTTTTAAGAAGTGCAAAATAGCTAAACAGCTGTGGGATGCACTGAAGCTGATGTATGAAGGTTCCTCTGAAGCCAAGGAGAACAAGAAAGATCTTCTGAAGTAGCAATTTGAAAATTTCACCTTTAAAGCAGGTGAAACCATGACCCAACAATACTTCAGGTATGTTGAGATTGTGGATACCCTAGTGGATGGAGGAGTTCCTCTTGAGAACAGAGACACTGTAAGGAAGTTCATGTCCTCACTTCCTAGGCAATGGACCCACTATTGTGTGGTGATCAAGAGGACTGAGAACCTTAAAACTCTTACGCTGACATAGGTATATGGGATTCTCAGTGGATACCAGATGGAGATGAACATACAAGGTTCATCTGGCAACTCCAACAACCAAATGGGTTCAGCCCTTCATGTGGTTGAAAGGGATAGCATAGAACCCCAACATCATCTCTTATGCTACCCTGACAACTCACAAAAGGGTCCTTTCATCACCTTCCCGGAGACACCAAGGGAAAACTTTACTCAAGGAAGTCCATTCCAAGAGACAAGTTCTTCTCAAGCCTTTGTGTCTACTGATGAAAGCTATGGGAATTATCTCTTCACTCTTGAAGACCTGGACTGCATTCATCCAGATGACCAGGAATACATGGAGATAGTTCAGCAGATGGCTCTCCTCACTCATAGAGCCAAGAAGTTCTACAAGAGAACAGGAAGAAGATTTCCAAGCAATGCTACCAGTGGAAAGTTTGGGCTGGATAAAAGCAAAGTTAAGTGTTACAACTGTAACCTTATGGGTCACTTTGCTAGGGAGTGTAAGGCACCTAAAGCAAATGGGGGCCAAACACCACCCAGACCAAACTACACTGACAAAGCTCCTCAGTCTGAGAAGCCTAAGCAACATGCTGCTGTTGCTGTTGAAGGAGGCTTTGACTGGAGTTTTCAGGCGGAAGATGCTTCTCCAAACCAAGCACTGATGGCTTACCATGATGAAGCCAATGTATTGGAACTTCTCTGTACTCCTGAATGCATTGCTAAAGTGAATAGATACAGGTCCTACAACTTAGAAATGAGATCCGATCTTGAGTCATTAAACATATTAAAATCTGATTTTAGAAAGTCTGAAAATGATTACAAGTTAAAAATAGAAGATTTGGAGAAAACCATTTCAGTACTAAAACATGAACATACAGATTTTAGAACTCAGATCCAAGATCTCATAACTAAATTGACTGAGTGCCAGGCTGAGCTTGTGATCAGCAAAGCCAAGGCAGAGAAAAGTGTTCTTGAAGAAGAGACCTTCAAAAACATGATATCCTCATCCCTACACAACAAAGTGTGCTATCAAAATAGACAGGGACTAGGATCAAATGAGATAGCTCCTCCACACACAATCTTGTCTGTAAGATATCCTAGGTGTGGAACTTGTGAAGATGAGCTTCCTCTCAAAGATCCTATAAGTGAGGATGATGAAGAAGTGATAGTGAAGAATTCCTCTGAGAAGAGTGAAGAAGAGGATTCTTCCAAGGGCCACTATCCTTCTGAGGAGAAGAAATCATCTGTGATGACCAAGTCCAAAAGAAAGAACTTGATCAGGAAGAGCAAAAGGAAAGCAAAGAAGGCTCAAGAAATCAAGGCTACTTTTGATGCTAAGCAGAAACAAGTTTTTATCTCTGCAGGTTTCAAAGTAGTAAAGACTGAAGACATCAACCAAGACTCCTCATCTAAGAGTCCTGGTTCATGTTCAAATCATCTCAGAGCAAAGAAGAAGACTGAGCAACTGTGTACCACTGCTGCACAGCCTGGACCATCAAACTCCAAGAACAGTTCACAGCCCAAAAGAACTGTCTCAGCATCTACCAAGATGAAGGTGGAGAAGGGATGTGACCAAAGCTAGTCTTGCTCTCAAAAGGAGACTCTTTTGAAGAAGAAAATGTTATGTGTCATGTGTGAAAATACTTCTCACATTGCTAAGGATTGCCCATACAATCCTAGGAGTACCATCCACATGACCTATACAAAGACTTCAAAGAATCGCAAGAAGTCTCAAGCTTCGGAAGGAAAGTCTGTTTCCTTCGGAAGCTCCAAATCAAAGAAGAAGGTAAATGGAAAATCACCTTCGGAAGTAAAATTGGTCTCGGAAGAAAGGAGTTCTTCCGAAGCACTGAAGTCTGCTGCAGTGACTGCAGAATCTTCCGAAGGTTCAGTCATCAAAACCTGTGAAGTTCCAAAAGCTTCAAAGGTTTTGAAGGTCAAGTCCAAGAGTCCAAAGGTGGTGTGGAAGTCTAAGAAAGACCAAATGACTGAAATTTCTCCATCAACAATAGCTGAAGATCCTCACAGTACAATCATAGGATCTATTACTGTTGCATTACCTTCTATTACACTTACTGAGCCCAAGACAAGTACGGCTTGGGTTTCCAAATGTAACTAATCATTTTCTTTGTGCAGGAACAACTCAAGACAAATGGAAACGTCTGGATAATTGACAGTGGCTGTTCTAGGCACATGACAGGCAATAGGTCTCTACTCCATAATTTTGAGAGAATTGATGGAGGACCAGTTGCTTTTGGAGGAGATGTAGATGGTTACATTTCTGGAAGGGGCAAGGTCACACATGGTAAGCTCAGCATTGAAAAGGTAAACTTTGTTAAGGAGCTTGGGTACAATCTTCTGAGTGTATCCCAATTTTGTGATCAAAGACATAACATGCTCTTTACTAAGCATGAGTGCATTGTTCTCAAGCCTGGTGTGGTCATTCCTCATGAGCACATCCTGCTCAGAGCCCCTAGGAAAGGGAACATGTACAAGATGGATTTGCAAGAAACATCTCCCTCTGGAGAAGTTTCATGCTTTCTATCTAAAGCCAATAGTGATGAGTCTTTCTTATGGCATAAAAGAATGTGCCATGTAAACTTTAAAAACATGAATAAATTGATTAAGCATGATCTAGTAACTGGAATGCCAAAGAAACAGTTTACAAGTGATGATCATTGTGTTGCATGCCTGAAAGGGAAGCAACATAAGACATCCCATAAGCCTAAGGAAATGAACTCCATCACTACACCCCTACACTTGTTACATATGGATCTCTTTGGCCCCACCAGTGTAATGAATTTAGGAAGGACCTTATACTGTCTAGTGATCACAGATGATTTTACAAGATTCACTTGGGTCTTCTTCCTTAGAACTAAAGATGAGACTCCTGCGATTCTAAAGAATTTCATCTTAAAGATTGAGAATCAATGTGATCACAATGTCAAAGCCATAAGATATGATCAAGGAACTGAATTCAAGAACCAAATCCTTGATACATTTTGTGATAAAAAGGGTATTACAAGACAATACAGTGCTCCCAGGACTCCTCAGCAAAACAGAGTTGCTGAGAGGAGAAACATGACACTTATTGAAGCTGCAAGAACTATGTTGTCTGACTCTAAACTGCCTATCACCTTCTGGGCAGAGGCAGTTAATACTACTTGCTATGTGCAAAACAGAGTTTTAGTAGTTAAGACACATGGTAAGACTCCTCATGAACTTTGGCACAAGAGGAAACCTTTCATTGGTTTTCTCAAGCCATTTGGATGTCCCTGCACCATCTTGAATACCAAAGATCAAGTTGCCAAGTTTGCTGAGAAATCAGACGATGGACACTTCATTGGATACTCTTCCCAAGCTAAAGCTTATAGAGTATACAATCTCAGAACTAGAATTATTGAGGAGTCAGCCAATGTGACTTTCAATGAGCACACACCAAGTGTGGCTGGTTCTAGTCCGGATTGGCTATTTGATCTTGATTTAGTTCAAGATCTGCAGAAAATTTAAATACAGGTGATCCTGATCCAAGATTTGAGCTAGGAAGACCTTCAACTCACACACCTTCAGCTCCAGTTGAAACTACTTCAGCAAATGAGGTTTCTATCAGCACAACAATGACAAATCCAGCTGATACATATGGCATGCCTTCAAATTCCAGCTCAGAGGCTTCTCAACCAGATAAAGACATCTCAATTGCAGAAGACAACAATGGTGATGGTGATAGTGATCAAGAATTTCTTGATGCTAATAACCATACCATAGATGACAACATCAATGATGTCACACACTCATTGGATCAAGTTAATCTTGATAAGTGTGATAATGTGGAGGATCAATCTTCAAGACCAGATCTAAATTTCTCAAATTTGGATCTATCTCAGCAACTTGATGTGATCCCTCAGCTAAGGATCCACAAGTCTCATCCAACCACAAACATCATTGGAGATGTTATCTCCGGGGTAAAGACAAGAGGGCAAACCCATGAAGCAAATGTTTGTCTTCACTCTTGTTTTCTATCCCAGTTAGAGCCAAAGAAAGTTGAGGAGGCTCTAAAGGATGGAAGTTGGGTTGAAGCTATGCAACAAGAGCTGCTTCAATTCAAAAGGCAGAAAGTTTGGAACCTTTGTCCGCTTCCTCATGGGAAGACTACCATTGGAACCAAATGGGTTTTTAGGAATAAGAAGGATGATAGAGGAATCATCATCAAGAACAAGGCAAGACTAGTTGTTCAAGGATACACACAAGAAGAAGGGATTGATTACACTGATGTCTTTGCTCCTGTAGCAAGACTAGAAGCTGTTAGGATATTCCTAGCATTTGCTGCATCCAAGAATTTCAAAGTCTATCAACTTGATGTAAAGTGTGCTTTCTTATATGGAGTGATTGATGAGGAGGTGTATGTCAAACAACCACCTGGTTTTGTAGATCCTGATCATCTTGATTATGTCTGCAAGCTTGACAAAGCTCTTTATGGGCTGCATCAGGCACCCAAGAAGTGGTATGAGACACTGTCTGAGTATCTCTGTAAACATGGATACAGGAGAGGTACTATAGATGGAACTCTCTTCATCAAAGGACAAGGAAAAGACATTCTGCTAGTTCAAGTATATGTGGATGACATCATCTTTGGTTCAACCAATTCAAAGCTCTGCAAAGACTTTGAAAAGCTGATGAAAGACACATTTGAAATGAGTTCAATGGGAGAACTCAACTTCTTTCTGGGAATTCAAGTGAAGCAAGTTGAAGATGGCATCTTCATAAGTCAGTCAAAGTATGTTCAAGATATACTCAAGAGATTCAACATGACTGATTGTAAGATTGCTAAGACACCCATAGCCAGAAACCACTCCCTTGGTCTAGATCTTGAGGGGGAGTGTGTAGATGAGCACCTATACAGGGCTATGATTGGGTCTCTTATGTATCTTACAGCTAGCAGGCCTGATATCATGTTTGCTACATGTATTTGTGCAAGATATCAAGCAAACCCTAAGTTGTCTCACTTAATTACTGTGAAAAGGATTTTAAGATACCTCAAAGGTGCTTCAACACTTGGTCTATGGTATCCAAAGAATCCTGAGGGAGGAACACCCAACTGAGAAAGACACTGATGATCAACATGGTGTTGCAGACCAGTCTTCTTAGTTAAAGACATTAAAGAGAAAGAAGAAAATGGCTTCTAAACCAAAGACTAAAAGAAGAAGCCAAAGTCATCTACCTCTACACCCCAGGCTGAATCAGATCAACCTGAGGAAGTGCATGATGAGGCAACCCAATCAACTCCTATGCAAGTGGCTCCTCTAGCAACTGAGACACCTATCTTGTCTTGGACTTATTCTACCAATCCAGAAAGATGGCATGTTGTCAGAGATCAAGGTGTTGAGAATGTCTACTCTTGGCAAGACATAATCAACTTACCTCTGCATGATCTCTTTGAAATGAGAAGATACTATGAGAGTCTTGATGATCCTGACCACCAAATGAAGAAAGGAATGGTCTTGATTGTACTGAAGCCTACCAACATCTGAAGATCTTCTAAGTGTTTTGGTAGCATCAGCCTAGGGGGAGTTTGTAAGGATTTCTTAAGTCTGATGCAACCCAAAACATCCAAAGTGTCTTAGCAACATACACTAAGTACTGAAGTGAAGAATGCTTTGGAAGTTTTACACAATACATTAGAAAACATTCTAAGTGTAAAATCTTCCGAAGCCAAGACCAATATCTTCCGAAGCCAAATATGAAGTCTTCCGAAGCTTCAAGAGACAAAGTCTTCCGAAGCTTCACCCAATGAAGACAGACTTCTTCCGAAGACTTTTAGTACATATGCTTTATCTCATGTACTGTTCCATAAAGCACCTTTTCCGCTGCATCTCTGATATGTCACCAACTTACAAGAGTTGGTGAAAAGGTCCATGCTTTTGGTAACTGTACATTGAGGTCTTGAGTCTGAAACTTTCCACTTTATGTACTTTATCCTTTTTGTAATGTATAAGGATGTGAGCTATGGCATGTCATAGTCACAAGGTCAAAAGGCAGATATGCCTTTTGATTCTACAATTGATTTTGTTAGTGTCTAGTCAATTGTATCCAGCTGGCTTTCATAGTATAGCCGGCTGTAGGTTGTAGTATAAGTATTTCAAGTTTCTTGTATCTTAAATATACTTTGTAACACTTGTAAAAGAACTTGAGAAAGCAATATACTGCATCCTTGAAAACCATATTCTCCTGTTCTGTCTCTTGCTTTACTTGTGTTCTTTGTATCACTTTTGGTTAACCTAGTTTACTGTTTGATTAGAGTTTAGATAATCTCCTCATTGTGTTGTTGTGTTGTAATTGTGTTCAAACCCTTAAACGATCCTGCAGTTTCATAGCTTGCTCAATCACATATAATGAACCTTTGATTTTGGGTTTGTTTTAACATATATATTGTCACCATAAGAACATCAAATTTCAGTTATATAATCATGTTTCTTAACATATTTCCGCTGCGTTTTTCTGAATGTTTAAAAGGTTAAACTTTGGTTTTATGAACAACAAACCCATTAATATTAATAATAACACTAATACTAATATCAATAACAATAGTAATTGTAATGATAATAATAATTCTTAGGGTTATTAAACTTAAAAAGTCTTGAATCTCATATAGTTAAGTTAAAGGGGTGTTTGTGTCAATTTATAAACTTAAAAAGAAAGCTTGGGCATAAAATAATAAACACCCGAAAGTAAAGGGGGTGGTTATGTAACATTTCAAAACTAAACCCCCCTCCGTTTCTTTCTCTCCCGTGTTTCTGGCAGGCTATTCCGGCCACCGTCGGCGACCCTCCAGCGAGTCCCAAACACCCAAGAATCAATCGTTTTTAACCCCAAACCTATTCCGGATCATTCTGAGGACATGATTCGAACATGAATGCACAAATAAATCGAGTTTAAACAACAGTTACCAAGATAATGGAATACTGTTGGACCAAAAGAACCAATAAGCCAAGATCAGAAAACCTCTAAGTCCCACATGATATCACAACAACTGCTGAAGGCTTTATCAGCAGTTCGACAAGTGCTAAAGACTTGAACAGCTGAAGACTAAAGTGCTGAAGCTCAACAGCTGAAGAACACAAGTGCTGAAGCTGAACAGCTGAAGAACACAAGTGCTGAAGCTGAAGACCAAGTACTGAAGTACAACAGCTGAAGAGTCTACAAGTGTTGAAGATCAACAACTGGTGTACAAAGTCTGAAGACAAAGACTGAAGACATCAGCTGATGATATCTACTGAAGTCATCAGCTGATGAAACGTCTGAAGTTCAAGTCTGAAGACCAAGTACTGAAGTTTCAGTAGTTTGTCACAACAGCTGAAGAGTACTTCTTCAGTAGTTGTGATATCAGTAGTTTTATGTTTTTACTTTCAGTAGTTTTGTAAAACGACTGAAGAGCTTGTTCATCAGTCGTTGTAGTGTCAGTAGTTTTATGTTTTTTAGTAGTTGTAGTAACTGATAACACTTAGTATTTTTGTAAGAAGATGTCAGCTGTTTTGACATCTTCAGTAGTTGTGTTTCAGTTGGAATAATTCTGTTAGATGTCACTATCAAGTGACATCAGCAGACGTCACATCTCTTATATAAGAGGTGTCGACCTAATTGTAAGTGTGACATTCCGTTACCACGAAAGCGAATATTGAATGAAATATATCTGCAGAATTCTCTCTATCTATAACCGTTTTTGTTCTTCATTGAATATCTTTTCGTTCTTTTGAATTGGCTAATTCATTGTTAGAATTCCGCTGCTATACTCTCTAATCAATCAAACGTAGATCACTGATCCTAACAAGTGGTATCAGAGCAAGTTAATCATTGATCGATCTAACAATTGAACATTGAAACTGCTAATTGATAGCTATGTTTGATTGAATTAGCATATTCGCAAGATCTGGTTATACATTATTGAATTTCTGACGCTTTCGTTCATTTATTTTGAGATCTCTCTTGGTTCAATTGGTTGTTGTGTTTTGTTCTAAATCTGTTATAGCTTAATTGAATTTGATTGAATCTGAGATGACTACTCCTTCTAATGATCCTCAAAATACCGGTTCCTCAACCAAGCCCCCGATGCTGGTTAGTACCGAGTATAACATATGGCAGCGAAGAATGCTTCATCACCTGTCTGTTAACAGTTCAGGATGTTAGACATCTGTGGTACATGGACCACATAAGCCTATGGTGAACAATCCGGAAACCAATCAAATGGTTCCGAAGAAGAAGGAACAATACTCTGATGAAGATCGGAAACTGTTTGAGATTGATGCTAAAGCCCATGGAATTCTGGCCATGGCACTGCCTAATGAAATCTATTCAGGGCTTATGCATCATGAAACTGCTCATGATCTCTGGAATGCCCTGAAGGAACAATTCGGTGGCACAGATGAGGTCTTAGCAAACAACAGAGAAATCCTTGCCCAACAATATGAGACATTCTCTCATAGAAAGGGTGAGACACTGACTCAACAGTTTGAGCATTTTTCCTGCTTGATCTTTGAGCTGAAAATGGTGAAACAGGAACACACCAATAGCCAGATGAATAACAGGTTCCTCAGATCACTGCCTGAGAGATGGGACACATACACTATTGTCCTACGCTCCAGTGCAAATCTGGATAGCCTATCTCTCACCCAACTTCATGGGAAACTGCTTACATTCGAAAGAGAGATAGAGCAGAAGAGGAAACCGTCCTTATCAGGAAAGCTCACTGATGACTTTGTACCAGGGAATACTGCCTTGGTTGGTCATGAGTCAGAATATGCTGCGTCTGAAAGTAATTATGATGAGCATATTGATTTCTCTTCAAATAGTTCTGATCATGCATTTTTTGGTATTGAGAGTCATTCTGGCAGTAATAGTGACAATCTATGCTTCATTATGGATGATTTGAAAGGAATAGCTGATCATGATCTAGAAGAGATGGATATTCTGAGCCAAATAGCATTGATTAATATCAGATCTCAGAAGTTCTATAAGAGAACTCGCAGGAAATTTCCTGGACTCTCTAGCAAAACCAAAGTTGGTTTTGACAAGAGTAAGTTGAGGTGTCACAAATGCCAAAGGCTGTGACACTTTGCAAGGGAGTGTAGATCAACTGGATCTGACTCTTCTGCACCCTTTGTGACTTTTCCTAGTACTAGTCCACAAAACAGAGGGCAACATACTGCTGGTTCTGGCCATCATTCACATCCTAGGTCTCCTGCATACTTTGTTCCCCAGGGTCAAATGTCATATCCTTATCCCTGCTATTATATGCCTCAACCAAATCCTGTTCAAGCTCCAATTGCACAACAACCACAAGCATTGCCTGAACCACAACCTTCCCAATCTCATTAACAAACTTAACCTCAACAACACAGCTTCTTCACCCCAAGAGTTGTTGACTGGAGCAGTTTACCAGATGATTTGTCTGTCATGAACAACTGTTCACTGGTGCTGGTCAACATGGTGGTGACAGTCCCTTTGGAAATCTAGCTCTTATGGCTTTGGATTCTGCTGATACTTCATCCACTAATGCCTCTACATCAAAGGTATCATAGGTATCCTCTGAGGCAAAAGCCAAATTATGTTCTGAAACATGCATAGCAGCATTTGCATCTATTAGAGAAGCAAATGTAGCTTTGATTAACAAGAACATTGAGCTAGAACAAACAATTTTCACAAGAAAAGCTGAATTTGAGTCTGTGCTTAATGAAAAGAATGATGAGATTTACAAACTTAAATGCCAAATCACTGATTATAAGGCTAGGGAAGAGGTACTTCTAGAGAAGTACAAAGATCTCAAAGAAACCCTTGCAGTCACTCAAGTGGAGTGTGATCGATGGGTACAATCATGCAAAGGTTTTGAAATGCTTCTTAGTAAATAATCTGCTTCCATTGTGAAGTTTGGCATTGGTTACAATCACACTGCTCCACCTACAAATTTTACTCCCAGAGCAGAGGTAGAGTCTGATGGTGAAAGCAATAACCAATCCATTTCATCATGTGATCTACTTTCTGATACAGCACAATCAGAAGTAGAAGTCAGCACTAAGCCCTCTCAGAACCTATCAGCTGATGTTGATGGTTCCACTACTGACACTCACATGATCAAGAGTTGATCAACTCAGGAGTTAATTCTAAAAGTCCTGAAAGGACTAGAGAGCAAGATTTAACACCTGAAGTTCAAACTCCAACTACTGCCAGTACTGAAAAGAAGAAAACTGTCAGTAGAAAGAGTTTGAAGACTATTAAAGAGGAAGTCAAGAAAGGAAACAATGCTTCCAAAGCACTGAAGAGCAAGTCTTCAGTTGCTTCATCCTCTTTAGTTGATGATCAACATAAGATGAAGAAGAAACCATGTGAAGTATGTGGTTTGTTCAATCATCTTACAGATGATTGCTGGTACAAAAGGGATCCAAACTCAAACATAAAGAGGAAACTAAAGAGAAAATGGTAAAAATGAAAACTCAGTTTGAGACCACATTTGTATCAGCAACATCAAATCCTGTAACCCTTAAGTCCATAAAGAAATCCAAAAAAGGAAGGGGTTAAACAGGTAACAGCTGAGATTGCTCAGAAGAAGAAGGTGCAACATAGGAACTTATCAAACTCCACTGGCAATGTGTCTGATGAGCTGAAAGCTTTATCACAAAATCAGACACAGCTGCTTATGATGGTTCAACATCTATTGGGAAGAGTTAACCAATTAGATGTTCCTATGTTGAAACCACAGAAAAGGAGGTCCAAGCCAAAGGATTCCTCTTCTTTACCATCTTCTTCCTCTCAGGCTGTTGTTTCCAACAAACCTGTTAGTTTACCATCTGTTGATGAGACCAGGCCCAAAACCAAAAAGGTTTGGGTCTCCAAAACTAACTAATTGTTTATAATTGCAGGGTTCTTCAACATGCCAAAGTAGCATCTGGTATGTAGACAGTGGGGGATCTATGCACATGACTGGGAACAACTCTCTTCTTCATGACTACTCTCAAGGAAAGAAGGGGTTTGTTTCTTTTGGCAATGATGCTAGGGGTTACATCATTGGCAACGGCTTTGTCTCCAATGGAGAAATAAAGTTTGATGATGTTAATCATGTGGAAAATCTCAAGTACAATCTCTTGAGTGTCAGTCAAATATGTGATAAAGGCCATGTTGCTCTTTTCACCAGTCAGAACTATAGGATTCTGTCATCCAAAGTTCTGCATTTGATTGATAAGGTGTTGGATGATCACACTCTCCTGAGAGCCAACAGGACAGGAAGAGTGTATGCCTTAGATCTTTCCAAGAAAATAGATCTCAGAGGCAATCCTTGCCTATTTTCCAAAGTCTCTTCTCAAGAATCTAAACTGTGGCACAGAAGGCTGGGTCATGTTAATTTCAAAAACATGAATCAGCTAATCCACAATAGTTTAGTTAGAGGCTTACCAATAAAGGAGTTCCACTGTGATGAAACCTGCACTGCTTGTTTAAAAGGAAAACATCACAAGTCTCATTCCCTCCTATTGAAGAGCCTAAGTCCACTGCCTGCTTGCAATTACTGCATATGGATCTATTTGGTCCTGTGAGAGTAATGAGCATGCAAAGAAGAAATACTGTCTGGTAATTGTGGATGATTACTCCAGATTTGTATGGACTTTCTTTCTACATTCAAAGGATGAGGTTGCTTAGAAGATTATTCACTTTGTGTTGTATGTTGAGAAGCAGTATTCCCTTCCAGTCAAGTTTATTAGGAGTGACAATGGAACTGAATTCAGAAACCATACACTTGATGACTTCTATCTTTCAAAGGGAATCAAAAGGCAGTTTAGCATACCAAGGACTCCAGAACAAAATGGAGTAGTGGAGAGAAAGAACAGGACCCTAATTGAAGCTACAAGGTCCATGCTGGCTGACTCTGGTTTGCCACTGACCTTTTGGGCTAAAGCTGTTAACACAACTTACTATGTGCAGAATAGAGTCTTAGTAAATCAGAGGTTGATGAAGACTCCATATGAAGTTCTCCATCACTTGGCTCCTCTAATTTCATTTTTCAAAGCATTTGGGTGTCCTGTTTTATTCTCAACACAAAGGATCAACTCCAAAAATTTGATCCTAAGGTGGATGCAGGGTATTTTGTTGGTTATTCATCTACTTGCAAGGCATACAGAGTCTTCAACTGCAGAACAAAGATAGTTGAAGAGACTTTGCATGTGAAGTTTAATGAATCTCCTACGAACAAGTTTCCACAAAACCCTGTCAAGTTGTTTGATTTGGGCATACTGCAATATGTTCCTTATCACCTCCAGCTGTTGCAGATCATGTGGATAAATCATCTTCTGCAGCATGTCTTCCACCTGGTGGTATTGATGATGATGATGATAATATCAATACTCACCTATTCAAGTTTAGTGACCAACTGCCTGTGTCTGCTAAATTTGATGTTCCTGTAGCTTCAGCAGTTCCATCCACAACAAATGCTGATGAGATCTCTGATTCCTCTACATCTTTTGAATTACCATCTAATTCTTGGTTTTAAGAGTCTGCATCAACATCTGCTGTTGCTGAAGGTCCTACAAACACTTGCACAAATCTCATTGTTTATCAAGAACTGAAGAATCACCCAATGTCTCAGATTATTGGTGATATCAATGCTGGTGTTTCAACAAGAAGTCAATTGTCTAACTTCTGCTTCTATGCTCTCTTCATCAGTCAGCTAGAGCCAAAGAACTACCATGTTGCTTTGAGAGACAATGGATGGGTTGAAGCCATGCAGCTTGAGCTACTTCAGTTCAAGAAACAGCAAGTGTGGGAACTGGTTCCTCTTCCCCAAGTAAGTGTGCAATAGGCACTAAATGGGTGTTTAGGAATAAAACTGATGAAAATGAGCTTATTGTTAAGAACAAGGCTAGACTGTTGTACAGGGGTTTTCACAAGAAGAAGGTATTGACTATGATGAAACCTTTGCCCCTGTAGCCAGACTAGAGGCAATCAGATTGTTTTTAGCCTATGTTGCATTCCACAATCTTAAAGTTTTTCAAATGGATCTCAAAAGTGCATTTCTATATGGTAAAATAAAAGAAGAAGTTTATGTGTGTCAACCACCAGGTTTTGAGGATAATAAACATCCTGAATGGGTGTATAAAATTGATAAGGCTCTTTATGGGTTGAAACAAGCTCCTAGAGCCTGGTATGAGACACTTTCCACTTTTCTTCTTAAGAATAATTTCACTAGAGGCTCCATTGATAAAACTTTGTTTATTAAGAAGGTGGATCAACATAAGCTACTTGTTCAGATTTATGTTGATGATATCATTTTTGCATCCTCTGATCCCCAGTTGTGTGATGATTTTACAACATTAATGAAAAAAGGTTTGAAATGAGTGCAATGGGAGAATTACAGTTCTTTTTAGGCTTGCAAATTAAACAAAAGGCTAATGGAACCTTTATTCATCAGTCAAATATACAAAAGATCTTTTGAATAAGTTTGATTTACAAAACTGTAAGCCCTGTTCTACTCCCATGTGCAACCACACAACTGGATGCAGATCAGAAAGGTAAAGCTGTTGATGAAACACTTTACAGATGTATGATTGGGTCCTTGATGTATTTAACAGCTTCTAGACCAGATATTATGTTTGCTACATGTGTTTGTGCTAGATTTCAGGCTGCTCCTAAAGAGTCTCATTTGATTGCAGTCAAGAGAATCTTTAGATATTTGCAAGGTACACAATCTCGGTTTATGGTATTCCACTAGACACTCTTGCAAATTAGTTGCTTTTTCAGATAGTGACTATGCAGGGTGCAAGTTAACTAGAAAGTCAAATTCTGGTGGTTGTCAATTCCTAGGCAACTGTTTGATTTCTTGGCAGAGTAAGAAACAAATTTGTTGCTACATCAACTGCTGAAGCCGAGTACATTGCTGCTGCAAGTTGCACTTCTCAGGTACTCTGGCTTCAGAACCAACTTCTGGATTATGGCATTACAGAGACTAAGACTCCATTATTAATGGATAGTGCTTCAGCTCTGTGTATTGTCAAAAATCCAGTCCCGCACTCTAGGACCAAACATATAGAGATCAGACATCACTTTATTCGGGATTGTTTTGAAAAAGGTCTGATTGATCCTAAGTTTGTGCCTAGTGCTGATGAGCTTGCAGATATTTTTACTAAGCCTTTGGATAGTTCTACTTTCCAAAACCTTGTGATAAGGCTTGGTATGCTACAGCTAGAATAACTGATAATTACTGATGATCTCAGTAAATATACTCATGATCATTAGTAACCATATCACAGATAGTACTGATTCTATTAAAACAACCACTGATGTAGTTACAACTACTGATGTAGTTATAACTACTGAAATCAGTACAAACAGATAAGTACTGACGTCCTATGAAACACCTGAAAAGCAGATGCAAAGTCTGATGAGTAAGTGTTGAGGATAGTATGAAACAGCTGAAAGGCTATGAATTGACGAAAACCACTGAAGAGAACTTTCTCTTCAGTTGTTTCCACAACTGCTGTTTCATTCTATACAACTGAAGCAAAACCATGTCTTCAGTAGTTTTATAACTACTGATGACTAACACCAAGTCTTCAGCTGTTTACAACAACTGATGACAAAATCACTGTCTTCAGTAGTTTCACAACTACTGATGACAAACACCAAGTCCTCAGTTGTTTCATTATCTGAAGTCAAAACCATGGTCTTCAGTAGTTTTCTAACTGCTGATGCCTAAAACCACGACTTCAGCTGTTTCAACGTCTGAAAGGGTAATACCATGTCAACAGTCGGTTAAAACTACTGATGACTAACACCAAACCCTTCAGTCATTTTCTCACCCCTACCCTATAAATACCTGTCCTCTCCTCTAATGTTTCATTAGCCATTATTTTCTGAGCTTCTCTCTCTCAAACATGGCGACCATGAGTCTGAAACCACGACATAACTGCGTTGCTTACCTTACAAAGTCGGCTTTCTGGAACAAATATGATAATGCCATTGACTTAATGGTGGATTCCCCATATCGCACAGCCTTTCTCTTGAATCTGACCATCTACCCTAAATCCCTCAGTCAATTCTGGTCAAATACTTTTGTTCATACTGATGAGTCTACCGGCCAGATCTCTGTTCGGTCCCTTGTCAACCAGAAACCAGTGGTCGTCACAGCCGACATCATTCGTCAGGTATTACACCTACACGACTCCACCACTGTGACTGAATACCCAAAGGGCATAACAGATATGTCATTTATCAATCATGGGTATGAAGGTGATCTTCGGGCTACAACCATTCTAAAGAAACATTTCCATGACGCTGAGAAAGTCATTTTTCACATGGTAAATGTCTGCTTAGCCTCCAAGACATCTTCTTGGGATCAAATGTCATCCCAATGGCAACAGGTATTGTATTCTATTCTAGAACACCAACCGCTAAATTTTTCTCAAATCGTGTTCTAGAAATAAAGAACTTGGCTCAGAAACCTGTGGCAAATCGATGGCCATTATATCCCAGGTTTCTGATGGCCATTATTTTAGATGAATTAAAATCTGATGGCCTTGTTGGCCTTGGAGTCCCTGCACCAGCTGTTTTGGCTGAGGTATACTCCAGGCGTAACTCAGACCTTACTCCCAAAGAAGCTGCCCGAATGCTAAAGCCCAAGCACAGGGAACCCACAGCTTCCTCCACCAGAACCAAAGTCCCCACTAAACCAAAACCAAAACAACCCAAAATAGCTATTCAGGGAGATGAGTCCCCTGAAGATGCTCCTATACCACCAATGCAGGATATACTTGCTGGCTTAAACCCCCCAGCAGTATCAGAGACTCTCCCAGCCACAGCCGCTCAGGATTCCTCTCAAAAGGAGCCTGCACCACCATAGAAGGGGTACCCACACATCTGGGATCTTCCTCACTTGATGAGATTGCCATTGAAGAGCACATCCTCCCCAGGTGCACACTGCTTTTACCCCATCTCCCCATGCAACCGCCCCCCAAAGTCCAACCATAATCATTGCAAACGTGCTCACTCAGTTGCATGCCTCTCCTCCCCAACAACCACCAACAAAGGGGAGAACCACAGATATTGAGGAAGAGGATCATCATGCTTCTGACAACCCACAGCATCGGGGTTTCCAAGTTCAATCTCCTAGTGTGGATAGGGATATTAGAACATCTAGTGAGGCTGCCACCTCTTCTGGATCAGCACATGATCAGAATGAGGCTAGTAACATTGCTAAGACCTCACTAGAGGCAACAACTGATGAAGGACATAGTCCTGAGGCTGGAAGTCCCCAGTTCCAAGAAAAAGGGGCACATGCTAAAACTGGTCTACACCTAGTGCATGTACATCCTGCTACAAGCAGGAGGTCAGGTGATTCAGCATCTGCTGATGATGACCTAGGCTTTTTCTATGACTTTCTAGCCCACAACACCATCCTGGAGGCTGAGGTAAGCAGACTACAAGAACTGCTTGCCAAGAAGTCTCAGGATGTAAGTCCATCTGCCCCCACCAACCCACAGATGGCACCTTAATTTGAAGGTTCCCCAAACACTTTACCCTCTCACTTCACTGAGCCTCCAGCTTCTGCTTTTGCACTATCTCTCCAGACAGAACCCCCCTGAGCAGATGGTTGCTGTTTCCAACAATCCCTACCTCTCATCACTCCTATCATCAATGACATTGTTTATAAAGCCATGATGAGAGGATCTCCTCAAGTCTACAACCACTCATTGATGATGTTGTGCACAAGAAACTTTCTGCGGTACACCCCTGCCACCAATGCATCCAAAAAGGGGAGAGTACTAGTGAAAGAAAAGAAGAAAAAGAACTGAGATGAGAAGGCACAAGAGAAAACCAAGGAGTTGGAAAAGGAAAAGGAACAACAACTGATCACTTACAAAAGAAGAAAGTTTGGTGATCAATCGAATGCTGAAGAAAAATCCTTGGAAGAGCTGGTAAAAGATGCAGATGAAACACACAGCCGATCCATGGACAAGTCATTGAGCAACTCTTCAAGCAAGGCTTTGATACAGCCACACTAGACAGTGAGATCAGGAGGTTGAAGTTGAGGAAATTCAAACAATGGGCTGGGTACGATGTGCTGGAGAAAGAGAGATTGGAGATCATGATTCGATTCATAGCCAATACTTAGGAAGATCACTGATGGAGATTCGTTCATGGACCAGAGACAGCATTCTGGCTATAGCCACCAGAATCTGTTTGTTCTGAGCAATTTCATAAAGGATAATCATTGAAGCACTTGATGAGGCTGGGGCTGGAAAAAGGTTTGAAATGGCAAGACTCACAAAAGCCAAACTCACAACCAAAATGCTTGAACAACCTTCCCAATCACCCACTCAAAAACAGCCTACCCCTCAAATCTCCAAACCAATCTCAAAACCCAAATCCAAACATCCTCACCTTCAAAACCAATTCCTTACCACAAAAACAACCCAACCTCATCCAGTGATGCACCTAGAAGGAGGAGAAGGTGCTGAGGATAGAAGAAGATGAAGAAGAAAGGATGAAGATGATAGTCTGCCACTCTCTGTTGTTCTAAAGCTACCAGAACCCAGGAGTCAACTCATGATCACACCTGACTCTCAAAGGGAAACGGTTAGAGTCAAAATAGAAGATGAAGAACAGCAGAAGCAGCACGATGAGCAACTACTGAAGATGGTTGACAAGGAATTTCCTCGTCATCATGTATACAAGCCATGAAATGGCATGCTCAGAGGCTGTACACTCTCAGACACACATTTCAGTATCAGAAGGAGAGAGTGAGAGTATGGCCAGACCCCAGGTGAGTTCTAGAATCCACAAAAGATCCATTCCACACAGATACAATGGCCAGGTTAGAAAAACAACAGACTCTACAATCATGTTGGCCATTGTAGTCTCACCATGGGAAATAATCGATGAATTCAAGAAGGCTCATCAATCAAAAATGACTCCTCAACCTTACTAGAAAACAAGATGATCAAAAAGGGTTATTATATAAGAAGCTTGAAGACATTAGAAGAATGAGCTCCAGTTACTCCTTGAGGGCACTCATCCTGATGAATTTGTCTATAGGGAGGTAACGTACTGTGGAGTTGAAGAATGGCAGGACTATAAAGTACTTATCTGAGTACTATGGTCCAGAGTTCTTGTTTGAAGGAGGAGTTAAGAACTCTCCAAGGAGGAACAGGTTGTTCCCTTGAGGCCTATGTTCGAGAGTCGTACAGACTCATCATGGGGAAGTAGATCTCATGAATAGGATAACAACTCTGTGTCCAGTTCCCCAAAACAGAGTTCCCATTCATACCTTGCCAAATAGATCTCTGAGATTTCTTCCCAGGCCAGTGCTTATATGGGTCATCTTCTCAACTGATCAAGAAGGAAAAAGACCAACCATTCTCCCAACAATAAGTGGGAAAACAAATCAATTAGAGGTTTTGGCTGCATTAGTTCAGGGGGAGTTTGTTGGACCAAAAGAACCAATGAGCCAAGATCAGAAAACCTCTAAGTCCCACATGATATCACAACAACTGCTGAAGGCTTCATCAGCAGTTCGACAAGTGCTGAAGACTTCAACAGCTGAAGACTAAAGTGCTGAAGCTCAACAGCTGAAGAACACAAGTGCTGAAGCTGAATAGCTGAAGAACATAAGTGCTGAAGCTCAACAGCTGAAGACCAAAGTACTGAAGTACAACATCTGAAGAGTCTACAAGTGTTGAAGATCAACAACTGGTGTACAAAGTCTAAAGACAAAGACTGAAGACATCAGCTGATGATATCTACTGAAGTCATGAGCTGATGAAACGTCTGAAGTTCAAGTCTGAAGACCAAGTACTGAAGTTTCAGTAGTTTGTCAGAACAGCTGAAGAGTACTTCTTCAGTAGTTGTGATATCAGTAGTTTTATGTTTTTACTTTCAGTAGTTTTGTAAAACCACTGAAGAGCTTGTTCTTCAGTCGTTGTAGTGTCAGTAGTTTTATGTTTTTCAGTAGTTGTAGTAACTGATAACACTTAGTATTTTTGTAAGAAGATGTCAGCTGTTTTGACATCTTCAGTAGGTTGTTTCAGTTGGAATAATTCTGTTAGATGTCACTATCAAGTGACATCAGCAGACGTCACATCTCTTATATAAGAGGTGTCGACCTAATTGTAAGTGTGCATTCCGTTACCACGAAAGCGAATATTGAATGTAATATATCTGCAGAATTCTCTCTATCTATAACCGTTTTTGTTCTTCATTGAATATCTTTTCGTTCTTGTGAATTGGCTAATTCATTGTTAGAATTCCGCTGCTATACTCTCTAATCAATCAAACGTAGATCACTGATCCTAACAAATACGTAACCGTCGGTCTTTATGGTCTAATCCGTTCGAGCATTAAACCTTAATTATAACTCAATTAAACAAGTTCAAACGTTTGTCTCAACGTTCCTAATTCACCAATGATTCCCATTTCCAGTAAAACGATGAATTAAACCTCGAATTGAATCCCTCCTAACTTGTATTCGAACCACAACCGTTTAAGCTTAGACACATCAATTTAAAGCTATATAACAGAGGGCACTTGTTTCCCTTGACCCCTTTCAACTATCTGCAACCTCAATTTCTTTAAAACATCACTTAACCATCAGTTTTAAACCCCATGTTCTTCGCGAACCAACCGAGACAAACTAAAGCTTAAACACATCATTTTGATGGTAATCAGGTAAGTATAATATATCTTAGTACTCGATTAAACTTAGGGATCAAAAGCCCTAAGGTTAATCGAGTTGTAACACTCGAATCAATGTCTAGTTTGAATCAATATGGAACTAGGGTTCATCCGATTTGGGGGTGATTTCAATGTTTGTTATATTTTGCTTATTAAAACGGACCTTTAAACGCAGCTAGAGCCTTGATTCAACCGGTAACAAAGGTGACTTCTAAACAAGAGGTCCCCGGTTCGAATCCGGGAGACCTCTTGTTTTAATTTCAAGGTTGTTTTTAGCCTTTGTTTATTATGTTTTTTCTAAAATATATAAAAATTAGTTGGGAACTTATTTTTTTTAGACACGTTATCTATTTTTCTGTTAATTTGTCTCATGTCTTAACATTTTATTAAATATTATAGACAAATAATATAATTAGTGTATTTTCTTATAAATTAAACCTTAATATTGTTTAACTTATTAATCATTACTTGTACAAATGATGTATTTTGTTATAAGTTAGAATTAAAAATATTATTTTTGTTAAATTATTATTGATTCAAATAATTTATATACAAAATATTTTTCATAATAAAATAGTCTTTAAACATTATTGCAACCCATTAAATCATTTTCTATTTAAATAAAAATAGTATATTGGTGTATAGAATGTGAGTAATTCTAAAATTGATACAACTTTGTACTTAATTTTACTACAAATGAATTCCTTACATTGTTTTTAAACAAAAATGCTTAGTTTGATTTGTCTTTTCTCTTATTATATAAGGTAATTAATTAAATCTCTAAATACCAAATTCCATCCTAAACCCTAGTCCACGTTGATTCATTAATCATATTACAATTAAGCTTCATCTTGTAAAAATATTTCTTAGGTGCATTGTGAAGGAATTTGCGTTGGAACACCTATCTAATATTTTTCTTGCTATCGTTGTTCTATACTTATTTGATCAAGTGAGTATTTCTATACCCCTTTTTTATATTTTTACACTTTGGGGTGAAACATATTACTTTATAAACTTTGCACTTGTAAACATGTTTGATTCTTGTAAACCTATGGCAATTTACTTGTATGTTGTGGTTAGTTGAACTTTATGGCTACTATGTAATGTGGAATATATGTACAATCATTAACTATTTCTAGTCTAGCGAACTCATAGATCTATGAGCCAGATATGCCTGCTTGGTTGATCCAAGTACACTTAGCTAATAGTATATACTTTTAAACGTTTGAGACTTGTAAAACTTTGTCGAGGTTTGATTGTGCATTCTGTCTTACATCCCTAGTTTACTTTGTTCTCTAACTTACAACATGAATTGCCATCTTTTATATACTTATGCATTGCAAACTATGGAAATCTCACCAACATTATTGTCGACCTTTTATTTTTACCATGTTTGAGGAAATACTCAAGTTTGATCGCCACATTTGAAGCTTGTTCACACCTAGGAATGGACCTAGTTAAATAATGAAGTAAGTTGGCTTGTTACATCTTATGTTTTGTTATTTACTTTCTTTGAGACTTATGTTTGTTATTTTACCTTTGAAACTTATGAATAAGATACTTGATTTAATAATAGTGTTATGTGGCTGTGAACGATCTAAACTCTCACTCCTTGATGTTTCCGCCGTCAAGGTTGGGGTGTGACAGATATTATTTCAATGATCCATTGGAACATAAGGAGTTTGTTGCCAAGAAGGCTGAGTTCTTAGAAGCTAATTTCCTTATGGAAGGAACTAGCAGTAGAATAGTGGATCTTGAGGAGGATCAAGAACCACAAATCGATACACGTTGGGTTGACACTAGCACTCAACATGAGGATGTTGAGGGTGATCAATAGTTGATCAATGCACACAAAACATTCGCAGAGCTGGTAGAACTAGTAATCCACCTTGAAAGATATGGATAACTCGTTGATCGATGCTATGTGGTAGATTTCGATGAACCAACCACTTATCGTGATGCAATGTCCAATTTGGATTGTGACAAATGGCTTGAAGCCATGAACGTTGAGATGCAATCCATGTATGACAACTAAGTATGGGACTTGATTGAACCACCTCTGAACTCCTATATAGTTGGAAGTAAGTGGGGTTTCAAGAAGAAAATCGATATGCATGGAAACTTGGATACTTATAAAGCTAGACTTGTAGCAAAAGGTTTCGCTCAAAGTCAAGGGGTTGATTATGATAAGACATTCTCACCAGTTGCAATGCTAAAGTCTATTAAGATATTATTCGCCATGCTGCTCATTATGATTATGAGATTTGGCAAATGGATGTCAAAACCGCTTTTCGAAATGGATATCTTGAGGAAGATGTCTATATAGTTCAGCCTGAAGGTTTTGTTGATCAAAAACATCCTAACAAAGTATACAAGTTAAATAAATAAATCTATGGTTGAAGCATGCATCAAGAAGTTGGAATGACGGTTTTGATGAAAAGATAATCAATTTTGGTTTACCGGATATGCTAATGAAGCATGTGTATATAAGAAAGCTAGTGGGAGCATCATCACTTTCCTAGTATTGTATGTCAATGACATCCTACTATTTGGAAATGACATTCCAACCTTGGAAGGCATTAAAACCTGGCTTGGAAACTATTTTTCCATTAAGGATCTTGGTGAAGCCACCTATATTTTGGGAATAAAGATCTATAGGGATAGATCAAGGAGATTGATAGGTTTAAATCAAAGTGCATACATTGATAAGATCTTGAAAAGGTTCAAGATGGAAAACTCTAAGAAAGGTATGATACCTATCCAAAGAGGAACGATACTGAGTAAGACTCAAATATGAATTGGATTCGTAGACATTCATATGAATGAATATAGAGTAAAGGGTTGATGCCAAAGTTCATAGATAATTATGGGATACAAATATTGGACTGACCTACATCTCAAATATTACTACATGGAATCTTCCTGATTGATCATAAGTAATTTTGAGTAAAGACAAATATCATTTGGTATCCTCTGACCTGAGATACATAGTGGGTCTTGATATTTACCGAATATTATACTTTGACTTAGTTATTCGCTGTTCTGAAACATGGCATTACATAAGTCTGAGTTTAGGTATAATACAAGGTAATTGTGTGAGACATATGTAGTGAAGATGGGATTTGTCGCTCTTATTCATTGAGAGTAAGATGTCTAAGGCCTGATAAAGTGAAATCAATGGAGAATGATCACTCTGTGTCTGTAGGATTTAACATATGACAAAAGGATAGATGATTCATTCACCTAAAAGAATTCGAGTAAGGTACTTGAAGGGGATGATGTTATTGAATGACACTTAGTCATACGTATTAAGGGTAGTGAACCGTTGTTAGACGGTATTTACTGCTTGCATCAATCTTCTATGAATCTTGTGCAAGTAGGAGATTGTTGGATCTTGTATGCCCACGACAAATAAAAGATTGATGTGGTTAGTATGATACGATCCAAGTCGGGTCATACCCAATAACAAGCTAAACAAACACCAATAAATATTTATTTCTTGATAAGATCAAACAAATAAATGTTGACACCATTTAAAAAATGGGTTTTCTAAAACATTGTATTCATGAGAAATTATTTGTAACATTATTTAAGTAAGTTAAATATAACAAATAATAGTGTGTTAATGTTATAAAAATAAAAGAGGTTTTAATTTTATAAATCTTATGGTTAAAAGAGTGCATGTTTTATAAAAATTAAAATGGGAGGGAACCCATTTTAAAATGACCATTTCGGCCACTCCTTTGGACATGGGGAATCCTCTTGTGTTGGTTTTATACAAGACTTAATGTTGCTTGCACTCTTCCCTTATGACACACTCTCTCACACATGCAAAAGACACTCTCCTCCTTCCTCTCTTAGCTGAAAATTCATTTTTGTTGGCTGAAAATTGTTTTTGTATTGGCTGATTTTGGGCTTGCAAGAAGGACTAGAGTTTTGGTGTTCAACTACCTAACAAGTTAGGTGTTTGCTCGGCTTGTGAGTATACAAGCTTGAGGATTTCTCTTTCGGAGGTTAGACATTCAAGAAGCATCATCATCTTCTCCTCATCCATACCACATATCTTGTTCTTGAAAGGTAGTTACAAGAACACCATATGGTTGTTCTTTTCGTTTTTGATAGCATTTCATTTCACATACATATGATCCTTGTTTATGAGTTTTGTTTTGGGTTAAAATGGTTCTTTTTTTCAGATTGTTTAACACCTTTTAACCACTTATATGCTCTGCATATTTGAAGTTTAAATGGTTAAACTCGCTTTGATAAACATGTAACAAAACCCAACAGGATCTTCACTTAAAAATTCTTAAGGACCTAGAATAAAAATTATATATGTTGGGATTCAACAATGGAATAAACTTAAGCTTGCCAAATCATAATTACAGCCAACTGAAGATCTCACTGTACAAGTTCAGAGACCAAGTTGATTACAACAAAACAATACTATTCAACATGACAAAGTCGATATTAAGAGAATTAGAAAGTCAAAATTAGGTCATGTTGTAATAATAATATAAATAGACCCACTAGTGCATTTTTGCAAGTGTGACTTTTTGTGTGTGTTTCTCATGGTGTAATTCACCACCCAAGGAGAAATCCTCTCCTTTGGGTGGGTTTGATTTCACCAGCCATCTATGACTCTCATTGTAATTTGTTTATCAACATCAATGAAATCATAACATTATTATTATCCATCTCTTTGTTCTTTGATTCACACACGTCCACCCATCTTCGTTTTGACATCTAAATCTGAACGAGATGAGTCCTAAGATCCAAGCTCAAAGAACTGATGATCTCACCATCTTAATTTTGATTCACTACAAATAATCCAGTTCATCACAGTCTCTCAGAAAGTGATATATGATTTTAATGTGTTTTGTTTTTAAGTGTTGAACTGGATTATTTGTAATGAAAACAATTGTTGTGTTGTCAATATGAATTTGTGTGTGCAAGAATTTAAAACCATAATCAAGCTTCTGGTTTTTAATCCAGGGTACTTGAGAGCAACAAGTTGATGCTACAATATACTCGGCTTCTGCTGTTGAGACAGATATATTCATCTACTTCTTGCATTGCTAGGAGACCAGTTGGGATCAAGAAATTGACAACCGCCACAGGTGAATTTCCTATTGAATTTTCATCCTCCATAATCATTATGAGTGAAGGCATAGAGATTAAAGTCTCCTTCCTTTGGTGGATATCTAAATATCCTGTTGACAGCGTTTACATGAGATTCCTTAGGACTCGCTTGATATCTGGCACACACACAATCACCAAATGTAATGTCAAACCTACTAGCTATTAGATACATAAGTGAACCGATCACAGATCGATAGTGAATTTGATCCACTGATTTGCCTTCTGGATCAGGTCCAATCTTCACTTTAGTATCCACAGGAGTTCTGAATGACTGACAATTAGCAAAGTGGAATTTCTTTAACATAGTTTCCATGTATTTTGAATGATTGATAAAGATTCCATCTTTCGTTTGTTCTACTTGCACCCCTAGGAGGAAAGTGAGTTCCCCTATTGCACTCATTTGAAATTTTGAATGAATAAAGTCTTCAAAGTCTTTATAGAGTTGCTTGTTTGTTGAGCCAATATAATATCATCCACGTAAATCTAGACTAGCAACATGTCTTTTCTTTTCTCTTTCGGAAGAAAGTCTGATCAATCTTTCCCCTTTCATATCCATTTTCAGAAGAAAAGATGATAGAGTCTCATACAACATTCTTGGAGATTATTGAAGACCATATAGGGCTTTGTGAAGCTTGTACACCCTGTGAGGGAAATCTGGATCTTTAAAGCCATGTGGTTGACTCACATAGACTTCTTTAGCAATCTTTCCATATAAGAATACATACTTCACATCCATTTGATAAACAGTAAACTTCATGGATGTAGAATATGCTAGAAAGATTCTTATTACTTCTAATCTTGGAACAGGTGCAAACACTTCATCTTAATCAATTCCTTCTTCTTGAGTGTAACCCTATGCCACAAGCCTTGCTTTATTTCTAACAACGATGCCTCTATCATCAGTTTTGTTTTTGTACTGCCACCTGGTGCCGATAGGGTATTGTCCTTCACGAAGGTCTACCGGTTGCCATACTTCTTGCTACTTGAATTGGAGCAATTCCTTCTGCATTGCTTGGATCCAGCTATTTTCTTGAAGAGCCTTATTGATGTTCTTGGGTACTATTTAACTAAGAAAGCTTGAGAACAAACAGATGTATGCAATACTTGACTTGCTTCTTGTCACCCTTTCACTAAGTTCACTAATAATGCTTTACACCGGACGATTCTTGTGTATTCTGGTTGTTGGAATTGAGTCACCAGCAATGGTTACATCAAGATTGAAGACACTTAGATCATTATGGTGAGAGGCACCTTTATCTTATACTGTTGGGGAATTATGAAGATAATCAGACTCCGTTTGATTGACTTCTTCAGCGTCAACAACACTTTGATTGCTTCCATCATTTGATGTTCTTTCTGTTTCAGCTAGAGGACTAGCCTGTTTTGGATTTCTAATCTCTGTTGACACATATTCTAAATGTGATGTTAAGAGGCTTGGTCCTCCTTCAGTTGAAACACTTTGATTTTGTGAAGGTTGTTTGATGGGATTAGCTTGGAGAGGAACATCTTCATTCACGTATTCAGTAGATGTAGGAATAATTAATGGAAAGTCATCTCTTCTTTCTACACCTGAAGAAGTTTCACCTAAATGTAGATTTCCTACATCAGACAAGTAAAATTGATCAAATAATTTTGTAAATAAGTAAATATCAAACAAACAGTCGGGACTATTTGTAGATTTGGGAAACGAGTGTTTCTTGAATTGAACATTTGTTGATTTATCAATAATGTTTAATCTAGGATTAAACACTCTGTAAGTCTTTGAAACAAAAGAATAACCTACAAAGAATACTTCATTAGACATAGATGAAAACTTTCCAAAATAGTCTCCGGTGTTTAATATTGAGACATGACTACCAAATGAAATAAGAAATCCAATAAATGGTTTGTGTGAAACAATAGTTCATATGGAGTCATGTTACTTCTTTTAAATTTAGAGTTCTATTTTGCACAAAGCACGATGTGTTAACTGCCTCTGCCTAAAAGGTAATAGGGAGTTTAGCATCGGCTAGCATTGTTCTTGCTGCTTCAATTAGTGCTTCTGTTTCTCCTTTCAGCTACCCCATTTTGTTGAGGAGTTCTAGTTGTAGTGAATTGATGAGCAATGCCTTTGGTTGCACAAAATGAACTCATGTCTTCATTTTTAAACTTAGTTCCATTATCATTTCTTATTGTTTTGTCCTTATGAACAAGTTGGTTTTCAATTTTTGTGATAAAGTTTTGTGCTATTTAGGATGCCTCAATTTATGAACTAAGAAGAAAGCCCATGTAAATCTTGAAAAGTCATCAATGATCACCAACCAATATTGTTTGTTTCCAATGCTCATAACATGAGTTGCTCCAAACAGATCCATGTGAAGTAGCTTCAACGGAGTATTGTTTGTGTTCACCAGCTTGGATTTGTGAGAAGATTTATGTTGTTTTCCTTTGAGGCATGCTGAACAATGATCAACAAAATGAAATTCTTTTTGAGGAAGACCTATGACATGGTTTCCTTTGACCAATCTATTCATGTTTTTAAAGTTTGTGTGTCCCAAACGTCTGTGCCATAGCTAGGACCCATCAAATGATGCTTTTGACAAATACATATTCTTCTATTGGCGTTGTAGAATTCAGGTTTAAGACATAGGTGTTATTCTTGCTCGGACTCTTTAGGACAACCCATTCTTCAGAGAACTGAAATCCGGGTTTCAGAATGTAGCAATGAGTGTTAGTAAAGTGAGTTGAATATGTCCTGTCGCAAATCAAACCTCATCATTCCATTTGTCACAGATCCCTCACTAGGTTTTCTTCCACCTTATGAATCTCCTCCAAATACCATAGTACTTCCTTGTATTTGCTTGAAGTCATGAAGGAGGGAACGATCTCCGGTCATGTGTTGGGAACATCCACTGTCCACATACCATGGGCTATTAGACCTATATGGATGACCCTACAAGCACAAAAGAACTAATTAGAATGTGGAACCCAAGCCATGAAGGTCTTGGGCTTTCCGTTCGTATCCGTTATAATGACCTCTTCATACTTTGCTCTAAATTGTGATCTATTTTAAGGTGACGTTGGAGATTGCTTGTGATATTTTACTGGAGTCATCTCATCAACATCAACTGAAGAGTCAGA
The DNA here is from genome assembly GCA_025506515.1 of Flaveria trinervia. Lineage (NCBI taxonomy): Eukaryota > Viridiplantae > Streptophyta > Magnoliopsida > Asterales > Asteraceae > Flaveria > Flaveria trinervia. The sequence continues at coordinate 81,500,460 of CM046448.1, forward strand.
GATGTCGTGAAATCTTTTATTTCTATTATTTTGAAGAAATTTAAACCATTTATGATTATTAAAATTTATTTTAGGTTTTGGATGGTCAAACTTTTGCTTAATAATATGATGGTTGTTTCTTTGACTCCTTCATATTTCTTTTGTGTTACTCCTATCATTGTGTGATCTAGATGTCCTAGATTGATTGGTGGGCAAATGACTCCAGACATGGGGTTTACCAGATGACATTGTTGAGATGGGTTTCTTTTGAGCAATTCTCACTCCCTTTTGATTGAAGTAACAATCAGATGTATTGTGATTGTTCATATCACAAACCGAATAATATTTGTTAAAATAATAGTTTTATGGAGTGGTTGTTCATGTCACAAATAGAGCAATATTGATTGTAAAAGCACTCTTCTGTTTTGTGATTGAACATATCACATCTGTCACAATACATTTATTTGTTTCTTAAATTTGATATTGATGCTGATTTTCTCATTAGCAGTTGAGTCGCTTTCTTTTGCTTATGTTAGGAATCAAAATCAGCCCTTTTTGTAGCTTGCTTCATAACCCTACTTTTGTTAAATTTTCTACGCTGTTTTTGTTTCTTCAACCCTTTCTTTACCTCTTTCTCAAACTGATCAACACCTTCTTTGTTGCATATGTCAACACCGATTCCCTGTCTTAATGTTGAAGATTGAGGGTCTAACTGAATTTTAACTATTGAATTCAGTGAGCTATTTTGTTTTTTGTAGTGAAACCTTGTCTGATTTGCTTGAATTATTTGGAGATATGATCTCATTATCAGAACCTCTTTCAGCAGATGGTTTCACTAACTTCACAAATTTCCTTTTACCTTTTGAAATAGTAGATATGAATTTCACAAAAGAACAATTGCCTTGATTGGGCTTGAGGGTTTGATGACGCTCAGTGCCTTGTCTGAACACTCATTGATTTTAATTGGGTGTCCTAATCTGATTTTATCCTCATTTGTTTCAATGTAAACACTTGCTTGGTTTTGAGGATTTGTGATCTGTTTTACTATTGTGTTTGGTTTAGTAGTGTTAGGTTCAATTTTCTCATTAAGTGTAACAGAGTCAAGCATGACAGTGTAGTTGTCCTTATATGGTGGAGGACAAGAGTTATACCCTATCCCAGACATGTCTTTGGGATCCTTTTCAGAATCAAGAATATCTTGCAACTTGACCGAAGACAGTTGAAACTTTTCTAGTTTCAGTTCAGTAAGTATGTTTAGCTTTAGATTAAGCTAACTTTTAAGTCAGTTGCTCATTCTGAGCTATAAGAGTATACTTTTAACCATGTAGTTTTTTAATATCAGAGGTGAGAGATTTTAATTTAATTTCAAAGCCTTTTATTTCACACTTGAGCATCTCTGACTTAACCTTTTCCTCTTTTATTTTGTGTACAAGTTGATGGTTATGCTCTCTATAACCTTTCAGTTCAGTAATGCGTTTATCACTACATGCTTAGATTTTACCTAAGAAGGCTTGGGAGATGGACCATCGTTGATATGAGCCATGAGAGCATGATTTTGAAATTAAGGGTTGACTTCCTTGCCATACAGGCTCCAGTCACATACTCTATCTTGCTTAATCACGAGAGCATTTGTATATGACTAACTACTTGCATGATCTTGGTTGGTCAGTTGAGGTTGATTCTGATATGATTGATGTTGTTGTGGATGATGATACTGCTGCCGATGATTATTGGACTGAAAGCTTAAGTTTGGATGTGACAATGACTGGCTTTGAAAATTCCTTTTAATGTTGTTTCTTTTGGGGGCATTGCATTCTATGGAGAAGTGGCCAGTCATGCCAAAGTTGAAGCACTTCACTTTGAATTTTTCATATCCAAGCTTTGTGTTTTCATTAAGGCTGAGCTTTCTATCCTGTCTGAAAAACTTCTTTGCACTCATAGCAATCATGGCCATTTTCCATTGCAAATCCATTTCTTCTACATCATCTGGATCCATTTCTTCTAAGTCTTCCTGGATCAGTTATGCTGAGGTGAGTCTTCCTCCCAAATAGGCTTCAAAGCTAGTAACAAAGTCATTGTAAGTTGCTTTTTTTTGAGATCTTGTATAATCAGGAGTGTTTGTAGGAGTTGTAGTGAATCCTGATGCTTGGGATGATGTTGATGGATGATTAATTGGTGGAATTGCAATGAACCTAGTGGTTTTTTGTTGATCTCTTGAAGAGATGAAATCCTCCTCTCAGTATTGAAGGCATTTTCCATAGAGTTCGATTCTGATTGAAACTTGTATGCCTCAATCACTTTGGGTCCTCCGAAGTGTCTACTTATTTCATCTAGCTCCAATGCTTATATCTTGGCTATCATTATATCTAGGGTGATACTCTCAAGATCAAGAGTGTTCTCTAACATGGTCACATTTTGTTCTAGGTCTCTGGAAGACTGTGTAGGATTTTCTTGTTTAGCTCTTTGACTTTGTAAGTGACTCCCATGATTTCAAAGTCATTTACCAACTATACAAATCTGTGCGGTTGTTTATGTGAATCCTAGGATCGCAATCAGGAATTATCAGTGTCGGTTGAAGACAAGTCAATGTTTGCGAAATCAATGTTGGCTTGGTTTAATTGTTTTGTAGTAAAATTCAATATCAATAAAGATTCAAAAACACATGAAAAGAAACACAATTAATGAATAATATGTATTTCATTAAAACATGTTAATGATTACAAATAATGAATGAATGATATAAAATATTGTGATGAATAATGTGACGGCAGTTAGGGTTTGATGTGATGTTTGCTGTTTTGGAATTGTCGAATTGCTATTGCTGTTGTTGATGAAGCCGTCCATAATTCCAATCCTAGGATCCATTTATACAGACAATGATGTTTCTGTTGTAGAAAACACCGGATCTCTTGGGATTTGTTAAGGAATCATCGGATTTCTCAGGATTCACATAACTGCCTTGTTGACTTGTTGACTTGTAACACTTGTATTATACAAGTGTTTGGACTCCATAGGAATAGTGTCTTCCGTAGGTCTTTTGTTCTTCTGCAGGTCTTGTTCTTCCATAGATGTTTTGTTCTTCCGATGCAATCTTGGTCTTCTGAAGCAATCTTGTTCTTTCATCCTCAGTGCTGGTTGTTCATCCGCAAAAGATCTTTGGATGAACTTTACGTGTAAGAACCCTATCTACGCAAGAACAAAATGTTCATCCGTAGATGTTTCTTACACTTGGTCAATTTCAGGCATTGACCAAATATAATGTTTGTACCTGTAACCATACATAAATCAACACACATATAAATGGGTTACCCTATATATATAACAAATACACAATAATGAATTACAACCATTCAATACATAATTAATTCAAGAACTAATCCTATACAAAATGGACTAGATCTACTGATCCTAGACTTAACAATACTCCCCCTTAGACTTAGATACTTGTAATCGGTTCTTTAAAACTGAAAGCTCCTTTAATCTTGAAACCATTTTCTTGTTGAAATATGATAATACATCCTTTTGATCATCGTATTTGTACTTGATCTCCATTCTGCATATCCTTTGAAGTGTCTCAAAACTCAACCCCAATACATCTTCTTCAGTGGTGAGGGTTTCTATAACACATTGATTGTTAACAATCTCCAGCTCATCTTCTTCTAAGATTCTCAGTTCTGAGATATCTTTAATTTTAGCTCCCTTCAGCATCCCACCATTATGTCTTCTTGTTTTGTTTCCTTTGGCATGAAGCTTATCCACAACTTGTATCATATGAATATATAAGCATAAATCATTTTGAGCTTTTTCATCTGTTAGCTTTGGGAAGAATTTATCATGTAAGAATGATGTGTAGCTTGGATAAAGCATTTTGATCCCTATAGGGTCGAAGATTCTTATTTTATCACCTTTCCTACCATGAGCATTCCTTAGTAGCACCATTTCTTTTGTTTTTTCGACATATCCCCACTAAGTTATGGAAATAGTGTATTGATTTCCTCCAATGACTATGATGGCTGCTGTTTTCCTATTAGAACAACCAACTCACCTTAGAAATTCATCATCAACAAATAAGGATGAGTTGGTTCCTGATCTTTTCTTTCTCTCTAATCTTCTTTTGTGCTCAACATGCTCTCTTTTTGCTTCTCTAATCATATCATCTTTGAATTTTGTCTTTAACTTTCCCTCCAACAAAGGGAAATCTCTTCCCCTAGCGTGAATTGGATAGTTAGACATTGTAAGATTCTGCAGATCCTTGATGTCTTTCTCATGAAGTCTCAGCACTGCCTCTGTATCATCAAAATATTAAATCTTCCAGAGGTTCTCTTGATAATTGCACAATCCCAGTCTGGATCAAATTTCCAGGCTATAATCCTGTTCTTTTCTTCAGAACTAGGAATTGTGATATGATCATATAGCTCTATGAGAGTTGATTTCTGTTCAGTGATTTCTCTAACAGTTGTCCCTAATGGCCATACTTTGCCTGGAATGACTGCCCTTGGTTCTTTGATCAGTTTGTCTTTGCCTTTGTGTTGATCTTTAGATTCAACAGTTATAGAATTAGCAGAGAGTTTACTTTGTTGCTCAAATGATGAGTTTGGAGCTTTAGTTTTGAATCAGAATCCAGTATCAAGTTCAACCTTCATTACATGTTCCATCATTCTTCTTAGTTCACCAACACTTCTTCTTTTAAGCTCATTAGCCTTGTAATTGTTTCCCTGAAGCCAACATACCATATTGTACTTGTTGAGTTAGTAGTGTCACAATGACCTAGATCTTTCTTGATTTTCTAAAGGGCTTGAAAAGAGGTGAATGCTTCATAGTCACAATTTGGAATCATTACCCTAGCAAGGTCAAACTCTTTTAGCATATCTCTCATCTCAGTGAAGTTCATTCTTTCAACCATGTCAAATGGGAACCCATGATTGATCAGGGTCATAAACACAGATGACTCGGGCATCTCTTCCATGATGTCTTTTGTTGTAAGAAGAACATCAGTCTTTGATTCTTCTTGAGCTTTGTTAGGTTCATCTTCAATCAGCTCTTTCCTTCCAGCATCACTCTCAGATTCATCAATAGCAGCTTGCTTTGATGTTGAAATTTCCATAGGAGTGTGCTCAGAAGATGTTTGCCTTGACCGTTTAGGAGAATCTTCTTTGTTGAGCCCAAATACTTCCTCTTCCTTGAGTATTGAATGAGTTCCATAGAAGATTCAGTAGGTTTCTTTAGTTGGTTTGATTCAAGAGCACATATCTTCATCTTCAGCTGATCAATCTCTTCTTCTTTTCTTCTCAACAGAGCTGATTGATCATAGAGAGTGTCATTCATTTGATCAATTTTCACTGTTAGTTTCTCATTTTCATATTTCTCTTTCTTTACTGCTTCTTTGAGCTTAGATTCTTGTTGAAGAAGGGCATCAATCACTTTATTATTACACATGGCATCTTCTCTTAAGCTTTTGATTCTTCATTCTAGCTGCATCAGCATTTCATCCTTTCCTGCAATTATTCCTTTCAGCTCCTTAATACTTTGCTTTGTGAAGTTGGACATCACTACAAGCTTGTTGTACTCTGCAAGCTGATAACTTTTGCTTAAAGGGATGTCATTATCACTCAGATCACCTTCATTGTAAGTAATAACTTCCTCATAGTTCTTTTCTCCTTGAATGTCAGCAATTTCATCTTTAGCTTCCTCAGTATGAGCATCCACACTTGCTGAGCTTGAACATTTATCTTGTGATTGTTCAAGCTTATCATGATGAGATTGTGCTTCTAAGTTCATGTTGTGCAATACAATCTTTGTTGATTAGATGCAACTGGCTCTTCATGATTAGAGAATGACAATAGGATGGTGCTTTCTTGTGAGATCAGCTAAGTCTCACCAGAGTGAATTGAGTTTACTGAGTGAGTAACAGAAATGGGTTCAGTATGTACACCCTTAGATGATTGATGAGAAAATGGTGAGATGGGCTGAGTGTTCTCACTAGCTAAGTGAGATTGTTGAGAGTGAACATATAGGGTGGGTGGAATTGGTTCGGTATTTTGACTTGAGTGAGAAGGGACTTGTGGAGATTGTTGTTCATGGTGAATGGGTGATAAATTGGGTATGTGTGTGGCTTGAACAGAGTTGGTTGGAGAGTCCTCTTTTTGATCTTCCCACACAAGCTCTTGAAGAATATTTGCAGTAGTATCAACCACATGTGCAAACATGGGCATGTCTCCTCCTTCATATTTACCAGATATTTTGTTCGTACGGATCTCCCAATGTGTGCTTGAATGAACACACCGCCATCCACAATAGTTCCAGGCAGATCAGCATTAATGATTAGTTGTAGAAACCTTGGAAACATATACATCTTGTTAGCCTTCTGTACTTTGATGTGATCATATAAGCAGTTGAAGATGTACTTTGAGTAATTGTAGGTTCTTCCCTCAAAAACACCAACAATGCCTCAAGATATATGCCTGAAAATCTTACAAGTCCAGATTTTCTGTTTGAGATGCACTTACGATAACTGTGGGAGAGAAATCTGTAGGGATTGCAAAGTCTTCCTTTCTTGATTTCTCCTTTCTTAAAATCGCCATCATACCCTAGCATGAGAAAAAATTTCTCTATGTATTCATTGTCAAATACATCAGGATGACTAGCTTCTACATCTCCCAACTCAAGAACCCTTCTTATTGTCTGTTCATCGATTCTCAGTCTTCGATTCTTCACATCAGCCAAAATAACTTGACCATCTTCTACTATTGTGCGGAGTTCCAGAAATTAGTGATGTGTGATTGATGAATCACAGGCTCTGCTAATAAGTCATAGAACAACCTAGAACTTCTTGATATCGGATAATTTCTTGACACCCTTTTGAAACAAGTTTGTCAGGGTTTAAGAAGGCACACACATTGTGTTCTCTCACAAATCGATTATCCATCTATTCATAAGAAGAAGATTTCATTAGAATCACATTATTGATATAAGAATACGAACAGTTGTGAGAATAAACAAGAATCAAACAGTTCATTCTTGAGTCTTATGACATGTTTTACCTTGAAAACAACTGATTAAGAACATAGATATGTTTGTTTAATGTTTTGATTTGGTAGAATTTGAATGTTATAAAAGGGGGAAAAGTTTGTTGAGAGTGTGTTTTTCTAGGTCTGAAAAAGTGAAATGAAAAAGTGAATAATGGTGTTTGAAGTCAAACAACATCATTTATACTCTCAAACACCTTAATTTTACCATATTAATGAAGTGGGACCCTCAACAAATTCTTCTGCAGATCATCTACGGATCCATAAATCATCTGCGGATGACTTAAAGACATCTGCTCATGAAATATAACTTACATTTTCACAAATTACCAAACTATGAAATTAAATTATACTTATTGATCTTTGCTCATCCGTAGTTTACCAATCTACAGATAAACATTAAAATGGCACAATGCAGAGAATATTGTTGTATGGTCCAAGTCAATTGCTTAGAACCATTTATTGCTTTTGGACCTTTTTAACTTTATATACATGGCAATTTAGCACAAGTAAGTTTAAAGCTAATTTTAAGGAAAATATCATGTTTCCAGGAGCTAAGATGGTGCTCAGATTCCAATTCATTCAAATTGATAATGAAATAGACAAAGCTGCTCATTGCCAAACTTAACTTCATGTATTCTACTCCCGCTAAATTTGTGATTAATGATGACATTAAGCATTTATCATAAATTTCTAAGAAGAATAACATGAGTGACATTTAACTATATCATGATGCTCATACATATTTACACATATGATGGGATCATACTTTAAAACTAAGCTTCTTCCTGATGAGTTATTTTGTTGAATTTATACTTGAACAATGTTCTGATTGCAAGTATATTATCCACTTAATCCATACAAGAGCTCATGTATCAACTAGGAATGCTATTTATCATGTTTACAGATTGATTTGGAAATAAATGTTATGGGCTTCACATTTGATTCACAAAGATTTTATCCTCCCTTCGCAAGTCAAATCATCACTTTCTCATACTTAAGGACTATGTACTTTAAGTTCTAAGTTCAATCTTGAGATGCATTTGGCATCTCATTAATGAAATGATGTAAAAGCTCTAGATTAATATACAATTGATCACATACGATTCTTTTGAGAGCATAGATATGGTCATCATCAGGTCACCAGGTCTTTACTCACATAAAACAGAGGTGCCTTTAACCCAGGTCTTTGTTCACACAAAACAGAGGGATGATGAGGATCATGATCTTTTCACCTTTTGTAATTGATATTCAGTATGGTGATCATACACCCAGGTCTTTGTTCACATAAAATAGAGGGAGTATGATTTGCAAAGATAGATATTATAAAGGTTGGTAAATAGTGTGTTTAGATGAGTGCTTTGGTCATATCAGAATAAGACTCACTTTGTATTCTCAAAATGAAGTTTCCCACAAACAATCACTTAGCATTATGTTTGGCATGCACTCAGTATAGCTTCCACTCAAGATGAATGTACTCACATATTAAGAAACTTGCTTAGATTTGTTGTTAATTTATGAATTCAGGAATAAGCAAAGATATAGTGTACTATCATTTCCCATGCATATGTCATGCTGAAGCATCATTACACACAGTGTTTTGTTGTTCGAATTGATTAATCTAAGTTAATGATGCGTAGAGACTCAATTAGAAAATTAAATCTGACTGAATCAAACGCTTTAGTGAATAAATCAGCAAGCTGATTGTTGTATCCACTTTGACTAACTTAATCAATCCCTTTTCTGAGCAATCTCTCAGAAAATGATATCTTATCTCAATATGTTTGGTTTTACTATGTTGCACAAGATTAGCAATTATAAACATAGCAGCAGAATTGTCTATGTAAATTGAAGTTTGAAGGAAGTTGTAACCGTAGTCAAGCAATTGGTTTTGCAACCAAAGGACTTAAGAGCAACCAGCTGAAGCAGCTATGTACTCAGCCTCAATTGTGGATACAAATAAGTTTGTTTGTTTCTTGCACTACCATGATACTAGTCGTGTTCCGATGAATTGACATCCACTAGTTGTTGAGACTCCCTTGGATCAGATTGGTACCTAGCACACACACACACACAACAATCGTAATGTCAGGTCTACTGGCAGTTAGATACATAAGTGAACCTATCATTGATCTATATATTTTTTGATCAATGGATTTTCCCGAAGGATCAGGAACAATCTTGTCATTTGTTGATGCTAGTGTTTTGCTTGAGGATACTTCAGCAAGATTGTATTTCTTCAAAAATTGATGTATGTATTTTTCTTGATTGATGAATATCCCATCTAGTTTTTGATGAAGTTGAGGACTAAGAAGAACGTTAATTCACCCATTGAACTCATCTGAAATTCAGATTTCATCAGCTCCTTGAAATTTACACACAATCTCTTATTAGTTCAGCCAAATATAATGTCATCAACATATATTTGAACAACTAAGAGATCTTGAAGTTCTTGTGTGAGAAAGAGTGTCTGATCAATGGTTCCTCTTTTGTAGCCATGCTTGAGCAAGAAAGATGATAGTGTTTCATACCACGTTCTTGGCGCTTGATGAAGACCATACAAGACTTTATCTAACTTGTATACCCTATAAGGATAATGAGGATCTTCAAAACCAGGGGGTTGTGACACATAAACCTTCTTATCAATCTACCCATATAGGAATGCACACTTGACATCCATCTGATATATAGTAAACTTGTTATATGATGCATAAGATAGAAACAATCTTATGGCCTCAATTCTTGCAACTCGTGGAAAAACTTCATCATAGTCTGTTCCTTCTTCTTGAGTGTTAGCTTGTGCAATCAACCTTGATTTATTTCTTATAATAATCCCTCTATCACCCAGTTTGCTTTTGTAAAGTCACCTTGTTCCAATAGGATGTTGACCTTCAGGCAAATCAACCAGAGACCATACCTTTTGCTTTCTAAATTGTTGAAGTTCTTCTTGCATTGCTTCAATCCAACTATTGTCTTTTAAAGCAGCAGTGATGTTGGAGGGAGCACTTAGGAAAGAAAACAACTGAAGAGACAAAGGTTGGCAGTACCTCTTTGGCTCCTGGTAGTTCTCTTTGTAAGATCTCCAATGATGTTGTTGACTCGATGAGTCTTATGGATTCTCATTGATGGAGTTGTTTCAACTGGCATAGATGATTCCAGGTTAGTCATTTCCATTGTCTCACACTGATCCAAACCAGGTTGAGAGTTTAGAAAATAGTCAAAATGTTCAACATGAGAAGAAAGATCATGAGTGTCTTCTGTATGGGCTGTAGAAGCATCTCCAGTATCAATTTGCTCTTCCATAGGAACTTGTCCGGAACCATTTTGCTCTTCCGCATGAACTTTTCCGGATCATTTTGCTCTTCCATAGTAGTTACAAGAATTTCTCCAGAATCATTGTGCTCTTCTGTAGAAGTTACATGAACTCCTCCGAATGATAAGTGAGGACTTAAAGCATTTTCAATGTTTGTTGTATTCACTTGAGAGCATGGATCTGTTGAAGGGACAACATTCACATCTTTGGATACATGTTCGTTTCCACATGTAGTGTGTGCAGCTACTGTTGATGTGTTTCCATCCGAGGATGTGTGTATCCTTGGAGGATCAGCATATAATGTTACTTCAGTCATATAAGGTGGAACAAATGGATAACATACTTCATCAGATCCTGCAGTGTTCAAATGATCATAGTTAAATGATTTAGTTAGAGCATCTATATCAAACAACCATGTTGAACCTTTAACTGACTTAGTAAATACAGATTCATCAAAGGATACATTAGGAGTTTCTTCCATAATGTTATGTTATAGAATATAATCCTATAAGATTTAGATGTTGAAGAGAGTCCAAGAAAGAAACCATCATATGCTTTTTCTAAAAATTTTTCCAATGACTCTTTTATGTTTAAAATAGATACATGACATCCAAAGACTTTAAGATATCCTATGTATGGTTTTCTTTTAAACAAGAGCTCATAAGTAATTTTGTTATGTTCTTTGACAATTAAGGTTCTGTTTTGAACATTGCACGCAGTATTCACAGCCTTAGCCCAAAATGTGATGGGCAATTGTGAATCAGCTAGCATTGTTCTGGCTACTTCAATGAGAGTTTTGTTCCTTCTTTCAGCAACTCCATTTTGTTTGGAGTTCTTGGTGCACTGAATTGCCTTGCAATACCTTTGCTCCTGCAAAAGGAATCCAGTTCAAAATTGACAAATTCAGTACTATTGTCACTCCTAAAAATTTTAACTTTTGTATCAAGTTGATAGTCAATCTTGATCACAAAGTCAATTAATGTTTTTGATGTTTCACTTTTTTGTTTTAAGAAAAAGACCCATGTGAATCTTGTGCAATCATCAACTATCACCAAACAATATTGCCTTTTTCCAATGCTCGTCACATTAGTAGGACCAAACAGATCCATGTGAAGCAATTTGAGTGGTGTAGTATTAGTATTAATAATTTTGTATTTATGTGACACTCTATGTGGTTTTCCTTTGTAACAAGAAGAATAGCGAGTTGAGCAATAACACTCTGTGTTTGGCAATTCAACGACCAGGTCATTTTTCACCAATTTATTCATGTTCTTCATGTTAGAATGGACAAGCCTTCTATTCATTATTGAGATACAACTTCTGATAGCTTAGATAGAAGGCATGTTTCATGTTTTGTGAGTGAGGTGTTGTTGTTGGACCAAAAGAACCAATGAGCCAGATCAGAAAAACCTTTAAGTCCCACAACTGCTGAATACTTGATCAGCTGTTTGACAAAGTCTGAAGATCAACATCTGAAGACTAAAGTACTGAAGACTTCAACAGCTAAAGACCAAGTTTGAAGATCAACAGCTGAAGACTAAAGTACCGAAGACTTCAACAGCTAAAGACCAAAGTCTGAAGATCAACAGCTGAAGACTAAAGTACTGAAGACTTCAACAGCTGAAGACCAAAGTCTGAAGATCAATAGCTGAAGACTAAAGTACTGAAGATCAACAGCTGAAGTACAAAGACTGAAGACAACATCTGAAGACATCAGCTGATGACAACAACTGAAGTTCAAGAAGTCCAAGTACTGAAGCCTTCAGAGTTTGTCACAACAGCTGAAGAAGCATTCTTCAGTTGTTGTGATGGTTTCCTTTCAGTAGTTTTCTTTTCTATTTCAGTACTTGTAAAACGACTGAAGAGCATGTTCTTCAGTCGTTGTTTCAGTAGTTTCTTTTCAGTAGTTGTAGTGATAGTTAACACTTGGTATTTTTTGTAAGAAGATGTCAGCTGTTTGACATCTTCAGTAGTTGTGTTAACTTTCAGTAGTTAAATAACACTTACATGTCACTGTCAAGTGACATGAGCTGACGTCAGCTTCCGTTATAAAAGGAAAGATGACCTAATTGTAACGAGGCGTGGAAGCCAGCCGAAGCGTGTATTGAATGAATATATTCCTTTTGGCAGAAATTCTATCTCTATAACAAACACTGTTTCATTGATAAATTTCGTGCGTTCTTGTTGAAATTTGTTAATTCATAGGCTCATTCCACTGCAAATCCAATCTAATTGATCAAACTAGATGCTGAGATCCTAACAAATGGTATCAGAGCAGGTTAATCATTGATCGATTTAAGAACTGATCATTGAAACTGTTCTTTTGCTATCTACGTTTGATCGAATTAGCAAATTAGCAAGAATCGGTTATAGATATTGAGTTTCTGTTGCTTCTGGCCATTTTGTTTGAGGTTCTAAGTTGTTTTGAGCTAGATTTACTTTGTTTACCTTGAATTGTCTGAATTCTGAATATGACTACTCCTTCTAATGACACTCACAATACTGGTTCCTCAACCAAGCCTCCGATGCTGGTTAGGATTGAGTCTAACATATGGCAACGAAGAATGCTCCATCACCTGTCTGTTAATAGTTCAGGTTGTTGGACATCTGTGGTACATGGTCCACATAAGCCTATGGTGAACAATCCTGAAACCAACCAAATGGTTCCGAAGAAGAAGGAACAATACTCTGATGAGGATCGAAAACTGTTTAAGATTGATGCTAAAGCTCATGGAATTCTGGCCATGGCACTGCCTAATGAAATCTATTCTGGGCTTATGCATCATGAAACTGCTCATGACCTCTGGAAGGCACTGAAAGAACAATTTGGTGGTACTTATGAGGTCTTAGCAAACAATAGGGAAATACTTGCCCAAAAGTATGAGACATTTGCTCATAGGAAGGGTGAGACTCTGACTCAACAGTTTGAGCATTTTTCATGTTTGATATCTGAGCTGAAAATGGTCAAACATGAATACACTAATAGCCAGATGAACCACAGATTCCTCAGATCACTGCCTGAGAGATGGGACACATATACAATTCTCCTACGCTCTAATGCAAATCTGGATAGCCTATCTCTCACCCAACTTCATCAGAAACTGCTTACATTTGAAAGAGAGATAGAGCAGAAATGGAAACTGGCATCATCAGGAAAGCTCACTGAAGACTTTGTACCAGGGAAGACTGCCTTGGTGAGTCATGAGTCAGAATACGTTGCATCAGAAAGTAATTATGATGTGCATATAGATTTCTCTTCAAACAGTTCTCATCATGCATTTGTGAGTGTTGATAGTCAGTCAGGCTGTAATAGTGACAATTTGTGCTTCATTATGGATGATTTGAAAGGTATAGCTGATGATGACTTAGAAGAGATGGATATTCTGAGCCAAATCGCCTTGATTAATATCAGATCTCAGAAGTTCTACAAGAGAACTGGTAGGAAATTCCCTGGACTCACTGGCAAAACCAAAGTTGGTTTTGACAAGAGTAAGTTGAGGTGTCACAAATGCCACAGGCTTGGGCACTTTGCAAGAGAGTGTAGATCATCTGGATCTAACTCCTCTGCACCCTTTGTGACTTTTCCAAGTAATATTCAACAAAACAGAGGGCAACATCCTGCTAGTTCTGGTCATTAATCACAACCTCTATCTCCTGCATATTTTGTCCCTCAGGGTCCAATGCCATATCCATATGCCTGCTATTACATGCCACAAACCAGTCAAGTTCAAGTACCCATTCTCAACAACCACCTGCTCTTCCTGAGTCTCAACCTTCCCAATCTCATCAACAATCTCAACCTCAACAACACAGCTTTTTCACCCCAGGAGTTATTGACTGGAGCAGTTTACCAGATGATATGTCTGGTCATGAACAACTGTTTTCTAGTGCTGGTCAACATGGTGGTGACAATCCTTTTGGAAACCTTGCTTTATGGCCTGGAGTCTGCTGATACCTCATCCTCTAATGCCTCCACACCATAGGTATCACAGGTATCCTCTGAGGCCAAAGCCAAGCTATGTTTTGAAACGTGCATAGCCGCATTTGCATCTATTAGAGTAGCAAATGTAGCTTTAGTTAACAAGAACATTGAGCTAGAACAAATAATATCCAAAAGAAAAGCTGAATTTGAGTCTGTGCTTAATGATAAGAATGATGAGATTTACAAACTTAAATGCCAAATCACTGATGATAAGGCTAGGGAAGAGGTACTTCTAGAGAAGTACAGAGACCTCAAAGAAACACTTGCAGCTACCCAAGTAGAGTGTGATCGATGGTACATTCCTGCAAGGGTTTTGAAATGCTTCTCAGTAAGCAGTCTGCTTCCAGTGTGAAGTTTGGCATTGGTTATAATCACACTGCTCCTGCTATAGATTTTACTCCCAGAGCAGAGGTAGAATCTGATGGAGAAAGCAATAACCAATCCTTTTCATCATGTGATCTACTATCTGATACAGCACCATCAGAGGTTGGAGTCAACATTAATTCCTCCCAAAACCTATCAGCTGATGTTGATGGTTCAAATGCTGACACTCACATGATCAAAAGGTTGATCACTCCAGGTGGTATTTCACAGAGTACTGAAAGTAATAAAGAGCAAGTCATAACACCTGGAGAACAAACCCAAACTACTGCATGTACTAAAGGAAAGAAAACTGCCAGTAGAAAAGGTGGGAAAACTATTGAAGAAGATATCAAGAAAGCATGTACTGCAAGGAAGAAAACTGCTAGTACTGATTGCAAACTGCTAAAGAATAAGTCTTCAGTAGTTTCATCTTCTTCAGCAGATGATCAACTTAAGATGAATAAAAAGCCATGTGAAATATGTGGTTTATTCAATCATCATACTGATGATTGCTGGTATAAAAAGGGCTCCTAACTCAAACACAATGAGAACATTAAAAAGAAAATGGATAAAATGAAAACTGGTTTGAAACCAAGTTTGTACTAGCAACATCAAAACCTGTAACCCCAAAATCCAAAAGAAATCCAAAAAGGAAGGGGTTAATCAGGCAACAGCTGAGGTTGCTCAAAGGGAGATGGTACAACACAGGAATCCATCAATCTCAAGCACTAATGTGTCTGATGAGCTGAAGGCTTTATCACAGAATCAGACACAACTTGTTATGATGGTTCAACATCTATTGGGGAGAGTCAACCAATTAGATGCTCCTATGCTGAAACCACAGAGAAGAAAATCCATGCCAAAGGATTCTTCTTCTTCACCATCTCCATCCCCTCAAGCTGTTCTTCATAGCAAATCTGTTAGTTTACCATCTGTTGATGTGAACATACCCAAAACCAAAAAGGTTTGGGTCTCAAAAACTAACTAATATATTATGATTGCAGGGTTCTTCAGCATGCTACAGTAGCATCTGGTATGTAGACAGTGGAGGATCTATGCATATGACAGGGAACAACTCTCTTCTTCATGATTACTCTCATGGAAAGAAGGGGTTTGTTTCTTTTTGCAATGATGCTAAGGGTTACATCATTGGCAAAGGCTTTGTCTCCAATGGCGAAATAAGGTTTGATGATGTTAACCATGTGGAGAATCTCAAGTACAATCTCTTGAGTGACAGTCAAATGTGTGATAAAGGCCATGTTGCTCTTTTCACCAGTCAAAACTGCAGAATTCTATCATCCAAAGTTCTGAGTTTGATTGATAAGGTGTTGGATGATCACACTCTCCTGAGGTCCAACAGGACAGGAAGAGTGTATGCCTTAGATCTTTCCAAGAAAATAGATCTCAAAGGCCATCCTTGCCTATTTTCCAAGGCTTCTCCTCAAGAATCTATTCTATGGCATAGAAGGCTAGGTCATGTGAATCTTAAAAACTTGAATCAGCTGATACATCATGGTTTAGTACGGGGATTGCCTATGAAGGAGTTCAGATGTGAAGACAACTGCACTACTTGTTTGAAAGGAAAACAACACAAAGTCTCATTCCCTCCTATTGAAGAACCGAAGTCCATTGCCTGCTTGCAATTACTACACATGGATATCTTTGGTCCTGTGAGAGTAATGAGTATGGAAAAGAAGAAATATTGTCTGGTAATTGTGGATGATTACTCCAGATTTGTATGGACTTTCTTCTTGCATTCAAAGGATGAGGCTGCTCAGACGATTATAAACTTTGTGTTGTATGTTGAGAAGCACCATTCCCTATATGTCAAGTGTATCAGAAGTGATAATGGAACAGAATTCAGAAACCATACACTTGATGATTTTTATCTCTCAAAGGGAATCAAGAGGCAGTTTAGCATCCCAAGGACTCCAGAACAAAATGGAGTAGTAGAGAGAAAGAACAAGACCCTAATTGAAGCTGCAAGGTCCATGTTGGCTGACTCTGGTTTGCCACTGACCTTTTGGGCTGAAGTTGTTAACATAGCTTGCTATTTGTAGAATAGAGCCTTCGTAAATCAGAGGTTGATGAAGACTCCATATGAAGTTCTACATCATTTGGCTCCTCTAATTTCATTTTTCAGAGCCTTTGGGTGTCCTTGTTTCATTCTCAACACAAAGGATCAACTCCACAAATTTGATCCTAAGGTGGATGCAGGGTATTTTGTTGGTTATTCATCTACTTGCAAGGCATACAGAGTCTTCAACTCCACAACAAAGATAGTTGAAGAGACTCTGCATATGAAGTTTAATGAATCTCCAAAGGACAAGATTCCATAAAACCCTGTGGAGTTATTTGATTTGGACATACTGCAATATGTTCCTTATCAGGCTTCAGCTGTTGCTCCTGTCAACAGTTCTCGACCTAGTGGTATTGATGATGATGATAATATCAATACTCACCTATTCAAGTTTAGTAATCAACTGCCTGAGTCCACTAAACTTGATGTTCCTGTAGCTTCAACAGTTCCATCCATAACAAATGCTGATGAGATCTCTGATTCCTCTACATCTTTTGATTTGCCATCTCATTCTTGGTTTGAAGAGTCTGCATCACCATCTGCTGCTGCTGAAGGTCCTACAAACGCTTGCATAGATCTCATTGTTTATAAAGAGCTGAAGAATCACCCAATGTCTCAAATCATTGGTGATATAAATACTGGAGTTTCAACAAGAAGTCAATTGTCCAATTTCTGCTTCTATGCTCTCTGCATTAGTCAGCAAGAGCCAAAGCACTATCATATTGCTTTAAGGGACAATGGATGGGTTGAAGCCATGCAGCTTGAGCTACTTCAGTTCAACAAGCAGCAAGTGTGGGAACTGGTTCCTCTACCCCCAGGTAAGTGTGCAATAGGCACTAAATGGGTGTTTAGGAATAAAACAGATGAAAATGGGCTTATTGTTAAGAACAAGGCCAGACTGGTTGTTCAGGGGTTTGCACAGGAAGAAGGTATTGATTATGATGAAACCTTTGCTCCTGTAGCCAGATTGGAGGCAATTAGATTGTTCTTAGCCTATGCTGTATTCCACAATCTGAAAGTTTTTCAAATGGATGTTAAAAGTGCATTTTTACATGGTAAAATAATATAGAGGTTTATGTATATCAACCACCAGGTTTTGAGGATATAAACATCCAGATTGGGTATACAAGCTTGATAAGGCTCTTTATGGGTTGAAACAACTTCCTAGAGCCTGGTATGAGACATTATCAAATTTTCTTCTTCAAAATAATTTTACTAGAGGCTCCATAGATAAAACTTTGTTCATTAAGAAGGTGGATCAGCATAAGCTACTTGTTCAAATTTATGTTGATGATATTATTTTTGCATCCTCTGATCCCCAGTTGTGTGATGAGTTTACCAATTTAATGCAAAAGAAGTTTGAAATGAGTGCAATGGAGAATTACAGTTCTTTCTAGGATTGCAAATCAAACAAAAGGCTGATGGGACTTTCATTCATCAGTCTAAATGAACAACTTGTTCCACTCCCATGTGCCACACCACTCAACTGGATGCAGATCAGAAAGGTAAAGCTGTTGATGAAACACTTTACAGATGTATGATTGGGTCCTTGATGTACTTAACAGCTTCTAGACCAGATATCATGTTTGCAACTTGTGTTTGTGCTAGATTTCACGCTGCTCCTAAAGAGTCTCATTTGATTGCAGTCAAGAGGATCTTTAGATATGTGCAAGGTACACAATCTCTAGGTTTATGGTATTCCACTGGACACTCTTGCAAATTAGTTGCTTTTTCTGATAGTGACTATGCAGGGTGTAAGTTAACCAGAAAGTCAACTTCTGGTGGATGTCAATTCCTAGGCAACTGTTTGATTTCTTTGCAAAGTAAGAAACAAACATCTGTTGCTACATCCACTGCTGAAGCAGAGTACATTGCTGCTACAAGTTGTACATCTTAGGTACTCTGGCTTCATAACCAACTTTTGGATTATGGCATTACAGAGACTAAGACTCCATTATTAATGGACAGTACTTCAGCTCTTTGCATTGTCAAGAATCCTGTCCAGCATTCTAGAACCAAACATATAGAGATCAGACACCATTTTATTAGGGATTGTTTTGAAAAAGGTCTGATTGATCCAAAGTTCGCGCCAAGTGCTGATGAGCTTGCAGACATTTTTACTAAGCCTTTGGATAGTTCAACTTTCCAAAACCTAGTGATAAGGCTTGGTATGTTGCAGCTAGAATAAGTGACAACTACTGATGATCTCAGTAAAGAAGTACTGATGATCATTAGTAAACATCTCACAAATATGTACTGATTCTGTTAAAAGAAACTGATGCAGTTATAAGTACTGATGTCAGTAAAAACAGATAAGTACTGATGTCCTATGAAATACTGAAACCAGCTAAAAAGTCTGATGAGTAAGTGTTGAGGACAGTATGAAACCACTGAAAAGCTAAGAATTGACGAAAACTACTGATAGGAATTTTCTCTTCAGTCGTTTTACAACTGCTGTTTCATCTTAAGCAACTGAAGCAAAACCAATGTCTTCAGTAGTTTCACAACTACTGATGACTAACACCAAGTCTTCAGTCGTTTTCAACAACTGATGACAAAACCATGTCTTCAGTAGTTTCACAACTACTGATGACTGACACCAAGTCTTCAGTCGTTTACAACAACTGATGACAAAACCATGTCTTTAGTAGTTTCACAACTACTGATGACTAACACCAAGTCCTCAGTTGTTTCCAACATCTGACGTTAAAACCATGGTTTTTAGTAGTTTTATAACCGCGGATGCCTAAAACCAAGACTTCAGTTGTTTCAATCTCTGAAGGTTAATACCATGTCATTAGTCATTTAAAACTACTGATGATTAACACCAAACCCTTCAGTTGTTTTATAACCCATACCCTATAAATACCTAATCCTACAGAGCTTCATTATCTTAAACCTAACGTTCAAAAACTCCGAACCTTCTCTCACATTAATGGCGACCATGCAGCTTAAACCAAGACATAACTGTGTTGCTTACCTTACCAAATCGCCTTTCTGGACAAAGTTTGATACTGCCATTGATCTAATGGTCCATTCTCCATACAAAACGGCCTTCCTTATCAATCCTACCATTTATGCCCAATCCCTAAATCAGTTCTGGACGAACGTCACCCTTACCAATGGGGAAATGACACCGAGTCTCTCCAGTCATTCGTCAACTAAGGTGGTCATCACTCCGTCAATCCTTTGCCAAACCCTACAACAGGATGATGCCACCTTCCCCACTGGATATTCAAAAGGCACCACTGATCTATCCTTTGCCCACCATGGATACCAGGGTAACCTCAGCGCTTCTACCATCCAAAAGAAGCATTTCCATGACGCGGAATGCCTTATTTTTCATATGGTGAATGTCTGCCTAGCCCCTAAGACTTCTTCTTGGGATCAAATGTCAACCAGGTGGCAACAGGTATTCTTCTCTATCCTTGAGCAACAAAGCTTAAATTTTATAGCAATAATATTTCTTGAACTTAAGGATATGGTCTCAAAACCTATTGCTAACCGATGGATATTATATCCACGGTTCATAATGGCCATTATAGAGAACCAGCTGAAAGCTGAAGGACTTGTTGGCCTTGGAGTCCCTGCCATGGCTATATTGCCTGAGGTATACTCTAGGCACAACTCAGACAGTCACTCAAACAGCTGCCAAGCTGCGAAAACCCGCAGCTGGAACCCACAGCCACCACCTCCAATCCAAAGTCCCCAAAACCCAAACACAAGAATCCCAAAATGGCTACTCAGGGAAATGAGTCCCCTGAGGATGTCCCTGCAACACAAACAAAGGATATATCTACTGGCCATAACCCCCTAGGAGCTACAAGTACTCACCCAACCTCACCGCTCAGGCTTCCTCTCAACAGGAGCCTGCAGCAACCACATTCGGGGCACCTATACACTGGAACCTTCCTCATTTGAGGAGGTTGCCATTGAAACGCACCACTCTCCCTAGGTGCATACTGCTTCTACACCATCTCCCAATGCAACCGCCCCCCAAAGTCCTACCATAATAGTTGCAAAAGTGCTAAGTCAGTTGCATTCCTCACCCCCTCCCCAGAAACCAATTACTACTGGGAATACCTCAACCATTGAGGGGGAGGATCAAAATGCATCTGATAACCCATAGCACAGGGGTTACACTGTTCCATCTCCAAGTGTAGAAACAGAGATTAGAACATCTGGTGAGGCTGCCACTTCTCCTGCTTTAGCATATGATCAGGATGCAGTTGGTAACATCCATAAGACCTCACCAGAGGCAACTGCCAATGAAGGACATAGTCCTGAGGCAGGAAGTCCCCAGTACCAAGAACAAGGGGCACATGCTGATATTAATCTACACTCAGAGCATGTACATCCTGATTCTATCAGGAGGTTAGGTGATTCAGTAAATATTGATGATGACCTGGGCTTCTTCTATGATGTTTTAGCCCAAAATACCATCCTAGAGAATAAGGTAAGCAGACTCAACGAGTTGATTTCAAAAAAGTCTCAGGATCTAAGTCCATCTGCCCCAATACACCAACAGATGGCACCTTCCTCTGAAGGTCTCGTATACACAGAGCCACTCCAAAACACTCAGCCACCTGCCTCTACTTCTGGCACTATCTCTCAGGGACAGAACCCCCCTGAGCAAATAGCTGCTATCTTTCAAAGTTCCTTATCTCTCATCACACCATTATCACTCATATAGTGATTAAAACCCTGATGAGAGGCTTCCCTTGGTAATCCAACCCTTGATAGAGGAAGTTGTGAGCAAAAGGGTTTCTGAAAATCAAACTCTTGCAACCAATGCAACCAAAAAAGGGGAGATTCAGTCAGTGAAAGCAAAATGAAAGAGGATTGAAGATGGGAAAGAGAAAGAAAGAGATAGAGGTGGAAAATAAGAAGGAGTTGGGTGTAGAGACTGAGAAGGAGAAGAGAAGGAAGCTGAAATGGAGAAAGTGACTGAAAGTACTAAAGACTTTCATGTCACATACAAGAAAAGGAAGAGTGGAAAGAAGGAGAAGGAGTTGGAGAAAATGGTGAAGGAGGCTAATGCCCAACACAGCCGATCAATGGATAACATCATTGATCAGCTATTTAGGCTAGGTCATGACACTGAAAAAACTTTACTCAGAAATTAGAAGATTGGAGATTAATGAAATCCAAGCAAGATGGGCAAGTTACAGTGTGTTAGGATCAGTAATCTACATTTGATTGATTAGAGAGTATTGCAGTGGAAATCAAACAATGAATTAGACAATTCACAAGAACACAATTGATATTCCATATAAGAGTAAACGGTTATAGAGAGAGAGAATTCTGCAAAAGATATTTCATTCAATATGCGCTTTTGTGGTAACAGAATGTCACACGTACAATTAGGTCAACATCTCTTATATAGGAGATTTGACGTCTGCTGATGTCACTTGATAGTGACATCTAACAGAATTATTCAAACTACTGATAGTTAACACAACTACTGAAGATGTCAAAACAGCTGACATCTTCTTACAAAAATACTAAGTGTTAACTATCACTACAACTACTGAAAAGAAACTACTGAAACTACAACAACTAAAGAACATGCTCTTGAGTCGTTTTACAAGTACTGAAATAGAAAAGAAAACTATTGAAAGAAAACCATCACAACAACTGAAGAATGCTTCTTTAGCTGTTGTAACAAACTCTGAAGGCTTCAGTACTTGTACTTGAACTTCAGCTGTTGTCATCAGCTGTTGTCTTCAGTCTTTGTACTTCAGTTGTTATCTTCAATACTTTAGTCTTCAACTATTGATCTTCATACTTTGGTCTTCAGCTGTTGAAGTCTTCAGTACTTTGGTCTTCAGCTTTTGAAGTCTTCAGTACTTTAGTCTTCAGCTGTTGATCTTCAGACTTTGGTCTTCAGCTGTTAAGTCTTCAGTACTTTGTTCTTCAGTTGTTGCTCTTAACTTTGTCAAACAGCTTATCAAGTCTTCAGCAGTTGTTGTGATGTCTGTGGGACTTAGAGGTTTTTCTGATCAGGCTCATTGGTTCTTTTGGTCCAACAAACTCCCCCTGAACAAATGCGGCCAAAACCTCTAAACATATTGAAGATATCCCACTTATTATGGCAGAAAGATTGGTCTTTTTGTCTTCTAGATCAGCTCAGAAGTGACCCTTGTAAGCACATGCTTGGGAAGAAGTCTCAATGATCTATTTGGCAAAGGATGAATGGGAACTCTGTCTTGGGGAACTAGACACAAAGCTGTTACCCTATCCATGAGATCTACTTCCCAACTATGAGTCTGTATGACTCCCTTGTATAGGCCTCAAGGAAGGTTATTTGTTCCTTTATGGTAAGCTCTTCAGCTCCTCCTTAAAAAAGTGATTCTGGCCCATAATACTCAGATATGTATTTGACCTGTTTCTCATTTTTGAGTTCCACAGTTGTTATTACTCTATAAGCAAATTCATCTAGGTGATTACCCTCTAAGAACAACTAGAGCTCATTCTTTCTAACTTCCTCAAGCCTCTTTTATACTAACCCCTTTTTCACCATTTTATTCTCCAGCATCTTTTGTGGGGTCAGTTTAGCTTTATAGGCTTTCTTGAAGTCATCTAGGATTTCCCAGGGTGATACTATAAAGACCAATGAGATCACTTCATCTACAATCTTCTTTACTTGGCCAATGTATCTCTGTGGAATGTTTTTATTTTGAATCCTATGAGACACCCTGGGATCAGGCCAAATCCTTACTCTCTCCTTTTGATATTGAAATGTATGTTTAAGAGTGTATAACCTGAGAGCGTGCTTCTTCATGTTGATGATTGAAGATGTGGCAGCATATGTTTTGTCAACTCTTCTCAACAGTTCCTCATCATGTTGTTTGTGAAGCTCTTCTTTTTCTAACTTCACTTTCATAGTTTGTCTTTGAGACTTAGGAGTAACTGTTGGAGGGTGACTTGTGGCCTTAGGCAATTGTATAATAGTTGAGAGTGGCAGCCTATCTTCATCTTCATCATTATCTTCTTCATCTTCTTCTAGCCTCAGTACCCTTCTCTTCTTCTTCTGGGGTACATCATCGCTATTGGTTTTGAGGGTAAGGGAATTGGTTTGGTGGGTTGTGGTTGTGGTGGTTTTTGGGGTAAAGGATTGTTTTAGTGGGTTTTGGTGTGGGAATTTTCACAGGCTGTTCTAGCATTTTGGATGTGAGTTCGGCTTTAGATTGCTTGACTAGTTCAGTCCTGCTCCCAGCACCAGCTTCATTTAAGGCTTCAATAACCAATCCTTTGGTGTATACTTCAGACGAACAGATCTTGGTGGTTATTGCCAAGATGATGTCCCTGGACCATGCCTTGATTTCAATCAATGATCTACCAAGATACTTCGCTATGAACCTGATCATGATTTCTAGCCTTTCCCTTTCCAACACATCATAACTTGCCCATCTAGCTTGGATTTCTTCAATCTCCAGTCTTCTGATTTCTGAGTCACGTTTTTCAGTGTCGTGACCTTGCATAAACAACTAATCAATGATGTTATCCCATGATCGGCTGTGTTTGGCATCAGCCTCCTTCACCATTGTCTCCAAGTCAGTCTCCTTTTCATTCTTCCTTTTCTTGTATGTGACATAAAAGTCTTTAGTACTTTCAGTCACTTTCTCTATGTCAGCTTCCTTCACCTTCTCCTTCTCAGTTTCTTTCCTATCTGCAATCCTCTTTCTTTTTGCTTTCACTGATTGAATCTCCCCCTTTTTGGTTGCATTGGTGGCAAGGTTTGATTGTCAGAAATCCTTTTGCTTACAGCATCCTCTATCAAGGGTTGTATAACTGAGGGAAGCCTCTCATCAAGAGTTTTAAGCACTATATCAGTGATAGTTGATGTGATGAGAGGTAAGGAATGTTGAAAGATAGCAGCTATTTGCTCAGGGGGGTTCTGTCCCTGAGAAATAGTGCCAGAAGCAGAGGCAGGTGGCTGAGTGTTTTGGAGTGGCTCTGTGTATGGCAGACCTTCAGAGGAAGGTGCCATCTGTGGGTTTGGAGGGTAGATGGTCTTTGATCCTGAGAAATTTTGGCAAGAAGCTCTTTGAGTCTGCTCACCTCATCCTCAAGGATGGTGTTTTGGGCTAAAACATCATAAAAGAAGCCCAGGTCATCATCAGTGTTTACTAAATCACCTGACCTCCTGATAGAATCAGGATGAACATGCTCTGAGTGTAGATCAGTAGTAGCATGTGCCCCTTAGTCATGGTACTAGGGACTTCCTGCCTTAGGACCATGTCCATCATCAGCAGTTGCCTCTGGTGAGGTCTTATGAATGTTACCAACTTCAGCCTGATCATATGCTGAAGCAGGAGAAGTGGCAGCCTCACCAGAAGTTCCAATCTCCTTTTCTACACTCGGAGATGGAACATTGTACCCCCATGTTGTGGGTTATCAAAAGCACTGTGGTCCTCCTCCTCAATGGTTGAGGTATGCCCAGTTGTAATTGGTTTGGGGAGGGGATGAGGATTGCAACTGACTCAGCACTTGTGCAACAATAAGTGTAGGACTTGGAGGGGCGGTTGCATGTGGAGATTGGGTAGAAGCAGATTGCACCCGGGGTCAGTGGTGCGCTTCAATGGTAACCCCCTCAATTGAGATAGGTTCCAGCAATGTGGGATCCCCAATATTTGTTGCAACAGGACCCTGTTGAGAGGATACCTGTGCGGCTTTGGCAGGTTAAGTCTTTGACATAACTGGGGGGTTAAAACCAGTGTGTGTGACCTGTGTTTGTGGTACAGGGGCATCCTGAGGGGAACATTTCCCTGAGTAACCATTTTTGGCCTTTTGGATTTGTGTTTGGTGGGGACTCTGGATTGGAGGTGGTGGCTGTGGGTTCCAGCTGCGTGGGTTTTCACAGCTTGGCAGTCTGTTTGAGTGATTGGTCTGAGTTGTGTGCTGGAGTATACCTCAGGCAATACAGCCATGGCAGGGAGTCCAAGGCCAACAAGTCCCTCATCTTCAGCTCGTTCTCTATAATGGCCATGATGAACCAGGATATAATATCCATCGGTTAGCAATAGGTTTTGAGGCCATATCCTTAAGTTCAAGAAAAATTATTTCAGAAAAATTTAAGTTTGTGTTGCTCAGGATAGAGAAGAATACCTGCTGCCACCTGGTCGACATTTGATCCCAAGAAGAAGTCTTAGGAGCTAAGCAGACATTCCATATGAAAAATAAACGTTCTGCATCATGGAAATGTTTCTTCAGGATGGTAGAGGCGCTGAGGTTACCCTGGTATCCATGGTGGGCAAAGGATAGATCAGTGGTGCCCTTTGGATACCCAGCGGGAAAAGTGGCATCATCCAGTAGTAGGGTTTGGCGAAGGATTGCCAGAGTGATGACCACCTGTCGGTTGTTGACGAACGACTGGAGAGAATCGGTGTTATTCTCCCCAGTGATGAGGGTGACGCTCGTCCAGAACTGATGGAGGGATTCGGCATGAATGGTAGGATTTAAAAGGAAAGCCATTTTGTAGGGAGAATTGACCATTAGATCAATGGCATTATCGAACTTTGTCTAGAATGGTGATTTAGTGAGGTAGGCAACACAGTTGTGTCGTTGGTTAAGCTTCATGGTCGCCATTAATGTGAGAGAAGATGTGGAGGTTTTGAACGTTAGGTTTGGAGATAATGAAGCTCTGTAAGATTAGGTATTTATAGAGTCAGGGTTAGAAAACAACTGAAAGGTCAGAGGTTGAAACAACTGAAGTTTTGGTTTTAGGTATCAGCAGTTATAAAGCTATTGAAAACCATGGTTTTGGCTTCAGATGTTTGAAAACAACTGAAGACTTGGTTATAGTCATCAGTAGTTGTGAAACTACTGAAAACCTTGGTTTTGTCTTCAGGTGTTGTAAACAACTGATAACTTGGTTTTAGTCATTAGTAGTTGTAGAACTACTGAAGACATGGTTTTGTCATCAGTTGTTTGTAAACAGCTGAGGACTTGGTGTTAGTCATCAGTAGTTGTGAAACTACCGAGGACATGGTTTTGTCATCAGCTATTTAGGGTGAAACAACAGTTGTAGAACAACTGAAGAGAATGTTCTCATCAGTAGTTTTCGTCAATTCTTAGCTTTTCAGCTGTTTCATACTATCCTCAACACTTACTCATCAGTCTTTTTGCTATTTTCAGTTGTTTCAGAGGACATCAATACTTGATCTGTTTTTACTAATATCATCAGTTGTTTTAACAGAATCAGTACTATATGTGATGTGATTACTAATGATCATCAGTACTTAGTGACTGAGATCATCAGTAGTTATCACTTATTCTAGCTGCAGCATACCAAGCCTTAACACAAGGTTTTGGAAAGTAGAACTATCCAAAGGCTTAGTAAAATGTCTGCAAGCTCATCAGCACTAGGCACAAACTTTGGATCAATCAGACCTTTTTCAAAACAGTCCCTAATAAAATGATGTCTGATCTCTATATGTTTGGTCCTAGAGTGGTGGACAGGATTTTTGACAATGCACAGAGCTGAAGCACTATCCATTAATAATGGAGTCTTAGTCTCTGTAATGCCATAATCCAAAAGTTGGTTTTGAAGCCAGAGTACCTGAGAAGTACAACTTGCAGCTGCAATGTACTCTGCTTCAGCAGTGGATGTAGCAACAGATGTTTGTTTCTTACTCTGCCAAGAAATCAAAAGTTGCCTAGGAATTGACATCCACCAGAAGTTGACTTTCTGGTTAACTTACACCCTGCATAGTCACTATCTAAAAAGCAACTAATTTGCAAGAGTGTCCAGTGAAATACCATAAACCTAGAGATTGTGTACCTTGCAAATATCTAAAGATTCTCTTGACTGCAATCAAATGAGACTCTTTAGGAGCAACCTGAAATCTAGCACAAACACAAGTTGCAAACATGATATCTGGTCTAGAAGCTGTTAAGTACATCAAGGACCCAATCATACATCTGTAAAGTGTTTCATCAATAGCTTTACCTTTCTGATCTGCATCCAGTTGTGTGGTGTTGCACATGGGTGTAGAACAGGGCTTACAATTTTGTAAATCAAACTTATTCAAAAGATCTTTTGTATATTTTGACTGATGAATAAAGATTCTGTCAGCCTTTTGTTTGATTTGCAAGCCTAGAAAGAATTGTAATTCTCCCATTGCACTCATTTCGAACCGTTGTTTCATTAAACATGTAAAATCATCACATAACTGGGGATCAGAGGATGCAAAAATAATATCATCAACATAAATTTGAACAAGTAGCTTATGCTGATCCACCTTCTTAATAAACAAGTTTTATCTATGGAGCCTCTAGTGAAATTATTTTTAAGAAGAAAATTGGAAAGTGTTTCATACCAGGCTCTAGGAGCTTGCTTCAACCCATAAAGAGCCTTATCAAGTTTATACAACCAATCAGGATGTTTATTAACCTCAAAACCTGGTGGTTGACACACATAAACCTCTTCTTTTATTTTTCCATATAAAAATGCACTTTTGACATCCATTTGAAAAACTTTAAGATGTGGAATGCAACATAGGCTAAAAACAATCTAATTGCCTCTAGTCTGGCTACAGGGGCAAAGGTTTCATCATAATCAATACCCTTCTTGTGAAAACCCTTGTACAACCAGTCTAGCCTTGTTCTTGACAATAAGCCCATTTTCATCAGTTTTATTCCTAAACACCCATTTAGTGCCTATTGCACACTTACCTGGGGGTAGAGGAACCGGTTCCCACACTTGCTGCTTTTTGAACTGAAGTAGCTCAAGCTGCATGGCTTCAACCCATCCATTGTCTCTCAAAGAAACATGATAGTTCTTTGGCTCTAGCTGACTGATGAAGAGCATAGAAACAGAAGTTAGACAATCGACTTCTTGTTGAAACTCCAGCATTGATATCACCAATGATTTGAGACATTGGGTGATTCTTTAGCTCTTGATAAACAATGAGATCTGTGCAAGTGTTTGTAGAACCTTCAGCAGCAGCAGATGGTGATGCAGACTCTTGAAACCAAGAATTAGATGGTAACTCAAAATATGTAGAGGAATCAGATATCTCATCAGCATTTGTTATGGATGGAACTGCTGAAGCTACAGGAACATCAAGTTTAGCAGACTCAGGCTGTTGATCACTAAACTTGAATAGGTGAGTATTGATATTACCATGATCATCAATACCACCAGGTGGAAGACATGCTGCAGAAGATGATTTATCCACATGATCTGCAACAGCTGAAGGTTGATAAGGAACATATTGCAGTATGTCCAGATCAAACAACCCCACAGGGTTTTGTGGAATCTTGTCCTTTGGAGATTCATTAAACTTCACATGCAGAGTTTCTTCAACTATCTTTTTTCTGCAGTTGAAGACTCTGTATGCCTTGTAAGTAGATGAATAAGCAACAAAATACCCTACATCCACCTTAGGATCAAATTTGTGGAATTGATCCTTTGTGTTGAGAATGAAACAGGGACACCCAAAGGCTCTGAAAAATGAAATTAGAGGAGCCAAGTGATATAGAACTTCATATGCAGTCTTCATCAACCTCTGATTTACTAAGGCTCTATTCTGCACATAGCAAGCTGTATTAACAGCTTCAGCCCAAAAGGTCAGTGGCAAACCGGAGTCAGCCAACATAGACCTTGCAGCTTCAATTAGGGTCATGTTCTTTCTCTCCACTACTTCATTTTGTTCTGGAGTTCTTGGGATGCTAAACTGCCTTTTGATTCCCATTAAAAGATAAAAATCATCAAGTGTATGGTTTCTGAATTCAGTTCCATTGTCACTCCTTATACACTTGACTGATAGGGAATACTGCTTCTCAACATACAACACAAAGTTTATAATCTTCTGAGCAACCTCATCCTTTGAATGTAGAAAGAAAGTCCATACAAATCTGGAGTAACCATCCACAATTACCAGACAGTATTTCTTTTTTGCCATGCTCATCACTCTCACAGGACCAAATAGATCCATGTGCAGTAACGGCAAGCAGGCATTGGACTTAGGTTCTTCAATACGAGGGAATGAGACTTTGTGCTATTTTCCTTTTAAACAAGTAGTGCAGGTTTCATCACAGTGGAACTCCTTTATTGGTAAACCTCTCACTAAACTATTGTGGATTAGCTGATTCATGTTTTTGATATTTACATGACCCAGCCTTCTATGCCACAGTTTAGATTCCTGAGGAGAGGCTTTGTAAAATAGGCAAGGATGGCCTTTGAGAGCTATTTTCTTGAAAAGATCTAAGGCATACACTCTTCCTGTCCTGTTGGCCCTCAGGAGAGTGTGATCATCCAACACCTTATCAATCAAATTCAGAACTTTGGATGACAGAATCCTACCGTTCTGACTGGTGAAAAGAGCAACATGGCCTTTATCACACATTTGACTGACACTCAAGAGATTGTATTTGAGATTTTCCACATGATTAACATCATCAAACTTTATTTCCTCATTGGAGACAAAGCCTTTTCCAATGATGTAACCCTTAGCAGCATTGCCATAAGAAACAAACCCCTTCTTTCCTATAGAGTAGTCATGAAGAAGAGAGTTGTTCCCTTTCATATGCATAGATCCTCCACTGTCTACGTACCAGATGCTACTTTGGCATGCTGAAGAACCCTGCAATCATAAACAATTAGTTAGTTTTTGAGACCCAAACCATTTTGGTTTTGGGTCTATTCACATTAACAAATGGTAAACTAACAGATTTGCTATGAATAACAGTCTAAGGGGATGGAGATGGTGAAGAAGAAGAATCCTTTGGCATGGATTTTCTTCTCTGTGGTTTCAGCACAGGAGCATCTAATTGGTTGACT
The DNA here is from genome assembly GCA_025506515.1 of Flaveria trinervia. Taxonomy (NCBI): domain Eukaryota; kingdom Viridiplantae; phylum Streptophyta; class Magnoliopsida; order Asterales; family Asteraceae; genus Flaveria; species Flaveria trinervia. The sequence goes on from CM046448.1 coordinate 81,530,991, forward strand.
CTCCCCAATAGATGTTGAACCATCATAACAAGTTGTGTCTGATTTTATGATAAAGCCTTCAGCTCATCAGACATATTAGTGCTTGAAATTGATGGATTCCTGTGTTGTACCATCTCCTTTTGAGCAACCTCAGCTATTGCTTGATTAACCCCTTGCTTTTTAGATTTCTTTTTGGATTTTGGGGTCACAGGTTTTGATGTTGCTAGTACAAATTTGGTTTCAAACTCAGTTTTCATTTTATCCATTTGCTTTTTAATGTTCTCATTATGTTTGAGTTTGGAGCCCTTTTTATGCCAGCAATCATTAGTAAGATGATTGAATAAGCCACATATTGTACATGGCTTTTTCTTCATCTTAAGTTGATCATCTGCTGAAGAAGATGAAACTACTGAAGACTTATTCTTCAGCAGTTTGCTATCTGTACAAGCAGTTTTCTTCCCTTTAGTACATGCAGTAGTTTGGGTTTGTTCTCCAGGTGTTATGACATGCTCTTTAGTGCTTTCAGTACTTTGTGAAATACCACTTGGAGTGATCAACTTTTTGATCATGTGAGTGTCAGCATTTGAACCATCAACATCAGCTGATAAGTTCTGAGAAGATTTAATGCTGACTTCAACCTCTGATGGTACTGTATCAGATAGTAGATCACATGATGAAAAGGATTGGTTATTGCTTTCTCCAATAGATTTTACCTCTGCTCTGGGAGTAAAATATGTAGGAGGAGCAGTGTGATTATAACCAATGCCAAACTTCACATTGGAAGCAGACTGCTTACTAAGAAGCATTTCAAAACCCTTGCAAGAATGTACCCATCGATCACACTCTACCTGGGTGGTTGCAAGTGTTTCTTTGAGGTCTCTGTACTTCTCTAGAAGTACCTCTTCCCTAGCCTTATCATCAGTGATTTGACATTTAAGTTTGTAAATCTCATCATTCTTATCATTAAGCACAGACTCAAATTTAGCTTTTCTTTTGGATATTATTTGTTCTAGCTCAATGTTCTTGTTAATTAAAGCTACATTTGCTTCTCTAATAGATGCAAATGCGGCTATGCATGTTTCAGAACATAGCTTGGCTTTTGCCTCAGAGGATACCTGTGATACCTGTGGTTTGGAGGCATTAGAGGATGAGGTATCAGCAGACTCCAGAGCCATAAGAGCAAGGTTTCCAAAAGGACTATCACCACCATGTTGAATAGCACCAGAGAAGTTGTTCATGACCTGACATATCATCTGGTAAACTGCTCGAGTCAACAACTCCTGGGGTGAAAAAGCTGTGTTGTTGAGGTTGAGATTGTTGATGAGATTGGGAAAGTTGAGGTTCAGGTAATGCTTGTGGTTTTTGTGCCATAAGAGCTTGAACCGGATTTGGCTGAGGCTTGTAATAGCAGTGATAAGGATATGACATTGGACCATGAGGGACAAAGTATGCAGGAGATATAGGGTGTGAATGATGACCAGAACTCGTAGGATGTTGCCCTTTGTTTTGTGGATAGTGCTTGGAAAAGTCACAAAGGGTGCAGAGGAGTTAGATCCAGTTGATCTACACTCTCTTGCAAAGTGTCCAAGCCTTTGGCATTTGTGACACCTCAACTTACTCTTGTCAAAACCAACTTTTTACTTTACGTTAGGTTGGACTCACTTTAGTATAGATGTTTACTTTACATGTAATAGGACTTTTGTTAGTTTCATTTTGTATTTTGTTGTAATTAGCAGTTTTGGCAGTCCAGCGAAACTGTGAAATAATCTATACATTCGCTCACAGTTAGCTGTTTTGGTTTACCCAGCGAACTTGTGTTCTGCCGGGCGAAACTATAGTTTCGGCATGACAGTTTCGCTGGTAGCGAAACTGTCAGCGAATCTATGACTGCTATATATACTATGTCATTTCACTTTGTACGCAAGCTTGCAAAACCCTAATCGTGGAATTCTGTTGCAAGCTACCATTTCTAAGCAGTTACTTCATTGAAATACAATTGTGCTTGTTGTTATTGAGTGAGTTTGTTCATTGAGTACCAATTATGTCTTGATTCATCATATTCACTTCTCAATTGTTGTTATTTGGATTGGTGTTTGATATTGATCAAATTATCCTATCAATTGTACTGTTCATCGATCACATGGACCAACAATATGTATCAGAGCCTTAGTGCTCTTGATTTGTTGAGTTTTTGTGGTTTGGTCAATATCTAGTTTCAATCAATTTTCATTGGATTATCAGCTGTTTTTGGCATGGAAATTGATTGAATTATGCTTGTTCTTGATTGAGGAAGATTCTACAATCATCAGATCTCAAATTCATTGAGATTTGGATGATTCAGATTGATTTTGAGGTGAAAAAGGTTTTGAGATCGACCAGCGAAATTACTGTTCTTACAGCGAAACTGTCATCTTCATTCAGCGAAATTATGAGTTATTTTGGATCAGAAGTTGTTTTCTAGAGTTTCAGCGAAAGTATTCCTTGAACGAAAGTTCATTAGTGTTTTTGACCAATCATCAAGCGAAATTGCTGCCGAATCTATTTTTGAACGAAAGTTCAAGCTTGTTTCCTGCGAATTTAGCAGCGAAATTAAGCAATTGTGTCTCTGTTCAAGTGAAAGTGCTGCTGAATTGCAAGCGAAGTGTCTATTTTTGCGAAAGTATCTGCGATAGTATTGTTTCAGCGAAACTGTTAGCCAAGTCACCTCTTTCAGCGAATTTGTTAGCGAATTTGTCAGCGAAATTATCAATTTTTCTGCCGAAACTATTATGTCGAAATTAACTACTCTTACACTTGCGGATCTTGAAAGTGTTGCTCCTAATAGAGCTCCAAGACTCATTAATGGAGATAATTTTGAAGATTGGAAGAGATGTCTCAAAGCTTTCTTTTTCTACACAGATCATAATCAATGGGAATCGATTATTTCAGGTCCTCATATACCTACGGTTATGGTTGGTGATGTCGTTTCTCAGAACAAAGACCCATCTTCTTATACTCAAAGAGATTTGAAACTGATTGATCGTGATCAAAAAGCTTTTGGTGCTCTAACTCTCTGCTGGCTCCAGATATCTACAATCGTTTTGTAGAGCATAAAAATGCTAAATCCCTTTATGATGCTCTCTGTGAATTCTATGATGGGAATGCAGATCTGGTGAAAGACAAGAGTATTCAAGCTGAAAAGGAGTTCAATTCCTGTAGGATACAAGAGTGAAAGTTTGACAAATCTGACAAATCGTTTCTTAACCGTCTCAAGCACTCTGAAGAAGTATGATGAAAGACTCTCCAACAGTGAACAAGTTAACAGGCTTCTCGATTCTCTTCCACCACAGTGGAGTCTTCAAGTGAGGATGCTCAAACAAGAAAGAGGTTTTACAGATTATAAGCTGATGGATATCATTAACAAGTGAAATCTTTGAGTTGGATATGAAAAGAAGAGAATTAACCAGACTATGATGCCCACATCTGGTTTTTCTCAAAATGCTGCTTTGTTGTCATCCGCTCAAACTCTCACATTCAAAATCCAATTCAAGGAGGGAGCAATACAAGTAATTTCTCGAGTGGTAGTAATCATGCTCGAGAAGAATTGGGAAATTCTAAGGTGAATGCTAAAACTTCAATTTCATTTGAAACAATGGCTCTTTTTGGAATGTTAGTTCAGAGCTATGAAGCTCTTGTTGCTAGTGAATTGAAAGGTAAAGGAATGACTACGGAGGATATGTATTAGGTTGATCCTGATGATTTAGAAGAAATTGCATTCAATGGCAAATGGCGATGTTAACTTTAAGAGCCAGGAGATTCATGGAAAGAACAGGAAGAAAGAACTTTGGTGGTCAATCATCTACCTCAAAACTAGGATTTGATAAGTCAAAATTGAGGTGCTTTAACTGTAAACAATTGGGACATTTTAAACGTGAATGTCCATTACCAATTGTCACAGATCCTAGTAACACTGGAGTACCAAGATTGACAGCAGAGAAAGAAAAGGAAGAAGGAAATTCAAAAAAGGAGTCAGCTTTGATCTCAAACTTTGACTGGAGTGTGGAGGTGGAAGAAACAAGATCTGAAATAAATCACGCGTTAGTTGCTGAGGTTGTGGAAAGTGATGAGATGGAAGTTGATAAAGATGGATTTGTGTTGTTCAGGAATTCAAAGGAGCAAATGAATCTTCATAAAGGAGAAAGAAGAGAAGGCAGATGGAGAGGAGAAAGAGGAAATTACAGGTTCAGATGAAGAAGGAATTCAAAAGCTGCGAAAGAAAAGAGAAGGATGATGCGGCCGCTACTGTTGAGAAAGGAAATCAAGTACTCCAGCATGCATGTGCGATAAAGCTTTAGCTGCCGAAAGGATGGTAATGGGACTTCCTTATGAGGTAATACATGATATGTGCTCATCTGCTTGAAAATTAGACTTTTTGGGATTTATAAGGCTAATCGTTTGTTAATTGATAATGAAAAGGATTTAAAACAAATTAATGATCAACTTAAAATGAATGAATCAAATATTTTGTGAAATTAAATGAGGCTTTAAAAGAAACTGATCATTTAAAAGAATTGTTTTGGAAAGAAATGTAGAGGTTAATACTTTGACTGAACGGGTTGCTCTTGCTGAATTTGAAGCAAGCAAACTTCAGTCAAAGTTAGATAAATGGACTATTTCTGGAATGAAACATGATGATCTTTGTAAATCTCAACGGGGAGCAAGAATTAAAACAGGTTTGGGTTATGAAAATGTACAGGTTTATCCTCCTCCTAGTACATACTATTATCTCCTATGCCTGTTCCTCATCCTTCTAATGATTTAATCAAATCAGATACTGACAGTATGTCTGCAGGTTTAGTCGGAATAACTCTAAGTACATTCGTGAAGACTACGACTATGGACCAACTAGTGGGCTTGGATGCACTAGTTCTAGTACACCTGACAATCAGCAGTCTGTTTTTAGATAATAAGTCTAGTTTAAATTCAGTGTTTGTTTCTAGTTCAAATGTAACAGACTTGAATGTCTCATGTTCTCTTGATAGTTCTATTTCATCTTGTACTTCAAATCATGATAGTGATGATTTTTGTTCTGGTAATGAATGCAATGAATCTGATGTTTCTCCTAAAACAACTGAGCAACTTAAAATTAATTCTTTCGAAAAGTTCTTTTCTCAACCTATTCCATCTTTCATACCATTAATATGACATCATCAAAAAAATGTAGTTCGTCTTTATCTGACACTGGTACCAATGGTACGAGTTTTACTGATTTGTCAAAGAATCACGTTTTGATTTTGACAAGAAGAACTCTGATTCAAATAAACAAAACATCATGAGATGTATGAGACATTCAGTGACGTTGATTCTAGTTTGTCTGAATGTGATGAGGAGATTATTATTGATCCTATTTTTACCTCATCACATCATCGACCTAGATTCAAACATCATTGTTTCAGGTGTGGTGAAGAGGATCATCTTATCAAAAATTGCCCTTTGATTCAAAGATCCTCTAATAGGAATTGTTGGGAAAATTAACAAAATTGGTTAATAATTTCTTTTGTAAAAAATCTGCTTCTTTAAAAACAAAAGTTGTTCAATCTTGGGTCCCTATTGCTCCTGGCTAAATGATTGTTAATTCATTTCAGGGATCCTCTTCAAAGATTGTACACAGTCTGTGGCATGTTGATAGCGTGTTCCAAGCATATGACGGGATTAAAGGATTTGTTGACCAATTATCGGATTATAGATGGAGGATATGTGGCATTTGTTGGAAATAAGAAGGATGGAAAAATGATTGGACAAGGAGAAGTTACCAATGGTTCTCTTACTCTAGAAAAAGTCAACCATGTTCCTGAATTTGCTTTTAATCATCTAAGTGTCTCTCAAATTTGTGATAAAGACATTCCTGTTCTATTTAAATCTGACGAATGTTTATTTTTAAAATCGGCGATAGCTATTCCGGAGGATTTAATTCTCATGCGTGCTCCAAGGAAACATGATACATATCTTCTTGATATGAATTCAAATGAGTCAAAGGCTACTGCAACTTGTCTTCTCTCAAAGCATCAACCTCTGAGTCACTCTTGTGGCATCGTCGCTTAGGCCATGTCAATTTTAAGATAATTAATAATTTAGTCAAGAACAATCTTGTTAGAGGACTTCCTTTAAAATTTTTTCGGTTACTGAAAAATGCATGGCATGTGCCAAAGGGAAACAACATAAGAAACCTCATAAGCCCAAACTTTTAAATAGCATATCAAGTCCTCTTGAGTTGTTACACACTGATTTATTTGGGCCAATTAGTGTTAAATCAATTGCTAAAAAATCTTTTTGTCTTGTTGTTATAGATGATTTCTCACGTTATTCATGGGTGAGGTTTCTTGCACACAAAGTGAAGTTGCAGAGGAATTGCAGAAATTAATCATTTCTATTGAATCAGTCAGTAAGAGAAGAGTTATGGGATTAAGAAGTGACAACGGCACTGAATTTAAAAATCAGATTCTTGATTCATTTTGTGCTCAAAAAGGGATTGTGAGACAATTTAGTGCTGCAAGAACACCCCAGCAGAATGGTATTGCAGAAAGAAAGAATCGCACTCTTGTGGAAGCTGCTCGTACAATGTTGATACAAACCTCATTACCCATTTTTTTCTGGGCTGAAGCTGTTAATTGTGCATCTTATTTTCTAAACAGGGTGCTAATTGTGAAAGATAAAATGAAGACTCCTATGAACTTTTTCATAAGAGGAAGCCACTAATTGATTTCTTTCGACCATTTGGATGTTCTTGTACTCTTCTGAATACTCAATCTCAAAAGACAAAATTTGGTGCGTTTCTGACGAGTGTTATTTTGTTGGATACTCTTCTTCACAAAAGGCGTACCGAGTTTATAACAATAGAACACATATTGTTCAAGAGTCATTCTATGTTGATTGGCAAGAATCCAATCCTTCTGAAGTGAAATCTGAACCTGCATGGTTCTTTGACTCCAATACTGTGTTCAATTCATTTATTTTTCCAGTTTTCGATGATGATACTCAATTCCAAGTACTCAACGAATATTATTCCATCATCTCCATCGTCTGTTCCATCCATCCCGCTAGTAATGAGCTGTTTCAACTGATGTCAGCTCATCGTCTTCAATGCCTGATCAAGCTCCATTATCTGATTCTTATCTCCTACATCTCCTAACTTACCTGATTCCACACCTGTCATTGATACACCTTCCTCTAATCTTTCTCCGGACATGGCTGATACTTCTTCAACTATCTTTCTTCTTCAAGTGATTACAAACATTGAAAGAGATCCCTCGATATGTGATTGGATCTATTTCTGATGGTGTTCGCACGCGAAGTCAATCTAGTCTCATTAATGTTTGTCTTTTCCTCATGCTTTATTTCTCAATTTGTTCCAAAAAATGTTCATGCTGCTCTACAAGATCCTTGTGGGGTAGAATCTATGCAGGGAACTTTAACATTTTAGAAAGCTTCAGATTTGGACCTAGTTGATTTACCTCCCAACAAATATCCAATTGGTACAAATTGGTATTTAGAACATACCGATGATCGGGTGTGGTGGTGCCAACAAATCTAGACATGTAGTGCAAGCTTTGCTCAAGAAGAAGAATTGATTAATAGAAGTCTTTGCTCCAGTGGCTCGTCTTGAAGCAATCAGAATGTTTCTTGCTCCTGCTATCATAAACAATTCAAAGTTTACCAGATGGATGTGAAATGTGCTTTTCTCTAACGAGACTTGATGAGGAGATATATGTGTGTCAACCCGCCAGGCTTTGAAGATCCTGATTTTCCTGATAAAGTGTATAAACTTGATAAATCTTGTATGGTCTTCATCAGCACCCCAGAATCTGGTATGAGACTCTTACCAATATCTTCTAAGCAATGGTTACTCTCGTGGTACCATTGATATGACCTTATTTAAAAGAGGTGAATGGTGAATGATCTCTGTTCAAGTGTATGTCGATGATATTATATTTGGATCTACAAACTCTCAATTGTGTAGAGAGTTCGAAGAAGTGATGAGCCAAAGGTTTGAATGAGTATGATGGGTGAAATGTGTTTTTTTTCTTGGATTGCAAGTAAACAACAGAAAGAAGAATTCTTATTCATCAAGAAAGTACATTAAAGATATTCTGAAGAAATTAAGATGGATGATGCGTCTACTGAGATGATCCCTTTTACTGCTGCAGACATGTCTAATTCCGGATGAAAATGAAAAACCAGTTGATCCTCATCTTTTCGGTCTATGATTGGCTCTCTCATGTATCTTCCTGCAAGTCTTCCTCATATCACTTTCGCTGTTGGTTATGTGCTAGATATCAGTCGGCTCCAAAGGAATCTCATGAGAAGCTGTCAAACGAATATTTCGTTATCTCAAATGATCGTCTCGTGTCGGGTATGGTCCCGTAGGGTGGAAATTTTGATTTACATGCTTACTCTGATAGTGATTCCAATGGTTGCAGGTTTAAACAGAAAATCTGTGTCTGGAGGTTGTCAATATTTGGGAAATTGTCTGGTATCCTGGTATAGCAAGAAACAAACTACTGTTTCTCTTTCTATAGGGGAAGCTAAATATATTGCTGCCTCCACTGCTGCTCTCAAGTTCTCTGGATCCAACATCAAATGATTGATTATGGCATTAATTTCCTTCATACACCTTTATTCTGTGACAATGAGGCTGCCATTGGAATTGCTAAAACCCCATTCATCATTCCACACAAAGCATATTGAAAACGAACATGCTATTCGTGATGCTCAAGAGAAGGGTTTCATTAATGTTATCCCATCGATACAAAAAATCAAAAAGCTGATCTTTTCATAAAAACATTTGATAAACCTCGTTTTTATGAATTGATTTCTATGCTTGGGTTAATATCTTTTTAAAAATTTCTTTTCTATTTCTTTATTAAAAAATTTATAACAACCATATAAAAAAATTATTAAAATGAAATTCATTGATAATAATAGAATATGAAATAAAATTTGGGGTAATATCATTATTCTGAGATTGGAATTTAACATTATGAGAAATGATTGTATATTCTCTAAAATTTTGTTTACATGACCAGTATTTCTATGAGAAATGATAGTAACTGTTACTGGATTCTGTTTCACATTAAAAAAAAGGAAATGGATCAGATTCTTTAACGATATGCTTGATAGACTCTGCCTGACGAATGAAGTAGACAGCATCATTTTGATTAAATTAAACTTTATGCTTAAGAATGTCTGGATTTACTCAATGGTTTTGGATTGCACAAAAACTGAGTCCTGACAAAAATTGGATTGAGAATGAATCTTTCGTTCATTTTGCTTTGTTTTGTCATCATCCTCTGCTGGTATATTTAGTGTCAAGATGTCTTGTGTCTGTGCTTATCTCCTCTGCTGTACGTGAGTACTGACCTGGACTGCTGATCTCCTCTGTTGTACGATAGTACTGACCTGGAGCTCTCATCAGCACATGTTTAAATGGTTATCTCCTCTGTTATACGTGAGTATAGATCTGGAGCTCTCACCATTTTGATATAATATGTCAAATCATCTTATCGAATTTCTCTCAAAATGAAATATTCCCTGATAATCATTTGCACACTAATTCACAAACCTTGTTCTTTGAATATTGATTCATAATTCAACAAATTCTGAGGTTGGGTGAGGGTTTTTTACCAAATGGTTGGGGGTCTTGCATTTTAAAGCATCTAATCGAACCTTAAATGAATCATAAGCTGTTGTTTTAAAAAAGGATAAGGCATGAGTTAAGTGGACAAGTATATCAGCATGGTTGTGGGGTCTTGCATTTTAAAGCATCTAATCGAACCTTAATGAATCATAAGCTGTTGTTCGAAAATGAATCATAAGCTGTTGTTTACATGACCAGTATTTCTATGAGAATGATAGTAACTGTTACTGGATTCTGTTTCACATTAAAAAAAGGAAATGGATCAGATTCTTTAACGATATGCTTGATAGACTCTGCCTGACGAATGAAGTAGACAGCAGCTTTTTGATTAAATTAAACTTTATGCTTAAGAATGTCTGGATTTACTCAATGGTTTTGGATTGCACAAAAACTGAGTCCTGACAAAAATTGGATTGAGAATGAATCTTTCGTTCATTTTGCTTTGTTTTGTCATCATCCTCTGCTGGTATATTTAGTGTCAAGATGTCTTGTGTGTGTGCTTATCTCCTCTGCTGTACGTGAGTACTGACCTGGAGTGATGATCTCCTCTGCTGTACGATAGTGCTGACCTGGAGCTTCATTAGCACATGTTTAAATGGTTATCCTCTGTTATACGTGAGTATAGATCTGGAGCTCTCACCATTTTGATATAATTATGTCAAATCATCTTATCGATGAATTTCTCTCAAAATGAAATATTCTCTGATAATCATTTGCACACTAATTCACAAACCTTGTTCTTTGAACATTGATTCATAATTCAAGAAATCCTGAGGTTGGGTGAGGGTTTTTTACCAAATGGTTGTGGGGTCTTGCATTTTAAAGCATCTAATCGAACCTTAATGAATCATAAGCTGTTGTTCGAAAAAGGATAAGGCATGAGTTTAAGTGGACAATTATATCAGCATGGTTGTGGGGTCTTGCATTTTAAAGCATCTAATCGAACCTTAAATGAATCATAAGCTGTTGTTCGAAAAATGAATCATAAGCTGTTGTTTACATGACTAGTATTTCTATGAGAAATGATAGTAATGTTACTGGATTCTGTTTCACATTAAAAAAAAAGGAAATGGATCAGATTCTTTAACGATACGCTTGATAGACTCTGCCTGACGAATGAAGTAGACAGCAACTTTTTGATTAAATTAAACTTTATGCTTAAGAATGTCTGGATTTACTCAATGGTTTTGGATTGCAGAAAAACTGAGTCCTGACAAAAATTGGATTGAAAATGAATCTTTCGTTCATTTTGCTTTGTTTTGTCATCATTCTCTGCTGGTATATTTAGTGTCAAGATGTCTTGTGTCTGTGCTTATCTCCTCTGCTATACGTGAGTACTTACCTGGAGTGATGATCTCCTCTGCTGTACGATAGTACTGACCTGGAGCTCTCATCAGCACATGTTTAAATGGTTATCTCCTCTGTTATACGTGAGTATAGATCTGGAGCTCTCACCATTTTGATATAATTATGTCAAATCATCTTATCGATGAATTTCTCTCAAAATGAAATATTCTCTTGATAATCATTTGCACACTAATTCACAAACCTTGTTCTTTGAAGATTGATTCATAATTCAACAAATTCTGAGGTTGGGTGAGGGTTTTTTACCAAATGGTTGTGGGGTCTTGCATTTTAAAGCATCTAATCGAACCTTAAATGAATCATAAGCTATTGTTCGAATAAGGATAAGGCATGAGTTTAAGTGGACAATTATATCAGCATGGTTGTGGGGTCTTGCATTTTAAAGCATCTAATCGAACCTTAAATGAATCATAAGCTGTTGTTCGAAAAATGAATCATAAGCTGTTGTTTACATGACCAGTATTTCTATGAGAAATGATAGTAACTGTTACTGGATTTTGTTTCACATTAAAAAAAGGAAATGGATCAGATTCTTTAACGATATGCTTGATAGACTCTGCCTGACGAATGAAGTAGACAGCAGCTTTTTGATTAAATTAAACTTTATGCTTAAGAATGTCTGGATTTACTCAATGGTTTGGGATTGCACAAAAACTGAGTCCTGACAAAAATTGGATTGAGAATGAATCTTTCGTTATTTTGCTTTGTTTTGTCATCATCCTCTGCTGGTATATTTAGTGTCAAGATGTCTTGTGTGTGTGCTTATCTCCTCTGCTGTACGTGAGTACTGACCTGGAGTGATGATCTCCTCTGCTGTACGATAGTGCTGACCTGGAGCTCTCATTAGCACATGTTTAAATGGTTATCTCCTCTGTTATACGTGAGTATAGATCTGGAGCTCTCACCATTTTGATATAATTATGTCAAATCATCTTATCGATGAATTTCTCTCAAAATGAAATATTCTCTTGATAATCATTTGCACACTAATTCACAAACCTTGTTCTTTGAACATTGATTCATAATTCAAGAAATCCTGAGGTTGGGTGAGGGTTTTTTACCAAATGGTTGTGGGGTCTTGCATTTTAAAGCATCTAATCGAACCTTAAATGAATCATAAGCTGTTGTTCGAAAAAGGATAAGGCATGAGTTTAAGTGGACAATTATATCAGCATGGTTGTGGGGTCTTGCATTTTAAAGCATCTAATCGAACCTTAAATGAATCATAAGCTGTTGTTCGAAAAATGAATCATAAGCTGTTTTTACATGACTAGTATTTCTATGAGAAATAATAGTAACTGTTACTGGATTCTGTTTCACATTAAAAAAAAGGAAATGGATCAGATTCTTTAACGATATGCTTGATAGACTCCGCCTGACGAATGAAGTAGACAGCAACTTTTTGATTAAATTAAACTTTATGCTTAAGAATGTCTGGATTTACTCAATGGTTTTGGATTGCACAAAAACTGAGTCCTGACAAAATGGATTGAGAATGAATCTTTCGTTCATTTTGCTTTGTTTTGTCATCATCTCTGGTGGTATATTTAGTGTCAAGATGTCTTGTGTCTGTGCTTATCTCCTCTGCTGTACGTGAGTACTGACCTGGAGTGATGATCTCCTCTGCTGTACGATAGTACTGACCTGGAACTCTCATCAGCACATGTTTAAATGGTTATCTCCTCTGTTATACGTGAGTATAGATCTGGAGCTCTCACCATTTTGATATAATTATGTCAAATCATCTTATCGATGAATTTCTCTCAAACTGAAATATTCTGTTGATAATCATTTGCACACTAATTCACAAACCTTGTTCTTTGAAGATTCATAATTCAAGAAATCCTGAGGTTGGGTGAGGGTTTTTTACCAAATGGTGTGGGGTCTTAAATTTTAAAGCATCTAATCGAACCTTAAATGAATCATAAGCTGTTGTTCGAAAAAGGATAAGGCATGAGTTAAGTGGACAATTATATCAGCATGGTTGTGGGGTCTTGCATTCAAAGCATCTAATCGAACCTTAAATGAATCATAAGCTGTTGTTCGAAAAATGAATCATAAGCTGTTGTTACATGACCAGTATTTCTATGAGAA